>JAOTQP010000981.1:2321812-2333569 GCA_026413545.1 Cichladusa arquata
CAGCGTGGGGTGGCCACAGAGAGCTGGGGCCACTTATGGGGCTGGGGGCTGCTGGGCCCTGAGGGGGCTCTGCGAAGTTCTGGGGACCATGGGGACAATGCGGGGGTCTCCAGAGTTGGGGGGACCGGACTGGGGGGTCTGAGGAGGGCTGGGACCGTGGATGCACAGGAAGGGTCCTTGGTGGGGGCACTGGGGGGTGCTGGGATTTTGGGGACACCAGAGAGGGTCGCGGGGGTCACGGGGTCGTGGTCAGAGCGATCGGGCCCCACCATCAGAACCAGCAAAAAGGGGTTGGGGTGCCCCCCCTTAACCACCTGCCAGGGTGGGGGGCTGTGCCCTGCTCGGCCCTGATGCCACCGTGTCCCCCTCAAGGGACCCTCCTGTGCCTGTCCCCCTCCCCAAATAAAGGGCTGTTCCTCGGGGGCGGGGGGGTCCCCAACACCACCATGACACCCCACGGGGAGGCTCCAGCACGGGGCTGGGGGGGGCGATCATCACCCCCAGCCCCTGGGGTGACCCTGGGGGTCCCTAGAGTGGGACACCCACTCTGAGAGGAGCGAGACCCCCACCCCAAGTCCCCCCCCACCCGTAGCCCACCATCACAGCCGCCTCCCCCACCCTGTGGTGCCACAAATCCCCCGGAACGATCCCTGTCCCCCTTTTTTCCTCCTCCTGCCACCTTCCCGCTGTAATTCCCGAAGGAAATGGCTCCTAAAACGCTGTGGGGTTCCGCCTCCTTTTCCTGGGATTCTGGAATCGGCGACCTTGGACAGATCCCAGCAGGAGTAAACCAATCTTAATGGGACTTCTGACCATAAAATCCCAAAATACACCCCAAAAACCTGAGCTCTGTACAGCCTGAGGGTATTTCTGGAATATCCTAAAGGAAAAATGTGCAAAATTCTGTTGGGATCAGTGCAGGAAGAGTTGGGACTCTGGGATCACCTCCCTGGGACAACTCCCACCAGAAGCAGAGAGACCCTAATGGAACTTCTAACACAAAAAAAAAAAAATCCCAAAATATCACCTCAAAATCCCAAACTTTGTAGCAGCCTGAGGGTTTTTCTGGAGTCTCACCCCACAGCTCAGCCCCTGTCCTTCCCACAAAGAAATATCCATGGGAGGAATTCCCAAAGTTGTGTTGGGATCAGCCCTGGAAGCAGGAAAGGGGAACGATTTGGGGTCTGCCTGTGCTCCAGCCCCACCCAATCCCACGAAAACCCCCTTGAGGGCTCCAGCAGGGATTCAGCTGGAACCTCTCCGACTCCCGCGGCTCCGTCCTGCTCTTTGCACGCAAATGTCACCGTTCAAGAGCAGCAGAGCCTTTTTCCCTCCAGGAAAAATCCTGGGATGTGTCAGAAAGGGACAGGAGCTTCCCAAGCATTCCCAGCTCTCCGAGATTCCCCAGGAGTGGGAGCAGGGCTCACCCTGCAGCTGAGGGGATTTCGGAACATTTTAATTTGAATTTCTTGAAGAATTAAAATTCTTTTTCCCACCTGAGGTGGAGGCAAAACCAGCAGGAATTTTTTCCTCCTCATTTAAACCAGGGATTCATTCAATCCTGTGTCATTCCCAGTATGGGAAGAATTGGCTTGTGATTCAGGAAGGGATGGAATAAGAACAGATTCTTCCAGTGGATTTAGGGGAAGCAAAATGAATCAGAAACAGAAATGGAACACAACCAGGGATCACATTTGTTTTGTCAGGGGCACAGAAACTCCATTTCAGAGGGAATTTTTTTATTCCAAAGGATTCCATGAAGTGCTCCAGACTCCCCAAAAGTCTCATGGAATACAAACACATCCCAGCAGGATGTTGTAGGGAAAGGCTGGAATTCCTTAATGTCCTAAACAATGCCCAGGGCCAAACCTTCATCCCCTCCCTGCTGCTCAGCCCTTCCAAGGGTGGCCAAAAATTCCACCTGGGAATTTTTGGGATGCTCCCTTTAGATTCCACGCTGGGAGAGGGAAAACAGCAGAGGAGGAACAAGCCCAGCCCGGTCTTGCTGCATGTTTTGGGGTCAGACCCATCCCTTCCAAAGGCAGGATTTTATGGGGTGCTCCTGGCACGGGAATGAGCCATAACCAGGACACAGCCTGGCCCCAAATTATGATTCCAGTCAGGATAGGGAGCCTCGTGCTTCCCAAATTTATGGGGTAGTTTGTGGGAAGCCTGAATGCCCCATTCCCACTGGGATCCCCACAGGGATTGCCTCAGGCCGAGCTTCTGGCAGCACTCACAGATTTCCCATCTCTGCTTCTCCAGAGCCCCTCCTGGCCCCATCCACCATTCCCGAGGCAAATCCATGGCCAAGCACCCCCTGCCTCACTCCAAAGAGAATCCAAACTCTTGGAATGGCTTTTTTTCAGGAAGAAATTCCCTGGCACCATCTAAGAAGTGTTTCCTTCCAGGCAAGGGGAAGGATTGGGGTGAATTCTTCATCATTCTGACTTCTATGGACAACCCCATTCCCAAAATTTCTAAGGGAAACGCAGGAGTCAGTGGAAGGACAATAAAACTCTGGGATGGAATCCATGGAGTTTTATGGACTAAATAAAGGGGGGAAAACCCCAATCTAATAAGAACAACCAAAACAAGCCAATAAACCCACAGATTTTGCCCCCTCCTCCTGAGGAACACCAGGATTCCTGGGAGAATTCCAGGCGCTTTCCCTGTGGAAGCAGAAGGGAAGGTGAAGCCGGAGGCTGGAACTGTTGGCTGACCGAGCTCGGGGCTGATTGTGGGGCCGGGCTCCAGGAGGGGCAGAATTTAGGATTTCAGGGAAGAGCAGGAATTGAGCCCATCCAGGCTCCCGTCTCCTCCTCCCCATGGCATGGCTGCTGTGCCCTCGTCACCCTCACGTCCCTGGTGCCCTGTGCATGCCACTCTCTGAGCTCCTCACCCCGAGATCCCGTCGCATCTCTCCACTCCCATCCCGGGATAATGGTGTTCTCGAGCAGGGAAGCTCCTTCCCGAGCCAGGACCATTATCCATGGACAACATTCCGTGCCAGTGCCGGTGCCTCATTATACCAAATGCTCTGTGCTGCCTGTGGGGAGGTGGCTGGAAACTCTGGATGCCGGGAAGGAGAAGCTGAATGGATTTAGGATCTGGATTCCCAGTCAGGATATCCAGAATGGCAGAGGTGACTCAGTGCAGGCAGTGCCACTTGCCAGGAGGGGACATCTCATCACGCAGCGAGATGGGAGGACACAGAACTGTCCCAGGAACCTCATGAGGGAGGAAAGCTCTGGAAAAGCTTGGGGAAGGTGTAGGTTTATCCATAGGGACATTCCAAGGAATCCCACAGAATGCTGGGGTGAGTCCAGCCACCCTTGTCCTGCTGCACGTGGGTCCCCAGAGTCCCACTGTCCCCTGGACACCACCCCCAGCCCTTCTTGGACAGCCCTTTCCATGCTGGGATGGATTCCTGGGGGCATCCAAGGAGGCTGATCCCACCTGGAACAGTTCTCCCGGCTCCATTTGGTATAACGAGGCGATGATTCCCGGTTTTTAATTTTTTTGGTCGTAGCACTGCCCCTGTGAATGCAGAACCTCCTCATTTCTCTCTCTGATCAGGCTCTTTCTGCTTCTCTCTGTTTTATTCCCATTCCTTCTCCTCCTTTTCACCTGGTCTTTCCACATGGACCGTGAAGGTCTCTTGAAAGGTAGGACCTCGTGCTGCCAGAAGTCCGGCACATTCCGCTTTTTTTGGGAATTTTATTTTCCTTCCTTCCTTGCTCCCGTTGATTTCTTCACAGCCAAAACTTCCATGTCCCTGTTCCCACATCCCTGCCTAACACATTAAACAAGATCCCTCTAATTCCCGCTGCTCTTGGGGCTTCTGGAGAATCAGATCCTGCTTGGAATTGCTCCGTGGGCTGGGTGTACCCTGCAAATCCAGCCAGGCCCCTCCAACTCCAGCTGCTGATCCCTCCTGGTGGAGCAGGATTGAATTTGGGAATGCATGTGGGTTTTTTCAAGGCAAAAAACTGTGAATTTTCAAGGGAAAACAGTGGTTTTTCAAGGAAAAACTTGTTTTCCAAGAAAAAGCGCATCCCAGGGGATGGGAACGAGGGACATGAGCCAAAACCGCTGTATCCTGACCAATCCACCCTCTCTTAGTCCTGAAAATCCTCCCTCCAGCTCCAGCCTTCCCCTCTTTCCGATGATTTATGGGATTCAGGAGAGCATTTCCCACATGATTCCCACCTGTGCATTCCAGTTCCCTAATGCCCAGCTCAGAGATCCATTTTAACAGGGTTAGATCCCATCAGGAACTGATGGAAAACCGCTGCTCCCTCCTAATGCACTAATGGGATAAACGGTCCTGGAGAGAGACAAAACCAGCCAGAATTCTCCAGGAATGAATTCCCAGCAGGAATTTGGTGCCACAAACCCCCACTTTAGGGGTGATCTGGATTCAGCTTGAGCTGCCCCCCAAAGTTTGGGAAGGGGCATTGGGAACTGAGGATCCGCATTTTGCCTCTCTCCACTCGGTGTTGTTGGGGCTTTCTCACCAGTCCTGCTTCCACACTGAATTATTTCTCCTTTCCCCACCCCCCCAAAAAAAGCTGCTTCCTGAGCTAACAAATTAATTTTTTGTTGTGATGCCAAGTTAACAGAAAGTCTCAAATATGGGGGTTGTATTATCATTGAATTCCCAAAGCGCTGATCCAAGGAAACCTGTGGTGGGATCCTGAATTCCTCTCCCACTCCAGGCAGTCGATGAATCCCATGGAATGAGGGAAAATTAATGCCTTGCCCTGCTCAAGAGCCCAAGCAAAGAGCAGAACAATTTAAAAATCCCATTTTTTTCACAAATTTTAAGGAAAGTAAAGGAAAGAAGTAGACTGAACCTGGTAAATCCCAAGCTCAAAAAACAAAACAAAAACAAAAACAAAAACAAAAACTGGAAAAAGACAGGAGAGTAATTGGGAGGACAAATAGTTCAGGAGTTTCTTCAGGTACATGACAGAATTTGCATGAGCTAAGGAATAGTTGATATAAAAATTAATTTTTATATCAGTTTAGAGCAATTCATTCTCATCCTTCCCAAATTATCTCAATTTGTGGGATACCAATCCCTGCCCTCCAATGAAAAACAGCTTTTCCCTAGTTAGATTTTGGTTAAAAGGAATTCACAGTGAATTGTTTCCCTTTTGGGTAAAATTCTTTCATTTTAGTGACCTGGCTTTTAGTGAAAAGGAGAAAAACTCAAAATGAGCAAGGAAAAATGCCCAGAAATAAACTGGGAAAGGTAATTCCCAGGAGTTTTGAAAGCTGCACAAAACTTGGCATCCTAAAAGTGTCCCCTCACAATGCTCCCCATTGCTTGTGGTTTTTTTCAAGGAAAAACTGTGGTTTCTGAGAAAAAATTGATTTTTTTCAAGGAAAAACTACATTTTTTCAAGGAAGAACTACATTTTTTTCAAGGAAAAAACATCTTTTCCAAGAAAAAAAATGTGGGTTTTTTCAAGGAAAAGCTGTTTCCTCAAGGACATCTGGGAACAAACATCTAAACCAGATTATCAAGGGGGGTTAAACACAGAGAGAGAAAGAATCCGAGCGATGCCAAGGGAAGAATATTCCTGATGTTCATCCAGCCCCAAGTGTTGAGTGGAGTGTTGAGGTTAAGAAATCAAGGGCAAGAAATTGAGGTTAAAAACTTGAGATTTAGAAATACTGAGATTTGGAAACTGAGAGAATAAAAGATTAATGAATTGAGGTTAAAAAAAATGAGAGTAAGAATTTGAGAGTAAGAAAATAAAGAAATTGAGAGGAAGAATTAGAGGTTAAGAAATTGAGGTTAAGAAATGAAAGAAATTGAGAGGAAGAATTTGAGAGTGAAAAATGGAGAGTAAAAAATTGAGAGCAAGAACTTGAGGTTAAGAGATTGAGGTTAAGAAATTAAGGTTAAGAAATTGAAGTTAAGAAACTAGATTTAGAAATTGAGATTTAGAAATCATGATTAAGGGATTGAGGTAAAGGAACTGAGATGAGGAAATTGAGGTTTAAGAAATTTGACATGAGGAAACCGAGGTTAAGAAATTTGATTTCTGAGCTGAAAAATGAGAAAATTGGGTGTTCAGAGATCCCAACCACCTTCACCTCCCACACCACCCAATCCTTTGCCCAGACCCGGTCGAGCCCCCATTATTGAGGGCTCTGCCGAGCCGTATTCCTGCTGTGGGTTGATTTAGGATCTCCATCCCTCGGGGGAAGGTTTCCAGCCCCGTTTCTCAACCCTTGCCGTGTCTGTCTGTCTTCTGCTGCCAGCGATGAAGACAACAAACCTCTTCCCAACAGCCAGACCTCGCTGGACGGGACGATAAAGCAGCAGGAGAGCGACGACAGCTTGGTGGACTACGGAGAAGGGGGCGAGGGCCAGTTCAACGAGGACGGCTCCTTCATCGGCCAGTACACGGTCAAGAAGGACAAAGAGGAGACAGAGGGCAACGAGAGCTCCGAGGCCACATCCCCTGTCAATGCCATTTATTCCTTGGCATAGCAAAAATGCCAAGAAAAACACCCACAGCCCGAGGGTTTCGGAGCGGCCGGAGGTTCCGCCGGCAGCCACCGCCGCCGCTGCCTCCGACAGAAAAGGGAATCAACAGAGGACTAAAAAAAACAAAGCAAAACAAAAAAAAAAAAAATAGAGAAAAAAAATTAAAATAGCAAAAAAAGGAAAAAAAAAAAAAAGGAAAAAAATTCCAAGCAACGAGGCAGCCCAGGCGGCCGCCGATGCCATTTATCCTTAGCAAACGAGCCAACAGCAAAGGGCGCGCGGGGCGGGAGCCGGAGCAGGAATCAGCAGCTGGAGGGGAGGAGATGCTCGAGCTGCTCCCCAGTTTTGGGGCTGCTCCCCAATTTTGGGGCTGCTCCCCAGTTTGGGGCTGCTCCTTAGTTTTGGGGCTGCTCCCCTGTTTTGGGGCTGCTCCTCAGTTTTAGGGTCGCTTCCCAGTTTGGGGTTGCTTCCGCATTTTGGGGTTGCCCCCAATTTTGGGGTGCCTCAGTGCCAGTCCAGAGGGGCCCCATGTTGGGCTCGGCTCCCCAAGGCTTTTTTTCGTTCTTTTAGGAGGGAGCTCAAATTTTTTGGGTTTAATTTTTCCAAGAAGTTTATGGAACAGAGGGGAGGTGGGAAAGAAATCGAAGAATTTTGGGGAGATAAGAGAGGTGAGAGGGGCCTGGGCAGAGCAAAGGCATGGAAGGAGGAAAGGGATGGATTTGGGGGTGAAAACACCGGATTATTGAGCTGTCCATCCTCACGGCAGCACCTTGCCCATAACCTCTCCCAAAAAACCCTCCTTCCTGAAAAACCTATGCAGGGAAGAGCAGGTCCCCATCACCTCCCTCCGCGCCGGGATTTGTCCTTGCTGAGGCTGGGAAAACCCACAGGGAGCTCATCCCCATTCCCACCGAGCTCCAGAACATCCTGGGAGGAGAAGAGGCTGTGGAGGAACTTTTGGGATTTGTAAAAGGACAGGGTGGAACCTCTCCCCTGCCAAGCCCTGGGTAACAGCGCTGCAAAAAAAACCTTTTTTGGGTTTAAACTTGCTTTGTTGGGATTTTGGGGGCAAGGAGCTGCCCCCCACCCCACACCTGCTTTCTTTTCAAGGCAACTCCATAAATCCTATGTAGCAAAGAGGGCCTAGAAGCAGGAGCAGGATCAGAATAGGATGAGGAGACCAGAATGATTAACGAAAAAATAATCCAAGCGAGCTGGTGAGGATGGAAAAACCACCTGGGATCAGGTGGAAGATTCCCTGAAGGATTCAGGGCCACACCATGAGGAGGGAACGCCGGTCTGGAATCCACACCTCCGCAGGCACCGGGATGAGCCAGACGGACGCTGTTTTTCCCACTAAACCCCCTCGTCCTTTCTGACAGTGGCCTTTCCCCACTTCCAGCACTCAGCCAAGCCACCATGGGACCCCTAATCCCACCTGGAGACTCCCAGGATTTCAGCGACCACCCCCCCCCGAGCACTCCCTCACATGCCTTACACAGCTTGGGACTTCCCGGGAAGTCACTCCAAGGATGCTCTTCCCACTCCTCTTCCGCGCCCCCGACGGCCTCGGATCCGCCCGAGCAGTAGGAATGGGATATCTGGGATATCTGGGAGCGTTCCCAGCTCTCCCAGCACGGATCAGGGTAGAAGGCAGGGATTCCTAACGGACTGCGTCCCGTGAATCCTCCCACTTCCTGCACTTTTGAAACCAAAGGTACCTTCGAGGAGAGATCGGGTTTCTTTTGGAAAAGATGGATTTTCAGATGGATTTTCCTTTAGCTTCTTTTTTTTTTTTTTTTTTTTTTTTTTTAAATCTGAGGATGATGGAGGTTTTTTTGAATGGGATGCAACAGGATTCGCACAGTTATTCTTTCTGCTCTGGAGACATGTCAGTGACAGGGACACTCCCACTGTTATGGATTGTGGAGAGGGACTTTGCCACATCCCGATGGATCCTGGGAAGAGCCCGAACCAGGCCAACAGGAAAGATGGATGCAAATTAATCCAATGCAAATGCCTTCCTTAAAATAATAATTATCATTTATCTTGGTCGTCTTCTCTGACAGGTCAAACATGGGGTGACGATGGAGCTCATGGGGTTGGATTTGGTGACCTTAAAAGGTCCCTTCCCACCCAAATTTTTCCATGGAACCAATGGCAAAGGAATTCCAGGGTTTAGGTCAGGGTCAAGAGGAAAAACCCTCTCACAGAGCTGGGGGAGCTGTCCCAGGGATGTCCCTTGTCCATCACCTCCTGCCAGGACCCTCCAACCATGTCCCCTGGCAGGGACAGCCCCGTTGTGACCCTCAGTGTGGACACAGCCACGCCCCAATCCCACTTCTGCCACCCATCCTACTCCCAGAATTCCATCCAGCTTTTAGGCAAACACCCCCAGGCCAAAGGTGACAGAGGCCCTGGAATGGGGACAATCCCATTCCCAAAGGTGACACCACCCCTGGGATGGGGACAATCCCATTCCCAAAGGTGACACCATCCCTGGGATGGGGACAATCCCATTCCAAACCCATTCCCAATTCCCAGTTGAGTTTGGGCAACTCCCTGTCCAAGCTCTGCTGGGAATGAGAAACAAATCCAGCCTCTGGATCTGGGATCATCGCAGCACTCCCAGTCCTCGCTGCTGGCAGGGACCACAAACACCTCCAAACCTCTGGAAATGAGGCCAGGATTGCTGGATGCAGGTCCACGTTGGGCATCCCTGATGTGCAATTCCCATTAAAACCCGTATTCCTGAACCACCTCATCCCTGAGGAAATCTCTCAGCGTCCCTTTGGAAAGGGAGGAATGGGAAGGAGCTGGACTCTGCCCGACCTTATCCCAGTTTTCCTCATAAAATTCCCAGTCCTACTCCCAGGTTACTTTGAGTCATGAGAAGAGAGAGGAGATGCAGAGCAGGACGATCAACCTGGTGTAAGTTACTCACAGCCCTGTCTCAGCTCAGTGTCCAAACTACTCAACATTTTTAAGGTTTAGCAAAAACTCTGACGTTTCTTCGAAATTTCCCCTGTGGAGTTTTGGACCCCAAAGAAAATTCAGGTTCAAACTCATCCCAAGCTTCTAATCTTTTACTCCTTTGAGTAAAGTTCAAGTTTTGCACTGGGAGAAAAGCCCTGACCCCAAACTTTCCACAGAGCTCACAGGGTGACCCCACAGATCCCAAAAAAACAGACTGGGCTGGGATGAACCCACACCATGTCCTGGGAGCATCCCTGGAGCAGGAGATGGATGGATGGAGAATCCACACAAGGATTTGTGGTGCTGAGGGATCCTGATCCTGACACCATTCCTGGGAGCTGCTCCATCCCCTCTCTGGAGGGGACACCCCGGTCACCTCCTGTCCTGATTCCTGTGGTGACCCCCAAGGTTAGCAGGGATGTTCCCATTCCCATCACAGGCACCCTGATCCCTCCTTGGAATCTGCACAACCCCTCTGGGGCAGGGAACTCTTCCAGTTCTCCAGAAGAAAGAATCCTTTCTTCATCGAGGGTTTAAATTAGGAGCCAACTTCTCATTCATCAATAAAAAGGGAAGAGCCAGACCCCAAATTCCAGCACCAAACCCCAAATTCCAGAGCCAGACCCCCAATTCCAGCACCAAACCCCGAATTCCAGAGCCAGACCCCCAATTCCAGCACCAAACCCCGAATTCCAACACTCTCAGGAGTCGAGCTCAACCCCAAATGTGTAGATTTGTCCTGTTCCTACAACATTCCGAGCCAACTCCACATCCATGTCCTGGAGATGAATCCAGGCTCCACCTCAGTTCCAGGGACCTCCCTGGCCCCCAGCCTTGGGACAGCTGATGGGAACACCAGGAATTCGGGATACGAGGACACCGCTGTGTTTCGCTGATCCAGAGGCTGCTCCTGTTTTCCCTGAGGTGACAAAACCAGCGGGAGAAGCTGGAATTTTGGCCCAAACCCCAAAATCCTGCTTGGAGAAACCCAACTGCACACCTGGACATGCTGTCCCCACTGCCAGCATTGCCTTCCTGGAGGTGACAGGTCCCAAATCCAGGTGTCACGGACGATCCGGGAGATCCAGCAGGAGCTGGGGGAGAGCAGGAGGGAGAAGGGCAGTGTCACCCAGAGCCACCTCAGCGCTCGTTCCGGCCATGCCACCAACTTTTCCTGGCACATCCCAACGCCACCACCCATCCTGGCACATCCCAAACCCTCTCCTGGTCACACAGGTCCCAGCAGAGCTGCCAGTGCCACCTGCGACGTCACCGCCTTGGCCCAGGCTTTCCTTGTACCTGCAGCCACCAAGATTTCAGTTAAGCAATAAAAAACAACAAAAAAAACCTTATTAAGGGGAAAAAAAAAAAACCTTATTAAGGAAAAAAAAGACAAAAAGACAAAAAAAAAAAGAGACACCTCCTATATCTTGCACTAAAAGCTGTTTTATTAACGAGAATAACGATGCTTTTCTGGTCCTCACAACGCCACCCACGGCATCAGTAGCGCCCCTCGCCTGTGTCTCCGTGTCCTCGCATCAGGGTTTGACTGACACTGTCTAAACCCTGTCACAGATCCCCAAAATTCCGTGTCACCCCCTAAATCCCATGCCAAACCCCGAAATTCATGTCAAACCCCGAAGTTCTATGTCAGACCCCCAGAATTCCATGCCAAACCCCAAAATTCCATGTCAAACCCCAAAACTCTATGTCAAAGCTCCAAAGTTCCGTGTCAAACCCTCAAATTCCATTTCAAAGCTCCAGAACTGTCAGACCCATGAATTCCATGTCAAACCCCTCAAAATTCTGTGTTAACCCCCACAAAATTCTGTCAGACGCTCAGACTTCCATGTCAACCCCTTAAAATTCCATGTCAACTCCAAAAATCCTGTGTCAGCCCCCAAAATTCCATGTCTACCACCCAAAATCCCATGTCAACCCCCAAAGTTCTGCGTCAACCATCAAAATTCAATGTCAACCTCCCAAAATTCTGTTGAAATCCCAAAATTCCTTGTCAGAACCCCAAAATTCTATGTCGACCCCTCCAAATCCCATGTCAACCCCAAAATGTTAGATCCCCAAAATCTCATGTCAGATCCCCAAGATCACACGTCAGACCTCCAAAATTCCATATCAGACTCCCAGACCAGAGTCCTCCCACCAAAATATCATTTAAATGTCCGTTCCTCCCTCTCACATCTGACAGAAAGTACCGGGACGGTTTTGTTTTCATTTAATTTGTAAAAATCTCGCTGTCTGTCTGTCCTCTCTGT
>JAOTQP010000981.1:2349682-2373343 GCA_026413545.1 Cichladusa arquata
CCCATCCCATCCCACCCCATCCCATCTCCTCCTGGAGCAGCTGGAATGCGAGACAAACCCCAGGAGCTGCTCCTGCTGACCCCAGACCATTCCTGGCTGGAAGTGCTTCTTCCATAAAACATCCCATTCCCAGGATTTGCCTCGTTTAGGAGCAGCCCCTCTGAGCAGGGGGAAGGAGACAGATTGGCATTAGCACAGCTCATTAATTCAATTACAGAGCAGGGAAGGATCCTGGAGCAGGGAAGCAGCTCGGAGCTGATCAGTGCTGGTGGCTCCTTCCCTGCTAAGGGCCAGGCGTCTCCAGGGGGACAGGAACAGCGAGGACAGGCAGGGACAGGCAGGACAGACGTGCTGGCAATTATCCCACCGGCTGTTCCTGCAAGAAAGAGATTTCCAGGCGGTCTCACTCATGGTGTCCCTTCAGCGAGCGCCCTGGGCTGTGGGAGGTGTCCCAGAATGGGAATGGGATGAGATTTAAGGTTTTTCCCACCCAAACCAGTCTGGGGTTCTGGGATCCCCCAGCGTGAGAGGGGATCTGCTGGGATTTGCTGTTTATCTGAGGCACGAAGGCAGCTGGCACGTCCCAGTGGCACATTGTCCCCAAAGGGGGGCCCAGGCACGGTGTGGGTCAGGCAGGTGGGGCCTTTGTCCCTCTTGTTCCTCGCTGTTCCCAAAACCAGAGTGAAATCCGTGTCTGAAGCAGCTTCAGGCTCATCCCAGCCATGGAACAGAATGGTTTGTATTGGTTTGCGCTGGTTTGCACTGGTTTGCTCTGGTTGTACTGGTTTGCACTGGTTTGCTCTGGTTTCCACACCAGCAAGCAACTGGTTTGATGTGTCAGGAGTCACTGGAGCTGCAGGGACAGAGGGGACCTGCCAGGTGTGTCCAGAGCCGTGAAGATCCCAGTTCTCCCTCACCCTGGAGAGGATTTGGGAAGAACGAACCAGGCAAAGCCTGTGCAGGCAGAGGAGGAACCTCAGGGACAAGGGGACATTCCCAGCTCCAGCTGTGCTGTCCCAGGAGGTCCCTGCTCCTCCTCCAGGTGTCCCCAGGGCCGCTGGTCCCTCGGGGAAGGCAGGAAAGGTGTGGGATGCTCGCTGGGAACCGCAGCTTGCGTTCCCACAGCCGGGGCCGGGCTGTGCTGACAGATGGGGTGCGGTTCTCACATTGCTCCTTCTCTCCTCCTCGCTGCTGGGGTCACCCTACAAAACTGGAAAGGAGGGTTTTTTTAGGGGAAGCCAATGGGAGCTGAGCAGGTTTTGCCCTCTCCCGCAGTTTGGTGCCAAGCGCAGAGCGGCACGAGGAGCTACGGGCCGGTGTTCGAGGAGCAGCCGTCCCACACCCTCTTCCCTGAGGGCTCAGCTGAAGAAAAGGTGACCCTGGGCTGCCGGGCACGGGCCAATCCTCCTGCTACCTACAGGTGAGCTCAGGGAACGCACCTGGAATGGGGTAAAAACATCCAGAGTTCTGCTTTCTCCCCTCCGCTTTTATATACAGAGAATTATTGGCTTGGGGAGGAGATTCCTTGTCCTGTGAGGAGCTGAGGGAGCTGGGGGAGAGTCTGGAGAATCATGAGGGGAAGGGGATCAGCCTGGAGAAAAGGGGGCTCAGGAGGAATTTCCGGCTCTGCACAGGACAGGAGTGGAGAGCTGGGGGGAATTTGGGATCCCATCCCAGGGAACAGGGACAGGAGGAGAGGGAACGGCCTCAGGATGGGCCAGGGGAGGCTCAGGGTGGATTTCAGCAGGAATTTCCTCGTGGAAAGGGTTGGCAGGGGCTGCCCAGGCAGGTTTGGAGTGCCCAGCCCTGGGGGTGGCACTGAGTGCTCAGGGTGGGGATCAGGCACAACTTGGACTCGATGATCCCAGAGGAATTTTCCAACCTCAACAACCCCACGGTTCTGAGACATTCTCAGATCCAAATCCACCTCCAACCCCGCCCCAGCTGGAAACCACCACAGCCACACCCGTGGGGATTTATCCCTGTGCCTGCTCCCGTTTCTCCTGCAGGTGGAAGATGAACGGCACGGAGCTGAAGCTGGAGCCGGATTCCCGCTACAGGCTGGTGGCCGGGGATTTGGTGATCAGCAACCCCGTGAAAGCCAAAGATTCCGGCTCCTACCAGTGCGTGGCAACCAATTCCAGGGGCACCGTGGTCAGCAGGGAGGCCTCGCTCCGCTTTGGCTGTAAGTTTGGCACCGCCAGGTAAATTAAACACAAACATGGTTAGGTTGGGCTTAAACTGAGCCTGCCTGGAAAAAGGCTGGAGAGAACTTCTCCAACACATCGTGCCATGGAGAAATCCCCTGGCAATTCCACGGAAATTTGGAGAATTTGGAGAACTGGGAGTATTATGGAGGAAGCCAATGATATTTTTGGATCTCCTTCTGCACAAACCCAGCAGAGGAAGTGCAGATGTTCCCCAGCTGTTTTTTCCTGCCTGGGTTTCACTCTGCCTGTTCAGTTTTGCAGGAATTCTCGGTGGAAGAGCGGGACCCCGTGAAGATCACCGAGGGCTGGGGGGTGATGTTCACCTGCAGCCCCCCGCCCCACTACCCAGGTGAGGGGCAGACAGCAGAGCACGGGGTTCCCAGATTTTCTGGGAGTTTCAGGGAAGGAAATTTGGGGTTAATTCAGAGTTTGTAACACAACAAAGCAGAGACTTGGTGTGTCCGTGCAAGGGCCAATTCCAGCCTGGAATCCCACCCTGTCCATCCCACCTGGGAGGACAAATCTAACCAGTTTATTCCTTTCCTTTTCCCCCCAGGCTTGTCCTACCGGTGGCTCCTGAATGAATTCCCCAATTTCATCCCGGCTGATGGGAGACGTTTCATCTCCCAGACCACGGGCAACCTTTACATTGCCAAGACAGAGGCCTCAGACCTGGGCAACTACTCCTGCTTCGCCACAAGCCACATGGACTTCATCACCAAGAGCGTCTTCAGCAAGTTCTCCCGCCTCAGCCTGGCTGCAGAGGGTCAGCGCTCTTGGATTGTCCCAAAAATGCCAATTCTTATGGGAAAAATCTGAATTACCAACCCCCTGCAAAGCACCCAGATCACCCTCCAGCCTCTCTTAAGATCTTCAAAATATGGATGGGCTGGGATGGGAGGGAAGCAGCTCTTCCTCCAAGATTCCCTGTTCCCACTCCATCCATGGGGTTTCTCTATTTTTAAAGGATAATTTTGGTACAGGGAAAAGGGAATTAAACAGGAGGAAGGTGTGGGTGGGCAGGGATTGGAGCAACATGGGATAGTGGAAAGTGTCCCTGTCCATGGCACAGGTGGGACTGGATGGGTTTAAGGACCCTCCCAACCCAAACCATTCCAGGATTCCATGATTCTCAGGAATTACAGAGCCCTGAGAGGTTATAAAGAGAGTTTTAGAGAGTTCAGCAAGAACTGTCTGAAAAAAAGTGAAACCTCACTTTGGGTGTCCCCTCTCCCAAACAAAGGGGTTGGGAAGTCACCTCACAGGTCCCTCTGAGCCCCCCTGGGTGGCATTTCGGTGTCACCCAGGCGCCCTGAGCCGTGTTTTCCCTGTGGCAGATGCCAGGCAGTTCCCACCCAGCATCAAGGCCAGGTTCCCTGCGGACACCTACGCTCTGGCGGGGCAGCTGGTGACCCTGGAGTGCTTCGCCTTTGGAAAGTGAGAGCAGCGTCCGCGTGGAGAGGGGCCGGGGTTGGGATCGGGATCGGGATCAGGATCAAGATCGGGATTGGGATCAGGATCAGGATTGGGATGGGGATGGGGATTGGGATCAGGATTGGGATCGAGATCAGGATCGGGATCAGGATCGGGATCGGGATTGGGATTGGGATCAGGATTGGAATCGGGATTGGGATCGGGATTGGGATCGGGATTGGGATCAGGGTGGGGAGGGAACAGCAGAACTTCCACACCTCCTCTCTCCAATGGGAGACCAGAGATGGTGGGGAATGGGAAAAGGGAGGAGCTGGCTAAAGCCAAGGCCCGGTGGGCAGGAGCAGGGTGGTCACACCAGGACCGAGCTCAGCCCGGATTCACTGGATTGGCTTTCCCACAGCCCCGTGCCCCGGATCAAGTGGAGGAAGCTGGATGGGCCTCAATCCTCCAAGTGGATCGGCAGTGAGCCCCTGCTGCAGATCCAGCACGCTGGGTTTGAGGATGAGGGGACCTACGAGTGTGAGGCGGAAAACGCCAAAGGCAGGGACACCCACCAGGGCCGCATCATCATCCACGGTAACGCACCCAAAGACGGCCCTTATCCCAGGGGACACGTCCAAAAACGTGTCCTTCATCCACAGGGACACATCCAAAACCAATCCCTTATCCCAGGGAACACATCCAAAAACGTGTCCTTCATCCACGGGGACACATCCAAACACGTCCTTCATCCACAGAGACACATCCAAATGTCCCTTATCCCAGGAAACACATCCAAAACCATATCCTTCATCCACAGGGACACATCCAAAACCACGTCCTTCATCCACAGGGACACATCCAAATGTCCCTTATCCCACAGGACACATTGAAAAATGTGTCCTTCATCCACAGGGACACATCCAAAACCACATCCCTTATCCCAGGGGACACATCCAAAAACACGTCCTTCATCCACAGGGACACAAACGTGTCCGTCATCCAAAGTACACATTAAACGTGTCCTTCATCCAAAGGGACACAATTAAACACGTGTCCTTCATCCAAGAGACACATTTAAACACGTGTGCTTCACCCAAAGGGACACAAACATGTGTCCTTTATCCAGGGGACACATCCAAACACGTGTCCTTCCCCCAGGGAACACATTTTAACTTCCCAGAGCACACCAAGGTGCCCCCGGCAATGGTCTGAGGCTTTGGGACTAAAACCATCCCCTCTAATCCTGTCTCTTACCAGCCCTAATTAAAGGCCTTGCAAAGCCCCAGCCAAGGCCAGCAGGGATCAGGGAAACCTTTCCTCAGTGGGCACATTTGGGCTGTGGCAAGGAGAGAGAGAGCTCTTAACAGGCTCTAAAATCATCACAGCAAACATCAGGGAACCAGCGAAGGAAGGAGAGTGATAAAAATCAGACCTGGCTTGTGCTCAAGATCCTCTGCAAGCCTGAGGAGCTTCCACCAGGGTTAATGCTTCGAGCTGTCAGCCAGATCTAGTCAAGCTAAAACACTTAACCTGGTTACCTCAGCCTGATTCAGTTTTTCCTGAAGCTCAGGAATGGCCTGAAGCTGAGGGAGGGAAGCTTTAGAGGAGATAACAAAAATAAATTCTTGACTGGAAGAGTGGTGAGGCCCTGGCACAGGGTGGATGGGGAGGGCGGAACAGGGGCTGTGGCTTCCCCATCCCCATCCCTGGAAGTGCCCCAGGCCAGGCTGGACAGGACTTGGAGCAGCCTGGGATGGTGGGGGGTGTCCCTGCCCGTGGCAGGGGTGGCACTGGGGGATCTTTAAGTTCCTTTCCACCCCATGACTTGATTCAGGAATGGCTGAATTTAATTTTAAGAAGAGAAACCAATCCCTCAGGCCTGGACTCTGATCTTGCTCAGCCAGAGCCCAGCAGGACCCGGCTGTGCCTCTCACTGCACAAACGCCGGGGCCGTTCCCGCGGCAGATCCCGCTGTGCCAGCAGCGCTGGCACTGGGACGTCCTTCTGCCAGCCTGGCACTGCCACCTCTCAGCTGAGCTCCTTGGCTCTGCCCCCTCTCTCTTGTCCCCTGCAGCCCAGCCCGACTGGCTGGACGTCATCTCGGACACAGAGGCCGACATCGGGTCCGACCTGCGCTGGAGCTGCGTGGCCTCGGGCAAACCACGGCCCACGGTGCGGTGGCTGCGGGATGGGCAGCCCCTGACGTCCCAGGTACCCCCCAGCCAGCTCTGATCTGCTCCTCCAGCCCCAGCCCCTCGTCCTGCCTCGCTCCTGCATCCCCGGTTCTCACCCCGCATCCCTCCTCCATGTGCCCCCATCGGGCTGCCAAGCCGCGGCACCATGGCCAGAGCCCCTCTCCTGGCGCTGCCATCCCAGCCATCGCTTCGTGCAGCTGCAGGGACTCACAGCAGGGAGGACAAACAGCCCCTCCTGCCTGTCCTGGTGTCACCTGCTCGCTGCTGCTCAGGTGTCTCGGCCAACAGAGCACGGCAAGCTGGGGGAGTAACCAGACATAAAAACAATTCCTGTGTTCTCCCCCCATGGAAAACCAGGCTGGCCTCGAGGAGTCTGTGACAAAATTCAACCCTGACCCAGCTGAGGACTGAGTTCCATTTTTAATTTTTTTTTTGTTTTTCCCATCTAACGGGTTCATCCTCTTGTTTGCACAGAACCGCATCGAAGTGAGCGGTGGAGAGCTGAGATTTTCCAAGCTAGTCCTGGAGGACTCTGGCATGTATCAGTGTGTGGCTGAGAACAAGCATGGCACAGTTTATGCAAGTGCTGAATTAACAGTGCAAGGTAATTCCTCCTTTCCCAGAGCTCTGGGTTCCAATGGGACACTGAAAAAAAATCTCTTCCTAATATCCTGATGTGATCCTGACACGGTGATGGCGCAGTGAGATAAGAGCAGGCAAAAACTGCTTCACTCACCACTGAAATGGCTGCTGGTTCAACAAGACACTGTGCAAGCCTTTAAATTTTAAATGCTGTGTAAATTCTGTGTGAAAGCGAACAAAAAAATCTGTTCAGCCACAGGAAGTGGGTAGGACACCCAGCAGCAGCACTACAACCTCTCCTCCACTACAAACTCCTCTTTTTTGGAGGAGAGAGGTTCAAAAAAAAGAGTTCAGCCTCCATTCCGCCTGCTTTGATGGGTGGTGACTGGAACTGAACTGCTGCCAAACTTGTTCCATGTTAGTCCAAAAGTTTATCTCCTCAAGGAGATGCCAGAGATAAATTAAAGGCCCTGAGCACCAACTGCTCAACATTAACACATTGAGGCCAACAGGTAAATCCTGATTCCATCTGCAATTCCAGGAGGAGTTTCAGGCAAGCTGGATGTCTGCGTTGGTCAGGGTATTGAAGAGATTATCCTCGACAGGTCCCAAAGCAGCTGCTGTTGTGTCTCTCAAAGACCTTGCACTTGTTAGGGTCATTCCCATCGCTCCGTCCCACTCGTGTGCCACAGAATTCCTGCCTGGCAGGCATCAGGATCCACCCGGCAGCCGAGGAATTCCTCCCTTATCCCGCTCTCCAAACTCTGCCTCGCTTCTCTTACCGAGCCATCCAACAACAAGTCAATCCCCGCTCGCACGGCGCTGAAATTCCCCCCAGGACAGCGTTTCTAATCGTGCCTTAATCCTCTTTTTTTATCCCTGTAGCTTTAGCTCCAGATTTTAGACTAAACCCGGTGAAGCGGCTGATCCCGGCGGCCCGGAGTGGGAAGGTCATCATCCCGTGCCAACCACGAGCAGCACCAAAAGCCACCGTGCTCTGGACCAAAGGGACAGAACTCCTGGTCAACAGCAGCAGGTAGCAGCACAGAGTCAGCTTCCACCTACAAAATGTAGCTAAAATATTTTTTTTTTTTTTTACCAGAAGACTGGACTCGGTGATCCAAATCGGCTGCTGCATCTCTGAATTTTGTTAGTCCTCTAATTTCTTCCTTAGCAAACTCCTACACAATATTTTTCCACTTGATTTTTGTCCCCAGTTTCTCTAAAATCAGTGGGAATTCCCAAAGGCCAAGCATGAGCAGATCTTTTATCCTTACTTTGTGTGGCTCCTCTTCCTTTTCAGGGTGACGATTACGGCAGACGGGACCTTGATCCTGCAGAACATCAGCAAATCCGATGAGGGAAAATACACCTGCTTTGCTGAGAACTTCATGGGCAAAGCCAACAGCACTGGAATCCTCTCTGTCCGAGGTAGGGATCTTCATTTGGGGTCAACCGAGCAAGAAACGGCTAAAAATGAATGATGTGATCTTTCTCCTCTGCTTATAATCCCAAAAACTGGAATAATCAGGGAATCCAAGTGATTTCAGGTGGGGCAGCAAAGCTGCCTGAGCCACCAACAAACAGCCCTTGAGAAAAGCGTTTCCATTTCTCAGTCCCTCCTCTTCCTCCTGTGGAGCTCCAGCTGTAGGGGCGGGATGAGGAGCTGGAGGGATGGTTTGGATACTGGCACTGGGATATTTCAGCTAAGAGCCCTTCCCCCCGTTCCCTGCAGATGCCACCAAGATCACTCTGGCACCATCGAGTGCCGACATCAACGTGGGCGAGAACCTCACGCTGCAGTGCCACGCGTCCCACGACCCCACCATGGACCTCACCTTCACCTGGTCCCTGGATGATTTCCCCATCGACTTCGACAGGTCCGAGGGGCACTACCGGCGAGCCAGCGCGGTGAGTGCCGAGGGAACTCCGGACCACCCAAAAGGATGGGAAATTAATTCCAGACCACCCAAAAGGATGGGAAATTAATTCCACGCTCGTTCTTCATGTGTTCGTGCCCACCAAAGCTGCTCCATCGCTTTGCCCAGAGCGGTTGTGAATTCCACACCCCTGGAGGTGTCCAAGGCCAGGTTGGACAGGGCTTGGAGCACCCTGGGATAGTGGAAGGTCCCTGCCCATGGCTGGGTGGAATGGGATGGGCTTTAAGATCCTTCCCAGTTCAAACCATTCCATGATTCCATGATCTCTCCCCTCCTAAACTGGAGGAGAAAGGGAAAGGCCTGTGGCTGAAGGAAGGCAGAGATCACTCAGTGATCACTCAATGATTGATCAATGATTAATCAGTGATCACTCACTGATCACTCAATGATCACTCGTTGATCACTTATTGATCACTCGTTGATCACTCATTGACCACTCAATGATCATTCAGTGTTCACTCACTGATCACTCATTGATCATTAATGATCACTCAATGATCACTCAATGAACACTCATTTATCACTCATTGATCACCATCCCAGGCCAAACAGACCCAGCAAAGGCTCGACCTTGGCCAGCACTGGATCCATCTCAGATCCATCCATCTCCATCACCCACGGGGGAATCTCTTCCCGTCTCCCTTTTCTCTATCTCCACCACAACCCAGCCACCCAAACCCAAACCCCACTGAATTCTGGACTGTGATTGGACACTTCTAATGCTGTCCCCACCGCGTTCTCACGTTGCCCTGCAGAAGGAGGCCATCGGGGACCTCAGCATCTCCAACGCTCAGCTGCGGCACTCGGGGCGTTACACCTGCACGGCCCAGACCGTGGTGGACAGCGCGTCCGAGTCAGCCACGCTCACCGTCCGAGGTAATTCCCTGGGGGAGCATTCCCTGCTCCTGACAAACCCAGAGCACTCACATGGGCCCTGCCAACAGCTGCTCTTCCCTTGTAACCACCCAATGATTCCATGATACTGCCCAGTGGGCTTAATTTGCACCCAAAACTTGGGTTTGATCACCTTGGAGGTCTTTTCCAACCAGGCTTAGGAGCTTTTCCAGAGGCTAAAGCTGGCGGTGAGGCTTCCCAGCTTCCAGAAAAGAAAGGCCTGATGTGAATTCAGGATTTGCACAATAAAGTGATAAACACAGTCACAACAGAGTGATAAACTTCCAGACCTTCCATGTCAGTGACACATTTCCCATCCCCCCAGGACCTCCAGGCCCGCCTGGCGGGGTGGTGGTGAGGGACATCGGTGACACCAGTGTCCAGCTGAGCTGGAGCCGCGGCTTCGACAACCACAGCCCCATCGCCAGGTACCTCATCGAGGCCCGGACCCTCCTGTCCAGCCAATGGAAGCAGATGCGCACCAGTGAGTGTCCCCACGGTGGCACCGGTGACACACCGAGGCCACCGGCCAGTCCTGGCTCCACGCTGCTCCTCGCTCTATTCCTTCCCCTCTGGTGTTACTGGATTTTACAGATCCCGTAAACATCGAGGGCAACGCGGAGACGGCGCAGGTAGTGAACCTCATCCCATGGATGGATTACGAGTTCCGGGTCCTGGCCAGCAACATCCTGGGGATTGGGGAGCCCAGTCTGCCCTCCAGCAAAATCCGGACCAAGGAAGCAGGTGGGTGTGGAGGCAGCCCCAGGTCCCTGTCCCTGCCTGGGATGGTCCCAAGGGATGAATCATCTCCTGGAGAGCTCCTGGAGCTGAGGCCACCACAGGATTTTCCTCCTTTTTGCCCATTTCTGTATCTAAGATGAGCAGGGTTAGAGCTGCAGCCCCCAGCACCACATCCAGCTGGGAATGTTCGTTCCTTGTCCAGCTGTTGGACAGAAGAGACAGGAGAACAGCAGGAGAACTGCACCCAACCCAACAAACACAAACCAGTTTCTTCCTAATAAAACTCCCCTTCACATCGCTGCTTTTGAGCTCCATCCTTGTCTCCTCAGACACCAAATCCTTGTCCCGTGCCGCTAAATAACCTGGGCAGGCACAAGCTGGAATTCCAGACAGGATTTTCATGGCTGAAAACAGAGGCCTCTCTCTCCCAGGCCTCTCCTGGGAGTTGTCCCATCCAGTGTCACCGGTGTCACACCGTGTTTGTGCTCCCCCATTGCTCCCACCTCCTTAACCCAAACTCTGCTTTTCTCTGGTGACCTCACAGCACCGACGGTGGCACCGTCCGGGCTCGGCGGCGGCGGAGGGGCTCCCAACGAGCTCATCATCACCTGGACGGTGAGTTGGGAACAGGGAAAGCACCAAGGTGGGACCATGTGGCATTTTTGGGGTGGGAAATCAGTGCTGTCATCCCAGTCTGGATGGGCTAAAGGCTGGTTTGGATGGACCAAGCGCACATTTCCTTCAGGAAATCAGTGCTGCCATCCCAATGTGGACACAGGGTTGAACCATGGCCTGATTTGGATGGACCAAATGCACATTTCCTTCAGGAAATCAGTGCTGTCATCCCAGTTTGGATGAGCCAAGAGCTGGTTTGGGTGGACCAAGCGCACATTTCCTTTGGGAAATCAGCGCCATCGTCCCAGTCTGGATGAGCCAAGGGTTGGTTTGGACTGACCAAGGCTCCCTGTCCCTTCCCAGCCGACGCTGCGGGATTACCAGAACGGGGATGGCTTCGGGTACATCGTGTCCTTCCGGAGGAAGGGCAGCCAGGAGTGGCTGAGGGCGCGGGTGCCGCACGCGGAGTCGCTGCACTTCGTGTACCGCAACGAGAGCATCGCGCCCTACACCCCCTTCGAGGTGAAGATCAAGGCCTACAACAGGAAAGGGGAGGGTCCCGAGAGCCTCACGGCCATCGTGTACTCAGCAGAGGAAGGTAAAGAGCAGTGGGAGAGCTGGGAATGTCCCGCCTGGAGAGGAGAGGACTCCAGGGAGAGCTCAGAGCTTCTCCCAGTGCCTGAAGGGGTTCCAGGAGAGCTGCAGAGGGACTGGGGACAAGGGATGGAGGGACGGGACACAGGGAATGGCTGCCACTGCCAGAAAGCAGGGATGGATGGGATTTTGGGATGGAATTGCTCCCTGGGAGGGTGGGGAAGGGCTGGGATGGAATTCCCAGAGAAGCTGTGACTGCTCCATCCCTGGGAGTGTCCCAGGCCAGGTTGGACAGGGCTTGGAGCAGCCTGGGACGGTGGGAGGTGTCCCTGCCATGGCAGGGGTGGCACTGGAGGAGCTTTAATGCCCCTTCCACCCAAACCATTCCATGACTGCACAGATTCAGATTTTCTCCAGCCCAGCCTTTCCTCGGCCACATCCCTGCAGATCCAGGAGCTCAGATATTCCTTTGGCTCCCAGAACAGCGACTCCAGCGCCTCCAAACACACAAAGTGACAATTCCCTGAGCCCAGCCCCGCCTGCCCCAGAGCCTGGGGGAAGACACAGACCCCAGAGCTCACAGCTTGTCCTCCTAAGCCCCCAAATCCCTTCCCCTCGCTCTGTAACACAACACCAGCTGTCTGCCCAGAAAAACCTTTTGTTCCCGGCAGGGCCCAAAGTCAGGAAAAGGGATTTTATCCCTGTCTTTCAGAACCCAAAGCGGCTCCTTACAGGGTCACTGCCAAGTCTGTCCTGTCCTCGGAGATGGACGTGTCCTGGGAGCCCGTGGAGCAGGGAGAAGTGACCGGAGTGCTTTTGGGATATGAGGTAGGAAATTCCAATGGGAATAGGAGACCCTGAGAGCCCAGCAAGGAAAATTCCCCAGGGTTATGTGAGGTGAAAGGAAACAGCATTTTGATTCCAGAGGTGGGGGATAATTCACACCACGTGGTTCTAATGGGGCTGGCACTGCTCTCTCAGGAGAGATTAAAGGGAATCATCCAATTTTTCCTGCCTGCCTTTCCCAGGAGGCCGTGGCCTCATTCCTGAGACACACAAACCAAAACACACAGAAACAAACACCCCAAACCCCTTCAGGATGGGCTGACTGGGGATTTGCAGATCCTTCCTTCCTAACTAACCCCATGCTGTCCTTTTCCACGCAGATCCGGTACTGGAAGGATGGGGACAAGGAGGAGGCGGCTGACAGAGTGAGGACAGCGGGGCTGGTGACATCAGCTCATGTCACCGGCCTGAACCCCAACACCGACTACCACGTGTCGGTGCGAGCCTACAACCGGGCAGGGACCGGCCCCCCCAGCCCCTCCACCAACGTCACCACCACGAGACCCCGTGAGTGAGCCCCAGCCCCTCCACCTGCCACAGGATCTCCCAAAATCTCCCAAACTTTGCTCTTGGTTTGATGTCCTTTGAAGGCCCCGCAGTGGTGGCAGCTCAGGGCACAGCTGGGAGCGGCACAGCCTTCTCCTCATCGCCCGATTCACCCAACCCCTGTCTGCTTTTGCATCCCTCAGCACCAAAAAGGCCACCTGGGAACATCTCCTGGACTTTTTCCAGCTCCACAGTCAGCATCAAGTGGGACCCGGTGGTGGCCAAGGCAGACGAGTCGGCGGTGACGGGGTACAAGGTACGGCTGGGCTTCTCCTGGGGGTGATCCAAGGAAATCCCAGGGAACGGGAACTCAGCATTCCCTCCTCCCACAGATGCTCTACAGGCAGGATTCCCACTCGGCCCCCACCCTGTACCTGGCCAGCAAGAGCCACATCGACATCCCCATCCCCGAGGATTTCACTCACGCCTTCGTGCAGATCCGGGTCACCGGGCCCGGCGGGGACGGGACCCCGGCAGAAGTTCACATCCTGCGGAACAGCGGTACCGGCGCTCCTCCGGCCACAGCCACGCCACTGACCACAGCCACGCCACTGACCACAGCCAGTACAATGACCACAGCCATCCCAATGACCACAGCCATCCCAGTGACCACAGCCACCCCAGTGACCACAGCCACCCCAGTGACCACAGCCATCCCAGTGACCACAGCCACGCCACTGACCACAGACAGTCCAGTGACCACAGCCAGTACAATGACCACAGCCACACCACTGACCACAGCCACGCCACTGACCACAGCCATCCCAGTGACCACAGCCATCCCAGTGACCACAGTCATTACAGTGACCACAGCCACACCACTGACCACAGCCAGGCCACTGACCACAGCCATCCCAGTGACCACAGTCATTACAGTGACCACAGCCACGCCACTGACCACAGCCACCCCAGTGACCACAGCCATCCCAGTGACCACAGCCACGCCACTGACCACAGCCAGGCCACTGACCACACCCATTCCAGTGACCACAGCCACGCCACTGACCACAGTCGTTACAGTGACCACAGCCACCCCAGTGACCACAGACAGTTCAGTGACCACAGCCACGCCACTGACCACAGCCATGCCACTGACCACAGTCATTACAGTGACCACAGCCACCCCAGTGACCACAGCCATTACAGTGACCACGCCCATCTCAGTGACCACAGCCACCCCAGTGACCACAGCCATTACAGTGACCACGCCCATCTCAGTGACCACACCCATCCCATTGACCACACCCAGCCATGTGATCCCCATACCGCACTCATTCCTCTGACCACACCCCTGCCACTGACCGCACCCATCCCACTGACCACACCCATTCCTCTGACCACACCCTCTCCATGCCCAAATTCCCCTCTCCAAGGCTCTCCACAGGCCCTGGAGCTCTGAGAGAGGAGCTCATCCCCAGGACCCCTCCTGTCCTTCCCCTCACATCAGTCCTGCCCCTCCCATCCTGGCCACAGCACGATCCCAAGGAATTGTCTTTAATATCCCACTAGAACATCCTCCTGCAGTGGTTTAGGTTCAGACTCTGGAATTGGTCTTTTCTGGAATTGTTATCAGCCTTTGCTTCCCTTGTGCTGTTCACTCCTAGGAATTCCTGGCTCTTCCCCTTCTCCCCACTCCTCTTCCAACCTGACCCAGCTTTAGGATTTGCAGCCTCCAGACCCCACAACACCCAACTTGCCAAGACTTAAGAACTAAAAACTATTTAAGTTTTCCACCAAGAGTGAGATCCCAGCTCTGTGGGGCCACAGCTCCAGCAAATTCCCTAAATTCAGGGGCGCATTCTCAGTTCTCATTCCCAGAATTCCCAGGAGTTTTATCAGTACCAAACACACAAAAAACCACACAAACCCTCACTTCCCTCAAATTCCTCGCGGTATCTGCACCACCCCACAGCCATCCCTTCCCTGTTTTGTTTTTCCACAAAAAACACCACAAAATCTCACTTCCCTCAAATTCCCTGCAGTGTCTGCACCACCCCACAGCCACCCTTTCCCTGTTACCTGTTTTCCCACCAAAATAACCCACAAGATCTCACTTCCCTCAAATTCCCTGCAGTGTCTGCACCACCCCACAGCCGTCCCTTCCCTGTTTTGTTTTTCCAGGGACCAGCATGATGGTGGAGGACTCGGGGACGAGGCCAGCGCCACACATCGCGGTCATCACCACCAACTCCCTGCTGATGGTGGCCCTGATCAGCTCCCTGGAGCTCTGAGGACACGGATCCGGCCACGATCCCTCCCGATCCCACGGGAACAACGCAAATCCCACCTGGGAGCGGATTGGAGAGGGTTGGACTGCGTGGTTGGAAGGGAGGAAGAAATTTAAAACAGCTTTTTTTTCTTTTTTTTTTTTTTGGTTTGGAGGAACAAAAGCTTTCATACAAGACATGGGTCTTTAACCGATTAAATGTTTTTTAAGGAAAACAAGGAAAATGAAGAATTCTCCAGGAATTCTGCAGCCAACTGCCCCTCACCCCCCTCACTGTATCCATAGGTTTTCTGCCTTATCGAAGCCATGTATGAGATAACCAGACTGCTAAATTTGACTTTTTTTTAAACTCTGTACAGTGAATTCCGTGGGGGGACAGGGAGTGAGGAGTTCAGGGACCAGCATGTTCCACACCCATCCCACCACAGCCGGCTCGGAGCATTTGTGGGATGGGATTGATCCTTTTTCCCACACAAAAAAAGAGCCAAATCCTGCAGGAACCAGCCCAAAGAGGCAAATCCACGGGAGGATCGAGCTTCACCCCAGCCTGAAAAGTTTTTTTTACAACTCTGGTGTTCACTTGCAGCCCCAGCCTGGTGCTTGTCTCAGCTGTGAGGTGCAAATTCTGTATTTTCCCATATCCCACCAATATCCCCCAAAAATATCCATTTTGGGGTGGATTTGTCAACCTGTTTGCCTCTTTCTGTTTGGGGAGAAGGGGAAAGGGAGAAGGGAATCCTTTCCCAGAATCCCAAATTGGAGCAGCTCTGCCTAAAAACGGAGGTGTCAATAAATTCCTGCTCAAAGCAGGAATTTTCAAAAATGACAAAATAAAAACAGAAATGGGAGACTCAAGGAAGCCACTGGTGGGACAAGAAGGAAAACTCAGACTCGGATTCATCTCCCTGCACTGAGAATTCATCCAGCCAAAATTCCAGGCTCGGATTGGGACTGCAAAGGCTGAGATCCAGCCAGGAAGCAGCTCTGGATTGCAGCTCTGGACATCCCGAGGAAGCAGCAGGATGCTGAGGAGCCCCCCAGGCTCCAGAGGCTGGAAAAGCAGGAATGCTGAGCCCAGCACCCACAGGACTGGCTGGGAATCGATGTTGCCTGTTGAAATCTCTGTCTCCCAGTAAAGCAGTTGACCAAAGTTAACGAGAATTGATTGGTGTTGCTGCTGGTTCCATCCCAAGGGGGGTTTTTAGGGATTTTTCCCTGGCTGTGATTCCTCAATCCCAGAGAAAACAGCGCCAGCCTGGGCAATCCCAATCCCAGAATTTCCTGGCTGGGCCCCCTGAAGTGGAGATTTTCCTTTAAATGCCAATTCCTCCTTTTTAGCCCAGGTGGTGGCAGGGAAATCCCACCCCAGACAGGGCAGCTCAGGCTTTGTTAAACCCTGTTTTGGGCAGCCCCTTCTGCCATTGCATTGATCCAGGGTTGGGAGAGCCACGGGGAAGGAGCTGCACCTGCAAATAAGGCATTCCAACATCAGGAAACGCCAAAAATCTACATTTAAAGCCCAGCCAGAGCCACCAACGGGAAGAAAAGGCTTGGAATCATCCTTAAAACCTCTCAGAGCTTCCTAAAATCCAGCCCAGGCAGGCAGAGACAGGGAGGGAATTGGGATTCGTGGGATTTGGAGGGAGGATGGAGAGAGGGAAGGAGTCCTACTCAGCTGGTCACTCTGCAGCCACCCCTGGTCACTCTGCAGGGACATCAGCAGCAAGAGGGAAAGGTGGGAACAGGAATTTTATCCCCAGTGGGTCAGAGAATGGAATAACAGCTCCAGGAGCAGAGCATGAAGGAGCCAGAAAGCCCCAAAATCAATTTATGTTTTTTTTGTTTTTTTTTTTTGTGCCATCCAATGAATGACACTGACATTACTCAGCTGAGGGAAGCCTGAGGAAATCCCAGGGATTTCTTCACAATCCCTGGAAGCTCCTGATCCTTCCTGGAAAGCAGGACAATTCCTCCAGCTGGGAATGGGGAGCACACAGAATTCCCAGATCTCCGGGGTTTCCATGGAGTTCAGAGCTCTGGGGTTTCCATGGGGTCTGTGCCATCCTCGCCTCCAGGTGGAAAATTGGGAAAAAGGAGTTCAGGCACCAATCCAGAGCAGAGACAGCTCTTTCCTAAATTTCTGCTGTTTATGGTGGGAATTCAGGGGCAGTGATTAAGAAAAGATGATTTTGCAGGGAGAGAGGGGAAAAAAAGATGGATGGGGATGCTCTTCCAAGGGTTTTCACTTCCCTACTTGCACTGAGCTCTGCTATTCCCTTCTCTCTTCCTTCCCCTGTTAAGATAAACATCCCCCAGTCCTTAACAGCCCTTCAAAAATCAAAGAGCACCCCAAAAGAAATCCCATTAAAGGCCCTTTGTGACAGCTGGACCCCAGTGGCCATCCCAGCCCTCGGTCTTCAAATAAAAATTCCAATTATGGATTTCTCCTTGCTGCTCTGGGCACCTGGCTCCCCTCAGAAATTAAAAAAAAAACCCAATCTCAAGATGAAGGAGATTTTTGGCTCCCGCTCTGATTTCTCCAGCAGAGCTGGATTGTGCTGGAGCTTTCATCCCGCTGGATTTGGGAATCCCAGCTGGGCCCAAGACACTGAAATTTCCATGACAAAGAGCAGAGAGGGTCCTGCAGATGGGGCAGCTCTGGACCATTAACTCCCAGCCTGCTGTGATGGGTCATTCCCAATTTTTCCATGTTCAGGAGGTGGAAAAAACCCTCTGGGATTCAGCTCTGGAAAGTGCCTGGTTTGGTTTTCATTCAAATAAATACAATTATTTCCCTCCATGCCTATATTTTTCAATATCAAAGCGTTTTTATGTTAATCTGGTAAAAGGAAAAACTCGGGAATTTTTCAGTTTTTAATGTTAGAGCTGCGCTATTTTCCCTGGATTTGGGTGTCATAGGGAAAAAGGGAACAAACAGCAAATGGGAAATAGGAAAAAATAAAAATATTTTACAAGTCCCTGTATGGATTCCAGCCCCTGCAGAATTCCTGGTTTATCCTCATTAACCACCAGGAAAAACCAAAGATCCCAACCCCACTGAGATGTTCCCATATGGATTTTAGGGATGAGCTCAGCTCTGGGAGGATCAAACACCCCCAGGCCCCAAAGTGGCTGAAAATATTAATTTCTAAGCTGTGTCTGTTGAAAATAAATTACAAATATCCCATTAAATTCCATGGGATCCATGGAATGTCCTGAGTTGGAAAGGGAGGATCATCAAAATCCAACAGTGGACGATCCCAAGAATCCCATCCTGCATTCCTTAATTCCTGAATTACTAATCCAGGCTCCAAAGTGGCCCAAAATACTCAGTTATAAACCGTGACTATCGAAAATAAATTCTAAATATCCCATTAAATTCCACTGGACCCACGGAATGCCCTGAGTCGGAAGGGGAGAATCACCAAAATCCCACCCTGAGTTCCTAATAAAGAGCCAAAGCCAGGGAATTGCGTCAGTCTCCGTTCATTTCTCCCGCTGCTCTTTTCCTGCAAACCCTGCTGAGGCAGCAGAGGGCCATGCTGAAGAGGATCCCCACGATCACCCCGCTGCCCAGCCCCAGCACCACCTCGTAAATCCACAGCGTCTCCCAAAATTTCCGCCGCTCCTCCAGCTCCGCGGGGCCGCTGCCGTTTCCCGGCGGCTCCTCCCCGTTGGCCGCCAGCTGCTGCTCCCAAGTCAGGGATTTCTGGAAGTCCAGACCCACCAGGTCGCTGGGGATCACCCTGAGGCCGAAGTAAATCCTCTTGACGATGTGGAAGGAGCTCAGCGCCTGCACGTCGCAGCGATAGGTGCCGGAATGCGACTCCAGCGCGGGCGAGAGGCGCAGCCAAGGGCTGGGATTGCGGATGGGATGGAACAGCAGGTCGTTGGTGGTGATGAGCCCCTGGGAGAACCTCCAGGTGTAGCCAAAATTCTGTCCCTCCAGGCTGGCGGCCTCCGGGGAGAGGCAGACGAGCTGGAAGGGTTTTCCCTGGGGAACGCTGAGGTGCTGGAGGCCGCAGAGCCAGTCGCTGAGGCAGCGCGAGCGCACCAGGGAGCAATTGCGCAGCTCCCCCGACGGGGTCACCTCGCAGCGCTGCTCCTCCTTCACACCCAGCCCGCAGCTGACGGTGCAGGGCGTGGAGTTCACCAGCACCACGGCCTTGAGCCCCAGCGGGAAGGACTCCGATCCCAAGGGAGGCACCGATCCCAAGGGAGGCACCGATTCCGAGGGAGGCTCTGATCCCGATCCCGAGGGAGGCTCTGATCCTGATCCCGATCCCGAGGGAGGCTCTGGTCCTGAGGGAGGCTCTGAGTCCAATCCTGAGGGAACCTCCGATCCCGAGGGAAGCTCTGAGTCCGGTCCCGATCCCAAGGGAAGCTCAGGTCCCGAGGGAGGCTCTGATCCCAATACTGAGGAAGGCTCCGAGCCTGATTCCGATCCCAAGGGAAGCTCAAGTCCCGAGGGAGGCTCCGATCCCGAGGGAGGCTCCGATCCCGAGGGAGGCTCCGAGCCTGATTCTGATCCCGAGGGAAGCTCAGATCCTGAGGGAAGCTCGGATCCCAAGGGAGGCTCCGATCCCGAGGAAGGCTCCGATCCTGAGGGAGGCTCTGAGTCCAATTCCGATCCCAAGGGAAGCTCCGATTCCAAGGGAAGCTCAGATTCCGAGGGAGGCTCTGATCCCGATCCTGAGGAAGGCTCTGATCCTGAGGGAGGCTCCGAGCCTGATTCCAATCCCAAGGGGAGCTCAGATCCCAAGGGAAGCTCAGATCCCGAGGGAAGCTCAGATCCCAAGGGAAGCTCAGATCCCGATCCTGAGGAAGGCTCTGATCCCGATCCCAAGGGAAGCTCAGATCCCAAGGGAAGCTCAGATCCCGAGGGAAGCTCAGATCCCGATCCTGAGGAAGGCTCTGATCCCAATCCCATGGGAAGCTCCAATCCTGAGGGAGGCTCCAAGCCCGATTCTGAGAGAGGCTCCGATCCCAAGGGAGGCTCCAATCCCGATCTCAATGTCCGTCCCGATCCCGAGGGAAGTTTCAATCCCGATCCCGAGGGAATCTTCAATCCCGATCCCGAGGGAAGCGCCGCCAGAACGCACAGGGCGCACAGCAGGATCACCACGATGCGCTTCTGCTCCATCTCCAGGGTTTTGTTTTTGTGTCGGGGTTCAGCGCTCCGAACCCCCCGGAATCATTCCATGAATCTTCCAGATTCTTCGGGATGTCTCTGACATCCCACCAGAGCTAATCCTTCCACCTGGGAAAATCCTCCCAGGTGTGGAGCCGGAGGCACAACTAAAAAAAGACACAGCAAGGAGTTACTGGATCCAGCAGGGCGGGAATTCCAGGAATTCCATCGGGAATGTTCTTTGAACAGGACAGCAGGATGTCCTGATCCATTGGATCCAATTTGACTCTGCCCAAATTCCATCAGTTCTGGGTGTGTTTGGCAATTTAAGAGTGAAATTCGCCCCTCCCTTTAAGATTTCCCACGTTATTTCAGATGGATTTTATTTTGGATTTCCACTGGGAAAGGAGCAGCTCCACTTTCATTTTCCCACCAAACTCCGAATTTCCAGCAGGAATTACTGCTGGACTCTCCCATATAATACTGTGGAGCGTGAGGAAATCTCAAAAATGCCAATTCCTCATGGGAGCCCATCCAACCCTGACTTCTACAAACACATCCCAGAGCCTGGAGCACTCCCCAAATCCAATCCCAACATTCCAACCTCTATTTGGGCTGATCCATGGGAATCTGGGGCGGTCTGAGCTGGTTTGGCTCTGGTCACTCTGCGCCCACACCAGGCCCTGGAGCTGTTCCCATGGGAGCAGCTCTGATGTCACAGCCAGGGCACAACAGCCCCAAAATTCCAAAGGAGAACCCTCAGGGATGGCCGAGCAAATCCTGGGAGCTGAGAGCTCTGGGAGAGCTCTGTTTTTTATGGAAAAGACATCCCATAATCAGAGTCTCCTGATGGGCATTCCTGGATTCCCACAGGGATTTGGGTTTGCTGAACATCCGGATCCACTTCCCTTTCTCACACTCCTTCAGCTGAACTGAAGAATTCTCAAAACTCCAAGAGGATTTTCCATCCCCAATCCCCCTGGAGCTGCACCTTAAACTGAACTGAAGAATTCCCAAAACTCCAGGAGGATTTTCCATCCCTAATCCCCCTGGAGCTGCTCCTTAAACTGGACTGAAGAATTCCCAGAACTCCAGGAGGATTTTCCATCCCCAGTCCCCCTGGAGCTGCTCCTTAAACTGAAGAATTCTCAAAACTCCAGGAGGATTTTCCATCCCAAATCCCCCTGGAGCTGCTCCTTAAACTGGACTGAAGAATTCCCAGAACTCCAGGAGGATTTTCCATCCCCAATCCCCCTGGAGCTGCCCTTCCCTGTCCCAGCTCCCCTTTCCCAGCCTGGCTCCCAGTGCACTCAGGGATTTGGGAATTCCAGACGGGTTTGGGATTTAAATCCCACCCATTCCACCATCCCAGGGTGCTCCAAACGCCATCCAGCCTGGCCTGGGACGCTTCCAGGGATGGGGCAGCCACGAATTCTCCCAGAATTCCATTCCCAGAGCACTCAGGGTTTGGTTTTACTCCAGATTTACTCCTTTCCCTTCAATAAAACCAACAAAAATTACTCTAAAACCCCCAAACACGGCGTGTTTGAAGGATTCCCGAATTCCAGCACGACAGAAACCCCCAATTTTCCATGGAAAAGCCAAGATTTACCTGTGGATTTTAGGAAATGGAAGGTACCTCTTTATTTACAAACACAGAACCATCATCACTGCGGGAGCTGATCCAATATTGTACAAATCCAGGGAATCAAATAAGGATGGGAATAAACGGGGAAATAAAATAAGGATGGGAACAAAGCAGGAAATAAAATAAGGATGGGAACGAAGTGAGAAATACAATAAAGATGGGAATAAAATAAGGATGGGAATAACCAGGAAATAAAATAAAATAAGAATGGGAATAATCAGGAAATAAAATAAGGACGGGAATAAAACAGGAAAAAAAAATAAGGATGGAAATAAAATAGGAAAGAAAATAAGGATGGAAACAAACTGAGAAATAAAATAAAGATGAGAACAACCAGGAAATAAAATAAGGATGGAAAAAAAAACAGGGAAGAAGGATGGAAACAAACCAGGAAATAAAATAAGAATGGGCATAAACCCAGGAAATAAAATAAAGATGGGAATAAAGCAGGAAATAAAGGAAGGATGGGAATGAACCAAGGCAGGGAATTTACACTGTACAGGGGAAGCTGAGTTTGGGGTGAATTCAATTCTTTAATCCAACCTGCAGAACCTTGGCCTGTGCATTTTAAATTTTGGGGAGTCAGGTCCAGCACAAGCAAAAATAACAAAAAAACAAAACAAAACAAAACAAATTTTACACTCGTGGTCATAAATTTCCCAAAATGAAGCCAAGTGTCCCCAAAGCTGGGAATGAAAACATCAAGTTTTGAAAAATTTCAACACCTCTGATTTCCAAATGTTTTCTCTCTCCCCATTTTTCAATCTGCACGCCCAGAAAATTTAAATAACTCCTGATAATCTCAATAATTCCACCTGGGGAAAAAAAAAAAAAAAAAAAAAAAAAAGGGATTTAGGAATGAAATTTCCTTTTATCAGGATGTTGGTGTGGGATAAGAGGTGCCAGGCTGTGAGTGCTGGACAGGGAAAGTGCCATTCCTACTCCTCCAGGAAATCCTGAAGGAATAAAAGGTTGGGAATGAGCTGCCAGCTTCCATTTTTGAACCCAGAAGCGGGAAAAAAGTAGAAACCCTTTGGAAAAGTTTTGTTTCAGTTCCGAGAAATAAAATTGGTTTTAATTTATCTCCCAGTGAAGGAGGAGCCTGGATATTCCTGGAGGAGAATTTCCCAGGGGAGAGAAGGAATAAAACCACTGGAAAAGAGAGGAGGGAATTCCAGCAGAGTTTTGGGAATCACAGGCTGGGAAAAAAACCATTGGAAAATGAGATTTTTATCTAAAGCTGCTCCTTCTGCCACTGGCAGAGTGGGAAAAACCAAGCCAAAAGCAAAGCAGATTCCAGAGGGGCCTCAGCTCCTCACATCCCACTGGAAATTCCTGAAAAATCTGGGCTGGGATCAGCAGCTCTGCCCTGATCAGCCAGGAATGGGAATTCCCAAATTCCCAGCTGGGAAAAGGACACGGCCAGGAATCCAAATTCACACTCTGGGCAGTTCTTCCATCCGGGAATGATGAGAGATTTTGGGAGATAAAGGTGGAGAAGCTCAGGAGTGGCAGGGAAGGGGCTCAGGTCACTCTGGGGATTTGTCCCCAAAAAATCCCAAAAAGCTGGAGCTGAGTCCAGCTGTGCCAGCTGTGCCTGGTCCGTGCAGAGGCAGCAGGAGCACGGAGGCTGCTCCCTCTTCCAGAGTCATTCCTGCCCCAAATCCCTCCCTGAATCCAGGGAATTCAGTCTGTGCCAGTCCTGCCTGGGAATTCCATTGGGAGCCAAGAGAGGAAAGGAGACAGGGAGAGAAGGGAGAGCTCTTCATAGCAACTCTGAGATTGCACCACCTGCTAAAGAGAGCAGAGATGGAAAAATGAGTGTCCAGCCCCACCCAGAGGCTCCCAGGAACCAGAGAGCCCCACATGGAGCAGGAAAAAATGGGAAGTGCAGGAAAAAAAATGGGAAATGCAGGAAAAAAAATGGGAAATGCAGGGGAAAAAAATGGGAAATGCAGGGGAAAAAGGAAATGCAGGGGGAAAATGGGAAATGCAGGGGGAAAATGGGAAATGCAGGGGAAAAATGGGAAATGCAGGGGGAAATGGGAAATGCAGGGGAAAATGGGAAATCAGGGG
>JAOTQP010000981.1:2423337-2434560 GCA_026413545.1 Cichladusa arquata
ACAACCCCAGACCTTGGGAGCCACCTCCCTCAGATGTCACCTTCACATGGCACCACCCTGGAGACGACAAACCCAAAGGTGACAACCCCAGACCCTGGGAGCCACCTCCCTCAGATGTCACCTTCACATGGCACCACCCTGGAGACGACAACCCCACAGGTGACAACCCCAGACCCTGGGAGCCACCTCCCTTGGATGTCACCTTCACACGGCACCACCCTGGAGGGGACAGCCCCAGAGGTGACAACCCCAGACCTTGGAAGCCACCACCTTTGGACATCACCTTTACACGGCTCCAATCCAGAGGTGACAACCCCAGAGGTGACAACCCCAGACCCTGGGAGCCACCTCCCTCGGATGTCACCTTCACATGGCACCACCCTGGAGGTGACAACCCCAGAGGTGACAACCCCAAACCATGGGAACCACCACCCTTGGATGCCACCTTCACACGGCACCACCCTGGAGATGACAATCCCAGAGGTGACAACCCCAGACCCTGGGAGCCACCTCCCTCGGATGTCACCTTCACATGGCACCACCCTGGAGATGACAATCCCAGAGGTGACAACCCCAGACCCTGGGAGCCACCTCCCTCAGATGTCACCTTCACATGGCACCACCCTGGAGGTCACAACCCCAGAGGTGACAACCCCAGCCCACCTCCACCTCACCTTCGACCGGCGACGTCTTCAGCCTCTTGCAGACGTTCTGCACGCCGCCGTAGGAGTCGTTCAGCCTGGCCACGGCCTCGGCGCTCCTCAGCTCCATGAGGTTCCTGAGCTCCGCCATGGAGCACCCAAACTCCCCCTCATGGCTGCACTCGGCCACCGAGTTGCCGGGGTGGTGGTCGGCCACGTTGTTGGTCATCGTGCCGCGGTGCCGGTGCCACCGGCGCGGCGCTGCTGGTTCGGCTCCGGCGGCTCCGGGGGGGGGGATGATGCTCCGTGCAGGGGGCTCCTTCTTCCCTGGGGGCTTCCCGGGGGGAAGGGGCGGCTCTAGCCGAGCCCGAGTTGTGGGGATGAAGGTGTAAACAGGATGTGCATGTTACCGCGGAGGCGACCTTAGCAACGGCCGGCGTGCAGCTCCTGCGGCGGGAGGAGGAGGAGGAGGAGGAGGAGGAGGAGGAGGGCTCCCTGGATACCACAGCAACTGGAGCTGTGAAAACAACCGTGGGAAACAAAAATACCGGCGTTAGCGGGGCTTGGGAAGGAGCGAGGCGCGCCGTGGGGAGGGAGCAGGGCGCGGTGCTGCCCCAAGGGGGGGTTTGGAGGGAGGATGTGGGGTCAGCTTTGGGGAAACACCCCTGGGTGAGAAGTTGAGCTCTGGAGTGAGGAGCGGGGAAGAGAGGCAGCTGCGGGGCCGGGCAGGAAAGGAGCCCAGGTGGTTCTTCACTTGCAGCCCAGCCAAACCCTGCCGTGGATTTCGGGTTAAAAATACCCCTGGGCGGGGGGAAGCAGCTGCTTCCTCCCCTGGGCAGGACGCCGGGGCCGGAGCATCGCAGGTGGGGAACGATCCCGATATCCCCATGTCCCAATGCTGCCATATGCCAAATTCCAACATCCCAAAATCCCAATATCCTGATATCCCAATATCCTTATATCCTGATATCCCAATATCCTTATATCCTTATATCCCAATATTCCAATATCGCAATATCCTGATATCCCAAAATCCTTATATCCTGATATCCCAATATCCCCATATCCCCAAATCCCAGTATTCCAATATCCAAATAACTCAATATCCCACTATCCCAATATCCCAAAATCCCAATACCCTGATATTCCAAAACCCCCCAAATCCCAATATCCTGATATCCCAAAATTCCTATATCCTAGTATCCCAGTATCTCAGTATTCCAATATCTCAGCACTCCAATATCCTGATATCCCAATATCCTGATATCCCAATATCCTGATATGCTGGTATCCGAAAACCCCCAAATCCCAATATCCTGATATCCCAAAATCCCTATATCCCAACATTCCAATACCCCCATATCTCAGTATTCCAATACCCCAATATCTCAAATTCCCAAAACCCCAATGTCCCAATACCCAGATACCCCAATATCCTGATATCCCAAAATCCCAATATCCTGATATACCAAAATCCCTATATCCCAATATTCAAATATCCCAGTATCCCAATACCCTGATATCCCAAAATCCCTATATCCCAATATTCAAATATCCCAATATCTCAGTATCCCAATATCCCAATACCCTGATACCTCATTATCCCAATACCCCAATATCCCAGTATCCCAATATCCCAATACCCTGATACCTCATTATCCCAATACCCCAATATCCCAGATTCCCAATATCCTGATGCCCTGATACCCCAATACCCCGATATCCATGGGAAAGAGGCTGCAGCACCCTATGGCCTCTACATCAGCTGGGAAACGCCGCAGGAATCATGGAAGAGAAGTGGCAGAGAAGCCACAAAACCTTGGATTTTCTCAGAATCGAGGCTTTTCCATCAATGACCTGTGCCAAGGTGTGGCTCTCCGTGTCCCCAAGCGCTGTCACCCAGGTCACAACCCCCAGCAAGCACAGGGGAGCCCCAAAAACACTTCAACCAAGCCAGGCAGGGACCACGAGCATCCCACAGCTCCCCCACTCCTCTGGGATTTGGGGGCTGGGATGCCCTGCTGGCATTTCAGAGCTCTAAGGACAAATAGGGACATGGAGGGAACAGCACAGGCCAGAGGGAAAAAGGGTTTTTGTCAGGCAGGGTTAGCTGTGCTCCCAAGCTCCAGGGAAGCTCCCAGCACTCCAGAGGCAAAAAGGCTTCGAGGGGAGGCTCTCATGGAGAGAAAACAAAATCTTCCCGAGGGCAAAATAAATAAAGAACAACGGGGGAACGGCCACTCTGTCTGAGACAGGGCCCGGGGGGGCAGAGCAGCTGGGGAGGGACAGGGAGGGACAGGGACAATGTCCACTGCTGGTCCCAGGAGCACATGGGATGCACCTGGCCTCACAAACGCCAGAGAGGCACCAAATCAGCACAGGGCTGGCCCAAACTGCCCCAATTCCAGTCCCAGGGCTGTCCCAAAATTCCAGTCCCAGAGCTGTCCCAAACTGCCCCAATTCCAGCACCAGAACTGTCCCAAAATTCCAGTCCCAGGATAGTCCCACATCACCCCAATTCCAGTCCCAGGGCTGTCCCAAACTGCCCCAATTCCAGCCCCAGGACTGTCCCAAACCACCCCAATTCCAGCCCCAGCCACGGGGACGTTTCACTGTCTGGGCCAGCAGAACCCCCAAGACCCAAACCCTCCCTGGGAGCAGCTCCTTATCGGGCCAGCAGCACCCCCAGGGCAGCTCCCAGCACTATCAGGACCCCACAGGCACCAACTGAACCTCAGGGACAGCAGGGACACCCTCAGGATGTCCCCACCTCGGGAGGGACCTGCGCCCCAGCTGCAGGGGTGGGGACACTGGGGTGGGGACACTGGGGTGGGGGGACACTGGGGTGGGGAGAATGGGGATGGGGACACTGGGATGAGACACTGGGATGGGGACACTGGGATGGGACACTGGGATTGGGAGAATGGGGATGGGGACACTAGGATGAGACACTGGGATGGGGACACTGGGATGGGACACTGGGATTGGGAGAATGGGGATGGGGACACTGGGATGGGACACTGGGATGGGGACACTGGGATGGGACACTGGGATTGGGAGAATGGGGATGATGGACACAGGGATGGGGACACAGGGATAGGAACACGGGGATGGGACACAGGGATGGGGACACTGGGGTGGGGACAGCAGGATAGGGGACATACAGATGGAAGTAGAGGGATGGAGAGAATGGGAATGGGGGACACAGGGATGGGACACAGGGATGGGACACAGGGATGGGGACACAGGGATGGGGACACAGGGATGAGATACAAGGATGGGGACATAGGGATGGGGACACAGGGATGGGGACACTGGCATGGGGACACTGGCATGGGGACACTGGGACGGGGACACAAGGACGGGGACACTGCAGCTCCTGGGACACTGCAGCTCCCACCCTCCGGCCGGGGCGCTGCTGCTGCCCCACCCAGCCGGGATCCCCGGGACGCTCCCGCAGCCCGGCCCGTTCCCAGCCCCGTTATCCCGGGAGCAGAGCTGAGCTCATCCAGCCCCGCACGGCAGCAGCAGCTCCCGGCAGCGGGAAGCAGGAGGTGGCAGGCCCAATTAAGCAGGCTCCTGCTGATTAAGAGAAAAAACGATAATTCCCCCACCCCACCACGCTCATTTCCTCCTCTTTCATAGCAACCGGTGCTGTCTGAGGAGAGCTCAGAGGTTAAGAGGGAGACAGTTAATTAACACTGTAACGGCCTAGCCCTTAATTACCCCTGACGGAGCTCAGGGGGGAGCGATCAGCCCCATCCCTGCGTCCCACACTGAGATTCCAGCCTGGAATTCTCTGTCCTTGCAGGGAGGAGAGACCCAGAATAATTCCTGTGTCCCACACTGAGATTCCAGCCTGGAATTCTCTGTCCTGGGGGAAAGGAGGGACCCAGCCCCATCCCTGTGTCCCACACCGAGATTCCAGCCTCGAATTCTCTGTCCTGTGGGAAAGGAGAGACTCAGCCCCATCCCTGTGTCCCACACTGAGATTCCAGCCTGGAATTCTCTGTCCTTGCAGGGAAAGGAGAGACTCAGCCCCATCCCTGTGTCCCACACTGAGATTCCAGCCTGGAATTCTCTGTCCTGGGGGAAAGGAGGGACTCAGCCCCATCCCTGTTTCCCACCACGAGATTCCAGCCTGGAACTGAGGTGTGGGATGGCTCCTGCCCACTGTCGGCATCCTCCCCCAGCCCTTTTGGGATCTCAGCCCCATTCCTGTCCCTGCCCCATCCCACCAGCACAGCCTCCCTGGCCAAGCCGGGAAAGATCCACCCAGATCAGAGCCATGGCTCTGAGGAGTTCCCAGTGACTCCAGCAGGTTCTGCCCTTCACTCCTGGAATTCATTCCCAGAGCCCAAACCCTGGAGAGGAACCAGCTCTCCCCGAGGGAAGAAAACACCCCAGGTGGGAGAGGAGCAGGGACGGGAGTCCCCTGACACCACCTGTGTCACCTCCCTGAGGAGCTGGGGATCCCTCCCTGGACCCCTGGGGTGTGAGATGCCATCCCTGAGGAGCTGGGGATCCCTCCCTGGATCCCTGGGGTGTGAGATGCCATCCCTGAGGAGCTGGGGATCCCTCCCTGCATCCCTGGGGTGTGAGATGCCATCCCAGAGGAGCTGGGGATCCCTCCCTGCATCCCTGGGGTGTGAGATGCCATCCCTGAGGAGCTGGGGATCCCTCCCTGGAGCCCTGGGGTGTGAGATGCCATCCCTGAGGAATTGGGGATCCCTCCCTGGATCCCTGGGGTGTGAGGGGAGGAAGGAGCAGGCTCCAGGCAGGAGCAGCAGCGAGGAGCAGACGCGGTGCTGCAGCTGAACCTGCCCAGAATAATAAACGGCAGCACGGCACCTCTGTCCTGCCAGGGCCAGTGCCCACAGCCAGGGCCACCAGCTGAGTGTCCCCTGTGCCCACCCCAGCCCCAGGACACGCTGGGTTTGACCCTGGAGACGCCACAGCGCTCGAAAAGCGACGAGGAAAAATTAACGAGCCGGAGATGCCGCAAGTGACAACCTGAGGCACGCCGTGGGTGGCCCTGCTGCCATGCTGGTGGCACTGCTGATGGCACCAGGAGCCTGGCACGTGCCAGCAGCAGCTGTGGCTGGTGCCTGGGCAGAGCCAGGGATCCTCCTGCCTCAGGAGATGGGATCAGATCCCCGTGGATGGACGGGAGCAGTGCCCTGTCCTCCCACGGATGGTCAGAGATGGAGCAATCCCTGCTCAAGCTCAGGAGGTTTTTTTTTCCATTCATCCACTGAAGGATCCACTTCCAAATGGAAAAATTTTTCCATTTTCCCATTGAAGGATGAAATCCATGCCCTAGCTCAGCTCTTCCAGCTGGGACATCTCCCACTCACCAGGCCAAGGAAACACATTCCTTGCCCAGAGTCACAAATCCCAGCTTGGATCCCAAAGTGGATCAAACTGGGATCACCTTCCCCAAGCACTTGGATCCCAGTCCCACGCTCTGCCCCCCCTGGGCAGCACCCACCAGGGTCCATCTCCTCTCCCACTTTGGGAATGGGGTGTTGGGAACACTTGGCTGCCTGAGGTTGCCATGGCAAACTCAATGTAAAGCTGTCAGGGATGCTGTTTATGTTGCCAAGTGGGGAGGAGGGGAAAAAGAAATTTTAAAAAAAAAAAAAAAAATTAAAAAAATCAACTCCCCCAAAATTACCCTTCCTTGGCTTGGGTTTGAGATTTTTTTTTTCTTGTTGGGAATCTGAATCTGCATCCACAGTGGGATGAGAGAGGCTGCACGGACAGAGCCGCTCTCCAGATGGACAAACGGACTCCAAGCAGCCAATTAAAGCAGGAAAATGGGTTTGGAGCACCTTTCCTGCCCTGCGGGCTGGGAATTGTCCCTGGAGGGGCTGCACAGCTCCCCCTGCCCAGCACACGGACCCCACTCCCAACTGGGCCCAGCGGGAGCGGTGCTGGGAGGGGACAGGGAGGGGAAAAACCCCCTGGAATGGCTGAATCCAGGGAGAAAATCACCGGGAGAGACCCGTGGGGAGGGGGGAAATTGGGGAGACGGGGATGAGACCCCCCTGCACCCCTTTGCAGCGGGGGGAGCTCCATTCCCAGCAGGAGAATGCACTGGGACCATTGCAACAGGTGACAGCCTTGGGGACACCGAGGGGACACGGGGGGGGGACACGGGGGGGACACACGACCCCCACACCCCACACTGGCCACGGCCACCGGGCCACGTGCAGCACGTGGAGCCCAGCCCGCGGTGATCTGGGGGGGATTTTATGGGGTTGGGGGATTTGGGGGGGTCCCCGTTCCCCCCTCACGGAGCCAGCTGGGCTGGGGGGGACCCTGGGGAGCCCCAGCAGCTCCGGGGGCCCCTCCCCTGCACACTCACCGAATCGCAATGTGCAGATGGCAGCGGCTCCCGCTCCTGCTCCTGCCCGTTCCCAGCAACACCCCTGGCGAGGGAAGCCTTCCCTCCTTAACCCCTGCGGCGCCGGGCCAGCCCGCCCGCGGGGACACCAACGCCGGGCCGCCTCCCGCCCGGGGGAGGAGACGAGCCGCTGGCTCCTCTGAGAGCCGCATGCTCAGGAGGGTCAGGGGACATCCCAGCCAGGATTGTCACCCTTGAGCGAAGGGGAAGAGGGGCAGGATGGCAGAAGGTCACAGTGGAGGAACTTCCATCCTGGCGCCATGAAGGGGACACTGAGGGAGTATTGACACTCGGGGACCCTGTGCCAGCTCAGGGGGACCTGTCCCCATCCAGCTCTGGAGGAACTGTCCCTTTCCAGCTCAGGGGATCTGTCCCTTTCCAGCTCTGGGGATCTGTCCCCCTTCAGCTCAGGGGGATCTGTCCCCATCCAGCTCTGGGGGCTCTGTCCCCATCCAGCTCAGGGGATTTGTCCCTTTCCAGCTCAGGGGGATCTGTCCCCGTCCAGCTCAGGGGGATCTGTCCCTTTCCAGCTCAGGGGGCTCTGTCCCCGTCCAGCTCTGGGGGATCTGTCCCCGTCCAGCTCTGGGGGAACCGTCCCTTTCCAGCTCAGTGGATCTGTCGCTTTCCAGCTCAGGGGGATCTGTCCCCGTCCAGCTCTGAGGGATCTGTCCCCCTTTCAGCTCAGGGGATCTGTCCCTTTCCAGCTCTGGGGGATCTGTCCCCATCCAGCTCTGGGGGATCTGTCCCCTTCCCCCGGTCACCCCGGTGTCCCCTCTCCCTGCTCCTCGCCCCGGGGCTGCTGCAGGTGCCCAAAGCAGAAGCGGTGGCCCCGGGCTCCCGGGGACAGCCACCTGTGGCACCCGCGGGATGTCCCCTCCTCCCACCGCAGCATCCGCTTCCTCCCAGGGGTGGGGACAGCGACATTGCCCTGCCGGGAGGGGCTCCCCCCGCACCCCACAGCGCCGAACATCCCCAGTGCCACCCCTGCCACACTTTGGGGACACACCAGAGCCGCACCGTGCCCCAGGGACAGCCAGACCCTCCCCCCCAAATTCCCTGGCGGGGCACAGGCTCCATCCTGCAAGGGTGGGGGGAATAAAAGGGGGCTGAATGCCCTGGAAAAGGAGAACGCCCAGGAAGGGCTGTGCCAGGGAAACCGAGTCACCAGGCGAGTCACCAGGCGAGTGACAAAGCGAGTGACAAAGCGAGTGACAAAGCAGTCACGGAGCAGCGGCGCGGGGCTGGTGCCGCACCCGGGAATTCCAGCGGGAATTCGCTGTTGGCACCCGGCACCTGAGGCTGCTGCTGGGCACCCCCAGGGCAGGGCGGGGCAGGGCAGGGTCCCCTCGTCCCGCATCCCCGCGGGTGACAATTCCCAACTCCAACCAGTGACAATTCCCGTCTCCAAAACATCACAGCTCATTCCCATCCGCGACTCGGGCTGGGGACGAGGGGAGGGGACACGCCACAAGCCAGCGGATAGCGCAGCTCAGGGTGGCACACGCTGCCGGTCACCCCGCGGTGTCACCATGTCACTGCCACCCACGGGCGTGCTGTTCCCTCCCTCCTGGCGCTGCCAGGAGCACAATTCCCGGTGCCAGCAGCAGCCACGGGGCTGCCACGTGCTGGGGACACCTTCCCCCAAGCTGGCTGTCACCCCCAAGTCCCCAGGCAGGTGACACCACAGCTGGGGAGGCCACCAGAGCAGTGTCCCACCATCCTTCTCCTTCCTCCTGCCAGGCCGTGGGACCGAGAGGAGCGATGGCAGCAGGGCCAAGGTCACGGGGAAAGCACAAGGGGAAAGGCAGGAGGAGGTGACATTCCCCAAAATGAATGTCCCCGCTGCCACCCTGCAGGGCGCTCACGCGGCCGCCGCCCCGCTCGCTGCAGCTGCCCTGGCTCCCATTTTGCTGCTGTTTTGCCTCCTGCTAATTGACGTTGGAAAACTGCTGGGTTTTGGCGTGCCCAAGGCAGCAATTAACTCCTGCAAAGGGCAGGGAAGAGGCTGGAGGCGGAACACCAGGCACGGCCTTGGCAGGGATGCGGCCATCCCAAATCCTCCCAAACCCGCATCCCTGAGACCCCAAACCCACATCCCTGAACCCCAAACCCCACATCCCTGAGACCCCAAACCCCACATCTCTGAGCCTGCTGCCACCAGGGGCTGTGACAAGCCTGGTTCAAGCCGCCCAGGCGTCACCTCCCCATGCCAAAGCCGCGGGCGCAGCTGCCGGAGCGGCGGTGCCGGGGTCAGGAATCTGCCCTCGCCCCCAGCCGGGGCTTCCCCGAGCCTCAGGGTGCAGCAGCCCAGGAATTCCAGGGGGGGTGGAAGCAAAGGAAAAGCAGGGAGCCTCCAGGCGAGCTGTCAGGGGGAATGTTTCCATCTAAGGCCTTGGTATTTTCCTCTGGCGGCGCCTGCACTAAATCAGCGCGGCTCCTCTCATTATTCTCTGGGGCTTTACAAGGTAGCACGGCCGGTGCAGGAATGTAGGAGGATGGGGAGCAAATCCCAGCTTCTCCTGAAGCAGCAAACACCTGCAGGCCTCACCCTGTGCAGGGGCACAGCATCCCCTGGGTGTCCCTGGTGTCACCTCACCTGGTCCCCGGTGACAGTGGCAGAGTCCCGGGGCTGCCAGGCTGGGAGGATGCTGGATGCCAGCAGGAGGTTTTGTCCACTGCTTCTCCATCCCAGGAAATGGGTTTTTCCCAGCCTGGGAACACTGGGAACACTGGGAAGCCACCACTGGGGTTGTGGCAGCAGCTGGCACATGGTGGGTGACCCTTCACTCCTCTCTCCCATCCCTCTGGAATTTGGGCAGGGAGGTGTCCAGGGCAGCAGCTCCCACCCCGCTGCCCCCACCACCTCTCCTCCCTCCTGCTGACCCATCCTGGGCTTGGCTCAGCGCTGATTCACAGCCCAGAGCGAGTCCAAAGCTGAGCTTGGGGATTTGGGCAGCGTGGAATCGTGGAGCGGGACGGGAGGATAACAACAAGCAGCACACCAGGGTGGACACGGAGCAGTGGCCACATCCCAGCCCTCAGGAGCCACCTGGACCCAATTCCTGGCACACCTGGATCCCATTCCCACCCCCCAGCACTTGGGGGCTGTCCCAGGAAAGGCTGGGGGCAGTGTCCGAGCTGCCCTGGGGACAGGAGGAACCCGGAGCTCTCTGCTCCAGAGCCCCAGAGCTGCTCCAGGGCACGGCCACAGCCAGGATTTGGGATTTTTGGATCCCAAAACACCGGGATTTGGGATTTCTGGATCCCAAAACACCGGGATTTCGGCAGAGCCTGGTGTATCCCAGCTCTCCCGTGGGATGGGGCAGCCCAGGAGCTGTTGGTGTCCAGCTCATCTCCCCACACACCCGAGCACACAGATCCCACAAATCCTCACTCCCACCTTCCCAAACCCCGCTCAGAAAGCACAGGAACTTTAATCTCGGCTTAAATTAAATCAAACCCAGCAGGCAAAGCCCGACCTAGACCTGAGAGGCACAACAAGGCCGAGGGAGGACAGGAGAGCCACGGGGCAGGACAGGAGGACACAGGCTCGGTATTTTTAGCAGGATTACACAGGGACAGGGGATTCCTACCCCGAAGATCCCTGGGGGATGGAAACAGGTCCCGTCACTTCCTGCAGCATCAGCTGCTGGGGGAAGGCGGGAGGTTTTGGGGACACCCTGGGACAACGGGGGGCACCTGCTGGCTCACCTTGTCACCGGAGCTTCCTCGTCCCCGTTCCGTGAAGAATCCCGTGGGGGGGAAAAAAAAAAACCAAACAAAACACCAAACCGGCAGCGATCCCTGCTAAAAATCCTCCTTTTCTGGGGGAAACTGAGGCAGGAGAGGCGGGGCTGGCAGGGGAATTTGGGATGAAGCTGGGATTGAGGGAATGCCGAGGGTGGCAGCAGCCCTTGGGGACAGGCTGGGGACAGCAACGCTCCTCCTGCCACCGCCACCACGTGAGCTGGGATGGGTGTCCCTGCTCCGAGAATTAGGCTCGGGATCACATCCCTGCCTAACTCCTGCCACCCCCAAGCCCTAAATCTCTATTAAAAAAAAAAATAATAATAATAATAATAATTTTAAAATAATTTAAAAATAATAATAATTTAAAAATAATAATAATTTAAAAAATGAGCCCAGCAGGGATTTTTATTTTCCCCTAAGTGA
>JAOTQP010000981.1:2461910-2474809 GCA_026413545.1 Cichladusa arquata
TCCATCCATCCATCCATCCATCCATCCATCCATCATCCATCATCCATCCATCCATCCATCCATCCATCCATCCATCCCTCCCTCCTCCCATTCCCGTATCCAGCCTGGAAAAGCTCCATGGTTCCTCTGCAGGTACAAAACCTTCCCAGGGCTTCTTTAAAAATCCAAGAATTTCTCCTGGTGAGAGAGAAATGAGTCACGGCAGGGAGAGAGGGAGAGGAGGGAGCTCAGGGCAGCAGGAGGGAAGGAGAGCCGGGAAAAGGGATGGGAATAAAGGGATGGGAATAAAGGGATGGGAATAAAGGGATGGGAGTAAAGAAATGGGAATAAAGGGATGGGAGTAAAGGGATGGGAATTCACTGGGAAGCAGCCAGGGGAGGGGGCACCTGGCATAGATTTGGGACACAGCCACTGTCACACCCTCACCGAGCTGAGGGCAGGATTTTCCCTGCAGGATTTTTCCTGTAGGATTTTCCCTGCAGGAATTTTCCCTGTAGGATTTTCCCTTAGGATTTTCCCTGTAGGATTTTCTCTGCAGCATTTTTCCTGTAGGATTTTTCTTGCAGGATTTTCCCTGCAGGAATTTCCCCTGCAGGATTTTTCCTGCAGGATTTTCCCTGTAGGATTTTTCTTGCAGGATTTTCCCTGTAGGAATTTTTCTGCAGGATTTTCCCTGCAGGATTTTTCCTGCTCAGGGACCTTTGGAATCCCCATCCCCGGAGGTGTCAGAGGAAGGCCGGGATGTGGCACTCAGGGTGACAATGTGGGGACCGGACACAGCTCGCGGGGATCCTCCAACCTCCCTGAATCTGGGATTTTGGGGGCACGTGGAGCTGCAGGAGCCACCCCGGACCCCCGGGATGGGCGGAGGGTCCGCGCTGCGGCTCTGGCAGCGCTGTCCCTCCCTCCCTCCCTCCCTCCCTGCCTGTGTCGCACATCAGCGGTGACGCCAGCAGCTCCTGTCCCCGCTGAGTGCTGAGACAGCCGATCCCAGCTCCCGGCTCTGACGTGCGAACCTGCCCTTCATTCCAGTGACACCGAGCTCTTTCCTCTCTTTTAATTTTTTTTTTTTAATTTTTTTTTTTTTTTCCCGTCCCAGCGGTGATGAAGCACCGGGAGCTCCGCGCTCGGCACGGCCCGGCCTCCCCAGCAGCAATTAAACTAATGAGGGCCACGGGCTGCGCTGGCAGCTGGCGGTGAACCCGGGTCAGGAATGACACATCTCATCCGTAAAGGATGGCGATGGACGAGCTTGCGTTCCGGGAAAAAAAGATTAAAAAAAAAACAGAAAAACCACCAAACCAACCAAGGATGGGCAGGAGGGGAAGGAGGATCCGTCCCCAAAGGCCGGGAAGGGGAGGGGGCAGCCCAGGGACTGAGGGGATGCAGGATTGGGGTGCTGTGGGTTGGGGGCTGAAGGGGTGAAGATCCAGGGTGGGTGTTGGAGGTAGGGATGCAAACCTGAGTCCAGGTGTGTCCCAGAGCCAAACCCCTGTCAGGTGTGCTTCTGGAGCCAAACCTGAGTCCAGGTGTGCTGCAGAGCCAAACCTGAGTCCATCAGTGTCCATCATGTGGACATACCAATGTCCGAGCTGTGGACACACCAATGTCCATCCTGTGGACACACCAGTGTTCATCCCATGCACACACCAATGTCCATCCTGTGGACACACCAATGTCTGGTCTGTGGACACACCAGTGTCCATCCTGTGGACACACCAATGTCCGAGCTGTGGACACACCAGTGTCCATCCTGTGGACACACCAATGTCCAGCTCACGGACACATCAGCTGTTTTTGTCCCCCGTGTCCAGCGGAGCCGGATCCTCCTTCCTGCGGCGTTTTCGGTGTTTTTGGAGGGAAGGGGAGCCTGGGGCAGAGCCCGAGGGGCGGCAGCGCTCTCAGCCCGCCCTGAGCCGCTCCTCCCTCCCTCCATCCCTCCCTCGCAGGAAGCAGAAGTTCGCTCCTTCCCTCCCGCTCCCCACTCAGATTTTCCAGTGTCCCGGCGCTGATGGAAACTCAGCCGCTCTCTGGCCCTTTCCTCTCCACGGTGTTCGGGTAGTTTTTTTCTGTTTAATTTCCAGCTGCTCCCTCAGCCCTGACTGACCCAGCATCACCTCTGGCACCGGCACAGCGTGGGGAGATCCACAGGGAAAAGCGGAAAATTCCCGTTCCCAGCTCCATTGGGAATCCCCAGCAAACGGGATGCAGCCCTAAACAGAGCCCAGCGTGACACGGGGCTGGGCCCAGCCTGGCCAGGACAGGGAGGGGACAGGGAGGGGACATGGATACAGCATCCCCCTTTCCTCTGGGATTTGTCATTTCTTTGGGATTTGTCAGGAAAAGCCAGGAGCAACATCCCCCTTTTCTTTGGAATTTGTCAGGTACAGCATCTCCCTTTTCTTTGGGATTTGTTAGGGACAGCATCTCCCTTTTCTTTGGGATTTGTCAGGGACAGTCAGGAGCAGCAGAGGCAAAGCTGCTGCCCAAGGGGACAGGCAGAGCCGAACCTGGAGCACCCAAACATCCAAAAGGTTCAGCGCTGTCCCCGCTTCAGGTGACACTGATAACACCTTGGAAAACTCAGATATTGAAGCGTATTTTGGGAATCTGGAAGCAGCTGTAAAAAGCTTCCTGCCCATGGAGAGCCTCGCTGGAGCTCCCCAGAAGAACTGGGCACCCCGCAACTCCACACAGCTTCACACCTCCTGTCCTGGCTGCAAAAGCTCTCCCAGCAGGGCTGGATCCCGGCTGGATCCCGGCTGGATCCCGGCTGGATCAGGGCTGGATCCATCCCAATTCCCAGCCAGATGTTGACACGAACCCCTCGGCCACATCTCCGGCTCCGCTCCCGCCCGGGTTTAATCAACTCCTCAATTAGTCACTGAGAAGCCCCCAGGTTGGATTCCTGGCGCAGAGGCACCGGCAGCTCTCCCAGCGCTCATTCCCCAAATCTGCTCCTAATTAGGAGTGGACTCACCCCTGCAATTAATAGCTGGAGTGTTCATTAGCGCCTGGATACGCAGATCTGTTTGGGAGAGGAGGCAGCGGGGTAATTAATCAGCTTGTAACTAACGAGGGGAGCGTCCAAACCCGCGGCCAAGTCCCTGTACCTGGCCGGGGGACAGCTGGTGGCTTCCAGCGGAAACTTGGCTTTGGGACAAGCGGGATTTTGGGCATTTTTTCCCCGGCTCTGGCGCTGCTGCGGAGCCGCTGCTCGGGGCGCTGGCAGCCCCAGGGGTGGCGCTTGGCGTGACACGGCTCCGGTGTCCCCGCTCGCCCCGTGTCCCCGCCTGCCCGCTCCGAGCCTCCAGGGAGCCGCGGCTGGAATTGGAACGGGCGGCTCTGATTCCTCTCCAGGAGATTTTGAGGCAGCACGATCCTGTTTTCCCCATTTTCTCCATGATTTTTTTTTTTTTTTTTTTTGTGCCTTGTGTGCTGTGCAAACCTAGGAAATCCGCTCGAGGGAAGGACAGGGAATATTTATTCCCCATCACCCTCCGAGCAAACTCAAGAGGAGCTCAACCCTTTCCCAAACCTCCTTAAATCCATCTCAGCGCCCCTGTGCCTCAGTTTCCCACCCCCGCAGCCTGCACGAGGCTCGGGGCACCCGCTGAGCCCGAGAGCGCTGCGTGCTATAATTAGGATTTAGGGAAGTGAGAGTCTTCCTGTGCCTCAGCATTTTCATTTTCCCTCAGCGTGGAAAAAAAATAAAAATAAAAATAACCGTCCACACACACCCAGACCCCCCAGGAAATCACCGGAGAAATCATCTGGGTGGAGTGCAGGGTCATTCCCGGGTGTTCGGAGAAGCTTCCAGAAGGTCAGGGAGGCTCTCGGGGCTTTTTTTGGCAGCAGTTTGACCATAATTGGGCTGGTTTGGGCAGGCTGGGCTCCCGCCTCTTTTGCCAGGTCTTGCTGAGGGTCCCGAAAAACCAAGGCAATCTCAAACAGAGATATTTTGAGGGGGAAAAATGTAGGAAAAAAGTTAGTGGAAAAATTAGGGGGAAAAAACCGCTGCGAAGTGAGGGAGGGGCAGAGCTGCGTTCTGGGCTAATGGCTGGTGAAATTACATTAAAAACTGGAGCAAAGCAGAGCCTGGAAGGCAGATCAATGCAAACAGCACGGGGAAAACTGGGACGCGGCTCCTAAGCCGGAATGTTTATGGCTGGATGGCGGCGAGGCCGCCGTGACTCACTCTGGGCTTGGCCAACTGGTCCCAGTTCTCCCGGGGACTGGTGCGGCTCCAGGGGTGGGCTCTGTGACAGCGCCCCGCTCCTGGAGGGCACAGATTTCTGTGCTATCCTCACAAAACTGCGTTTTCCCAGCAATATTCGGATTTTTTCCAGCCGGGCTGGTGGGTCAGAAAATTCCCTGGGGCAGGTGAGGTTTGCAGGCCGTCCCTGAATTCTCGGGGCTGATCCCAAGGAGGGATTCCCGTGGTTCCTGCCCGCCTGAGGAGGGTGAGGATAACCCGGGAGAGGGAGAAATGCCCTAAAAACCCTTATTTATGGGAGATGTGGATCCCTTTGGGATGAGAGGGATAAACGCCAGGAAATCCGTGGATAATGGGCACAGCTGGGCCCAGCTGGCAGGAGAGGGCAGCGCTGGACGCGCGGGGTGCCAGGGCCAGCAGGACGGTGCCAATGTCCCCGTGAGCCACTGGCGGCGGTCATTGTCACGTATCCACGGCGATAATTGCGAATGTGATAATTGCCATCGTGATCACCATCGATGATAATCATGCATTGGGATAATTAACGGGCTCAGCGAACGAGGTGGGTCCAGCCCGAGGCCACCGCCAGCCCCGGGGCTATCGCGACATGAACCTGCCTTGCCACCAGCGGTGTCCCCGGGCCCGGGACAGGTTTCTAGTGGCACTCCGTGCCCTGCTCGTGTGTCACCCGTGTGTCCCCCCCCCAGGAGATCCCGCTGGGAATGCGGCTTTAAGGACATCCTCTCCCAATTCCTGCCTCCCTGGAGCCCTGGAGCTCGCCCAGCCCGGCTGTGACCTGCCCTGATTGAAGAGCAGCCAGGCTGGAACTGAATCTGTCCCAAAACTCCGCTTTAGTGCCCAAAGTGATTCCGGGGATTTCTCTTCTCTTTCCTCCACTTTAATTCCCTCCTGTGTTTTCTCCTGCTGGGATCCCTGAGAGAAGGAGGAACACCCACCCATCACCCTCCTCCTCCAACAGGACCCCCCGGCTCTCCCCCGCCTCCCGGAGCCCCCCAAATCCAGCCCCTTGTGCCTCCCGGGGGAATTTGGCAGCAGGCGCCCGCTCTTCCCGGATTAATCCCGCTCCCCGCCACGGGCCAAGCGCTCCGACAGGAATAAACACATCCCAAATGCCTTTCCATAAGGGGAGCGAACCTGCTGGCCGAGGTGCCGCTCTCCCGGCTCCTTTCCAGCCCGGCTCTCACCTCGGGCCGGGCGGGGAAAGATCCCGGCAAATCCCGCATTTTGGGATGTGCCCAAAGCCACCCCGTGGCTTCACCTCCGGTGCCCACCCCAACGAGGGAAGGACGCGCTGGGGACAGCCCTGAATGCAGATGAGGGTTAATTAGCGATAATTAACAGGCTGTGCCCCCCGGGGAAGGGCAGCGCTGCCTGGGGACTCCCAAGCAGGAGGTGGCTTTGTCACCGCGGGTCCCGGGTGCCACCTCACCCACCAGCCGGGATTCCCCTGCTCCAGCAGCTTCTCCCGTTCCGTCTGTTCCCCCATCCTGGGGGTGATGCCTCCCCACACAAACCCCGCTAAGTAGGGCAGGGTTGTGGCTTTTATCTGCTGCTGCCCCCGCTGCCCTCGCTGCCGCTGGCCCCGGGTCACCGCGCTGTCCCCTCCGCCCGCCCGGCGGCCCAGGAGTGAGCTGGGCTGCCCTGGAGACCATCCCCAGCCGTGGTTTTGGGGTGGCAGTGGGGACAGGCTGTTTTTGGGATGGCGATGGGGACAGGCTAGGTTTGAGTGACAGTGGGGACAGGCTGGATTTTTGGGGGACAGTGAGATGTGGGAGCAGCCAGTGCCACCCGGGCTGTTTTTGGGGTGGCAGTGAGGATGGACTGTTTTTGGGGTGGCAGTGGGGACAGGCTAGATTTGGGTGACAGTGGGCACAGACCGGATTTGGGGTAACAGAGGGGACAGGCTGGATTTTTGGGTGGCAGTGAGGTCGGGCTGGTTTTGGGGTAGCAGAAGGCACAGGCAGTTTTTAGGTGGCAGTGGGGACAGGCTGGTTTTGGGGTCACATCCAGCCCGGCTACCAACAGGTCCTGCCGGGCCCTGGGATGGCTTTGGGGCCGGAATATGGGATTGGGAATTCAGTGGGGTGGCTGTGCCCTCCCCGGGGTGAGGGGACAGAGCAGGTGGGGACACTGAGCAGCACTTGGTGGCACTGCCACACTCGGGTGCCCTTTGAACCTGTGTGCTCAGCAAGGAGGGTCCCATCCCCAGGACATCCCAAATTCCCGATCTTTTCTGGCTCCCTCTGTCCTGGCTGTCCCCTCCCCGCCGGCCCTGCCCAGCCCTGTCATTCATCTCTGTCACCGGCAGCTCCAACCAGGGTAAATTTTTGATGAAGCAGGGATTAAATATTTGTGGCTGCCGCTCGAGATTTCAATAATTCAGCGGGGAAGGGCGAGCGAGGCCGGGGCGGCTCCGGCCGTGTGGCACAGGGGGACACGGTGGCCACGTGGAGCACGGATGTGCCCGGCTGGGAATCCTGGGCAGAGCCAGCGAGAGGGAAAAACCTCGAGGAACGGAGCTGCTCGGGATGGGTTTGGGTTGGAATTTTCCCGGCGTGTTTGGGTGGTTTTGTATCCCTGAACACGCGTGGGAGCGGCGGCAGCAGAGCCTGAGCTTCCCACAGGGCTGTTCCCGCATTCCCAGAGCATCCCACGGCTCTGATCCCAGCGCATCCCATGGGGCTGATCCCACCGAATTCCCACCGCATCCCACGGGGCTGTTCCCGCATTCCCAGCCTATCCCAGGGCTCTGATCCCAGCGCATCCCACGGCTCTGATCCCACCGAATTCCCACCGCATCCCACGGCTCTGATCCCAGCGCATCCCATAGCTCTGAGCCCGCATTCCCAGCGCATCCCACGGGACTGTTCCTGCGTTCCCATCGCATTCCATGGGACTGATCCCGCATTCCCAGCGCATCCCAGGGCTCTGATCCCGCATTCCCAGCGCATCCCACGGGACTGTTCCTGCGTTCCCATCGCATTCCATGGGGCTGATCCTGCATTCCCAGCGCATCCCAGAGCTCTGATCCCGCATTCCCAGCGCATCCCAGGGCTCTGATCCCGCATTCCCACCGCATCCCAGGACTCTGATCCCACCGCGCCGCTCCATCTCGTGGCCGGGAGCACAAAACTTTCTTCCCCTGGAAGAAAGGAAAGCCGAGGATTCGCCCGGCTCTCCCGTTGCCACGCCAACCCCCAAACTTCCATCGGGAGAATCGCCCAGAGCCCGCATCCCGCTCCGCTCCCGACCGGGTTTTCCCTGCCCCGTCCCTTCCCGGCAATTCCAGGGTGTCAAATCAACTCCAGGAGAGGCCAAGGAATGTCCTCAACACGCTCCTGTCCCCGGGAGAGCCAGGAAAAGGCTCCTGGGGGACAGGGATGCTCTTCCCATTTCCATTTTTAATACCAGGGATTTACATCCCCACCTCTCTCCGCATTGCCGTGGTGGGAATGAAAATCCACTTCCAACACTTGATTATTATTCCTACTAATAATAATTTTAAAAATTGGCTGGGGGAGGTGTTGCTGACCTTGGCACGAAGAGTGAGCCGGGGTTCCGCACCGGGTGGGGTAAATGGGATTTTTGGCCTCATCCCAAGTCAGCAACTCCTCCCGGAGCCGGTCATTAATCCCAGGAAATGCCCCGTGGCTCGGGGCAGCGATGATTTATTGCTGCAGGATCCCGTCCCCGACATCCCGGGGCCAAATCCTGGAGCCGCTCCAGGCAGAGCTGCCCTGGGCTCAGGGAGCCGCTGCGGGGCCGGGCTGGGGCTGAGGGGCGAGGGGGGTGCGGGATGTGGGGGCTGCGGGATTTGGGTTCTGTGGGGTTTGGGTGCTGCAGGATGCGGGAATTGTTGGGATATGGGTGCTGAGGGATTTGGGTGTTGCAGGATTTGGGTTGTGCAGGATTTGGGCTCTGCAGGATTTGGGCTCTGCAGCATTTGGGTTGTGCAGGATTTGGGTTCTGCAGGATTTGATCCTGTGGGATTTGGGTTCTGCAGGATTTGGATTCTGCAGGATTTGGGCTCTGCAGGATTTAGATCCTGTGGGATTTGGATTCTTCAGGATTTGGGTTCTACAGAATTTGAGTTCTGCAGGATGTGGATCCTGTGGGATTTGGGTGCTGCAGGATGTGGATCCTGTGGGATTTGGGTGCTGCAGGATGTGGATCCTGTGGGATTTGGGTGCTGCAGGATTTGGGTGCTGCAGGATTTGGATCCTGTGGGATTTGGGTGCTGCAGGATTTGGGTGCTGTTGGCACTGCCGAGGCCGGTGGGTAATCACCCCCTGGATCCAAGGATAACAACTCCTTGCAGATTTGGACCATCCCATAAACACCCTGTGGGCCGAGCACACCCCTGAGCAGCACAGCACCCCAAAAACGCCTGGAAACCCTCCATCCCTGCAAGGACCCCTCAGCATTCCCTCCCTCTCTCACTCCACCACCTTTATCCCACAATTTTTCCCAAATGGAGAACCCAGCACCTCCCTCTCCCTGCTCTTTCCCATCATCCCACTCCTTAAAAGCGAAATAAACCCCATTTATCACCCGAACGATTTTAATTTCCCGGCTCTCCGGTGATTTATGGAGCTGCTTCCCGGAGCTGATGAAAGTTCAGGAACGGGCTGGGGGTGGCGAGGGGGGACACGCAGGGACACCGTGGGCTCCGGGAGAGTCCCGTGGCAGCACGAGCCGGGAAAAATCCTAAAATAAACCGGGGGAAGGGACATTTCACCATCCCACAGCACAGAATCAACTCTGGATGTGGGAAAACCTCCCCTTATTCCCTTTTCCTCCTTATTTTATTCGTAATTTTTTTTTCTTATTTTATTCCCCTTTTTTCCTTATTTTATTCCCATTTTTTCTCATTTTATTCCCATTTTTCTTTATTTTATTCCCCTTTTTTTTCCCTTGTTTTTTCCCCCTTGTTTGTCCAAAGTCCCGCCTCGATTTCAGGACTTACAGAATTTATAAATAATTTGCTCCACGCTCCACTTTCCTGATGGGATCAAAGGCATCTCCCGGGAATTTCCATGCCCAGGGGGAGGGTGACTTCAACAGGAGGGAGGATTTTCAACCCTCATCATTCCCATTTTATCCCTGCAAACCACATCCAGCCTTCCCAGAAAAGAGATTTTGGGTGCTGATGTCACATCCCCTACGGAATTTGGGGACATCTCTGCTCTGGGTTCGGATTTTGGGAGTGAGATGGACGAAGGAGGGAATTTTTGGGGAATTGCCACCTCTGCTCCTGTCACCCCTTTTAAGGCTGTCCCTGCAGCAGGGCTGGGAGCAGCTCCAAGAGCAAACATTCCCAAAAAAAAAAAAAAAAAAAAAAAAAAATCCCAAACCTCCCTTCCCCTCTCCACGGGTGCTCCCAGACAATTCCCAGCTGGAAAGGCAGAGCCTGATCCCATCCCTCCCACAATCCCAATTCCTGGAATTCTGTGGCTGTTCAGAATTTAAAACACATCTCTGCCTCTCTCCCAAAAATCCCCTTCAATCCCTGGATTCCAAGGTGCCCAATGCTCAGTATTTGGGATTTGGGGGGGCTCCCAGTGCCCCTAAAACGGGAAGAACCCCAAAACCACCAATATTTGCCCCAATTTATTTTCCATCCCCTCACCCCTCCCATCCTGGCATCTCCTCCACCACAAACTCCCTGATTTTTTTTCCCCCAAAAAACACGGGGGAAAGCACTGGTTTTGCTGATTTTGGGGGTTTTTTTGGGAAGTTTAAGCAATTTTTTTTTTAAGGAGGGTTGGTTCCTTCTCCCTTTCTCTCTGTCCCTGCTGGGGATGGAAAATTTTGCTCCAGCTCACCCTTGTGACTGGAAAAAGAGCCAGAGCAGCCTCGGAACAAGGGGATGGTTCTGCTTTTCCCTATTTTTTTTTTTTTTTTCCCGGTGGCAAAGTTCTCAGAAAAGTGATTTTGAAAGGAGGTTGAGGGGGAAAAGCAGGAGTGAAATCCCTGGGGGAAAAAAAAAAAACAAAAACAAAAACTTAAAAAAGGGATTCAGAAAAGATGAGGATGAAAATACTGAGGGGATTTAGGGGGAAAAGGGTTTGGGATGGGGACAGAATGGTCACAGAGCAAATGGGGCAGGGAATGGAATGGGATTTATGGGATTTATGGGATGGAATTTATGGGATGGGATTAAAAACTCTCCTGGAAAAGAAAGAGGTGAAAAAAGGGACTGAGCTGGAAAATCCCAGAGCTCAGGATGGAAGGAGTTAATCCCTGCCTGGGATCCTCCCTGGCTGTTCCCAGCAGGATTTCGGGATTTCAGCCCCTTCAAGGGGATTTTGCAATTTGAAAAAAATAATTTTGGGAGCTGAGGAATGGATTCAGCAGGGAAGAGCCTTCCTGGGATCTTCTGACACTTTGGGAACTTTTCCTTCCCTGAAAAAAACCCCAAAACCCATTTGGAAGCAGAAATCTGTTGAAATCAATGTGTTTTTTTTCCATAAATATGGCTAGGTTTTAGCAAATCATGATTTTCCCAGAAATAAACAATTGAATTTTCTATTCCAACCTCTAAAAATTGAATTTCCCTGGGTCTGGTCTCCTTCCCGTGGTTTGATTTTCTCCCCAAACCTTCATGGCCTTCCTTGAGCTCCATCAGGCCATTCCCCATCTCTGGAAGCATTTCCAGGATTTCCAGCTGGAAAATTTTGGGATTTAAGGTGTTTTTTTGCAGCTGGAGGTTCCTGGGGAAAACCTCAGAGAAGCAAAACCATCCTGCTCCAGACCCCACAGCTCCTACTTGATTTAAGGAAAAATTCACATTTTATTTAAGGAAAAATCCACATTTTATTTCAGGGAAAAATTCCCCACTTTTCACCTGAAAAGTGCTGGCACCATTCCATCCCCCCAGCTCTGGGATTCTCCATCTGCTCCCAGTGCAGGGAACAGCACGGATCGATGGCACCACGATTATAAATTGATTTTTATTTATTTTTTTTCCTCTCTTAATGGCACTGGAGCTCCCCTCCCTCCTGTTCCTGCCACTCTCAATCCCTGCAGGAAAAAATCGGGATGAGCCAGAGTGAGAATTTCCCCTCATAATCTCAATTTTCACATTTTTTTCCTGCTTTAGGGTGGGATAAAGAATTCCCGTGAATCTCAACCCCTCTCCTATGTGGGGACAGCACCCAACAGATTCCCAAATTCTTATTAATTAAGGATTCAAAACCAGATTTTCCAATTTAAAGATGAACAGGGGGAGTGGGGTGCAGTCAAAGTGGTCGAATGCCCCCACATTTATCCCATTAATGGGTTTTTATCCCAATTCTGGATATTTATTGATTTGGATTTAATCAGGTGACAAGGACAAAACCCACTGGGGGTGGGGACGACACCTTGGTGACATCGGGGGTGGCAGTGAGGGGCTGAATTTCCCCCAAATTGGGATCAGCGCCGACTCTCGATGGAATTTTGGGGGAAAATCTGCTTTAATTGCAGAGATGATGGCGAGGAATCCATCAGAAATTCCTGATTTATGGAGCCCTTCCCAAAATCCGCTTCTCCCAAAAAACAGCGGCCAGCGGGAATCACTTCCAGCAGCTCGAATGCCAAATAAATTGACTTAAACCCCAAATATATTGACTTAAACCCCAAATAAATCGACTTAAACCCCAAATAAATCGACTTAAAAGATGAATAAATGCCGGTGCAGAGCTGCTGGAGCTGCACATTCCCAGCCTTTCCCTCTCCGTTGGGAATTCAGCTGGCATCGATCCCCCAGGGATCAATAACTCGTGAGCTCAGCCATCGATTCTCATTTCCCATGGAGGGCTTGGAGCAGCCCTGGTGACCTCGGGAGGGAGGGGGGAAAATCAATGCCCTGGGGGTCCTGGAAGAAAAATCGTCTGGGATTTGGGGATTCCTATTCCCCCACACTGCTGTGGGTGTATAAAGAACATCCCCCCAAAAAAAACCAGCAAAAAGGGAATTCCTGGGGTGGCAGAGCCCCCAAATCCTCGCAGGGAATTGGACCCCAAAGGGCAGGAAAAGCCAAAGCTCCCGGTGCAGCTGGAAGCAGCAGGAATAATTCCTGGAGCAGGAATTCGGGTTCAACACGCTCTGCATTCCCACAATTTTCCCTGCGGAGAAAAGAGATTCCTCCTCAGCCAGGTCCTTTCCCTGCCATCTCCCAGCTCCAGCGCTTCTCTGATCATAAATGAGCCATCCCTGCACTCGGCTCGCTCGGAGCTGTTTCTGTCTCTTCCCCCTCTCCAGCTTTTCCACATCCCACGGAAAGGGAAGATCCAGGCCCGGCGTGGTTTGATTTTAAACGACGCTGGTCAATCAGAGCTCCCCTCCTCCCGCTCGGATCCCCGACACGGCGGCTGCTGCCACCCCAAAACCCCTCCTGAGAGGGGCATCCCCCCAAAACCGACCCAAAGCCTGCTTGGAAGAGCTCGGATTTAATTCAAATTAAAAAAAAAGTCTAAAAAAAAAAATTTAAAAAAAAAAAAAAAAAGGGAGAACTCTGAATTCCCAATGAGGGAGAGTCTTGTGCCCATCGAGATGATGGATCTGGTCCTTGGAAAAGTCGGGATTGCGGCATGGAAGAGCCATTCTCCATTCTCTGTTCTCCATTCTCCATTTGTCATTTCCCCATTCCCCATTCCCCAGTCCCCATTCACCATTCCCC
>JAOTQP010000981.1:2502114-2513914 GCA_026413545.1 Cichladusa arquata
GGGCGGGGAGGTCACAGTGAGGTGTCCCAGCTCAGCTGGGCCTGGAGACGGGATGTGCCCCACGGGTGTGGATGTAGGATTTTGGGATGGGGCTGTGCCCCACGGGTGTGGATGCAGAACGCTGGAATGGGGCTGTGGCCCCATAGATTTATCCCTGTATCCCCAGATTTTACATGGAAGGATGCAGGACGCTGGAATGGGGCTGTGGCTCCATGGGTGTGGATGTAGGATTTTGGGATGGGGTTGTTATCCCATAGATGTGTCCCCGAACCCCAGATTTTACAGAGAAGGATGTGGGATGCTGGAATGGAGCTCTGGCCCCGTGGATGTGGAAGCAGGATTTTGGGATGGGGCTGTAACCCCACAGATGTGTTCTTTATCCCCAGATTTCACAGGCAATGATGTAGGATGCTGGAATGGGGTAATTATCCCATAGATGTGTCCCTGCATCCCAGATTTTACAGGGAAAGGTGCAGGATGCTAGAATGGGGCTGTGACCCCACAGATGTGCCCCTGCATCCCCAAATTTACAGCCCTGTGACAGATCCCGGGGTGGGAGAGCAGCCTTGGGGATCTCAGTGCTGCTCCCACCGGGAAGAGCACCCCAAACCAGGGAGGTTTGTGGGGTTCCCCTGGTGCCATGGGGGCAGCTCACGGGTGTCACCCCCCTGATGTCCAGTGTCACCTTCTGCCAGGGTGACAGCAGCACCCACAGCCCTGGGAGCTGCAGCCAAGGTGAGGGTTTCCTAATTAGCAGAGATGCTCGTTAGGGAGGGGCAGGAACGCGGCCTGCAGGTGTGGCACTGGTGTGGACTCCAGTTTGGGGTTAACCAACCTTAAATCCTTTAAATTCATCCCATTCCATGGACACCTTCCACCCCTCTGCTCCAACCTGGCCCTGGACATTCCAGGGGATTCTCTGGGAATTCCATCCCAGCCCCTCCCCACCCTCCCAGCCAAGAATTCCTTCCCAAATTCAGCATCACTCCAGCCAAAACCCCAAACCCACCAACCCCCAAAAATACTGGGATAGCTGTCCCCAAGCAAGGAAATTTTGCTGCTGGATGGAGGAAAGCAAAGATGGATCAGGGAGAGGCTCGAGGTCCCTTGTGAATGATTTTATTTCCACTGCTGCAGGGAGTGGGAGTGAAAAACCCATAAAGTTGCCGGGTCGGGAGGCGGCTCTAGGAATATCTGTACATTCTACCAGTCTATATACACATCAGATATAAATATATATAAATCCATGGGGGGGAATTAGTCCGGGTTTAGGGCTGAAACCTATCCCACCCAACTGCAGGGAGAGCTGAAAAAACCTCATTAATTAGCACAAGGTTTTAATTAATGGCAAAAGGGGAGCATCCCTGTGCCACCCGCAGGGGGAGGGACACGGTGCCCGTCCGTGGCCACCCCAGGAAGGGTCAGTTCTGCTGGCTGGACACAAAGGAGCTTTCTTTGGTTTATTTAATGCTCGTTGCAGTTGGATTTTGATGATTTTTTTTTTTTTTTTGTTCCCTCTCTAATGCTCGGCCTTTAAATCCAAATGCTGAGAGTCAGGAAGAAAAGAAGAGAATAATCCCCCCTAAACCCGGACACTCGATAAATGCAGGTACAGCTATGGGAGGGGGAAGCAATACATGTGAGGATGGGGAAAAAAAGGGATAAAAATAGCTTTTCCAAAGGGTAATTCTTCCCTTTTCTTTTCCCTTCCTTTTTATTTCTAATAAAAAAAGGCAAAACCCAGTCACGGGTGATTGGCTCCAGAGAGAAACTGAGCCGTGGATGTGGCCCTGAATCCTCAGATCTCAGAGGGAAGGATGCAGGATTTTGGGATGGGGCTGTGTCCCTGCATCCCAGATTTTCCAGGGAAGGATTCAGGATTTTGGGATGGGGCTGTGACCCCACGGATGTGTCCCTGTATCCCAGATTTTCCAGGAAAGGATTCAGGATTTTGGGATGGGGCTGTGACCCCATGGATGTGTCTGCATCGCCTCAGCTCACAGGGAAGGATTCAGGATTTTGGGATGGGGCTGTGACCCCATGGATGTGTCCCTGTATCCCAGATTTTCCAGGGAATGATGCAGGATTTTGGGGTGGGCTGTGACCCCATGGATGTGTCCCTGTATCCCAGATTTTCCAGGCAATGCTGCAGGATTTTGGGCTGGGTTCCTGACCCCACGGATCGGTGCTGGGATGGGGGATTTGAAGCCGGGCAGGGTCTGGTTCTGCCCAGGGGATGTGGGAAGGTGTGGCCCGCAGGATCCCGGGGCAGGACACCCTCCCTGCTCCATCCCGACAAACCCCCAGCTCCAGGAGGGATTTCAGATCCTGCTCCTCCTCCAGAGAAACGCGGAGCCAAAGCTCAGGTGACAGCAGTGTCCCCATCCCCCGCGCTGGCCACACTGTCCATCCTCCCTCCAAAATCCAGCGGGACTCGTCCCCAGGAGCAGGGACACGAACCGAACCCAAACCCCCCGAACTCTGCCGGGTGCCAAGGGACAGACGGAGCCGGCTCCGGGCTTGGCCTGGGGGGGACAAGGACAGCGAGCTGTGACCTGGGGTGGCAGCTGGGTGTGTCCTGCAGAGGAGGAAAAGGGACGGGGAGAGGGATGGAGGAGAGGAGCGAGCGCGGGGAGAGGGAGGAGAGAGCGTCCCACGTGTCAAACGCCGGCGGGGGTGAAATGTCCGAGCTAAGCCGGGCCTGGGAGAGGCGGGGCAGGACTAAAACACCACGGACTGGAGCAGGCGGAAACACAGCATCAGGTCCAGGGGGATGGGCGGCTTCAGCAGGTTCCCGTCCAGCCGCAGGTAGCGCAGCCGGGGGACGCTGTCCAGGTCGGAGGGCGAGAAATCCTGGATGGACACCAGAGAGGTGGGGCAGATCTGCGTGCCGTTGATTTCTGCGGGAGAGGAGGGACAGAGGGGTGAGCGTGAGGGAAAAGGGAATGTGGAGAGGAGGAATGGCGGGATGAAGGTGAGGGGAAAGGGAATTTTGGCAGGAGGGGCAGTGGGATGCGGGTGAGGGAGGAGAGAATGTGGAGAGGGGGAACAGAGGGATGCATAGGAAGGAAAAGGGAATTTTGGCAGGAAGAACAGTGAGATGCGGTTTAGGAAGAAAGGAATTTTGGCAGAAAGAAGAGCAGGATGCGGGTTGGGGAAAAGGGAATGTGGAGAGGAGGAATGGCGGGATGCAGATGAGGGAAAAAGGAATTTTGGTGGCAGAAACAGCGAGATGCGGGTTAGGGAAAGGAGAATTTTGGCAGGAGGAACAGTGGGATGCAGGTGAGGGAGAAGGGAATGTGGAGAGAAGGAACAGCGGGATGTGGGTTAGGGAAAAAGGGAACTTTGGCAGGAGGAACTGCGGGATGAGGGTGAGGGGAAAAGGAACGTGGAGAGGAGGAATGGCGGGATGCAGATGAAGGAAGAGGGAATTTTGGCAGGAGGAACAGCGGGATGCAGGTGAGAGGAAAGGGAATATGGAGAGAAGGAACAGCGGGATGTGGGTTAGGGAAAAAACGAAATTTTGGCAGGAGGAACTGCGGGATGAGGGTGAGGGGAAAGGGAATTTTGGCAGGAGGAACAGCGGGATACAGGTGAAGGAGAAGGGAATGTGGAGAGGAGGAACAGCGGGATGCAGGTTAGGGAAAAGGGAATTCTGGCAGGAGGAACAGCGGGATGCGGGTGAGGAATAAGGGAATGTGGAGAGGAGGAATAGCGGGATGCAGGTTAGGAAGAAGGGAATTTTGGCAGGAGGAGCAGCAGGATGCAGGTGAGGGAGAAGGGAACGTGGAGAGGAGGAATGGCGGGATGCGAGTGAGGGGAAAGGGAATTTTGGCAGGAGGAATCACGGGAGCAGGTGAGAGAAAAGGAAATGCGGGCAGGGATTTTACCCCCGCTGTTACGGAACCCCAAACTGGGGTTGTTTTGCCACCAAAAGGTTCGATCCCAGCCTGTTCCCAAAGCCCCAGCGAGAGGAAAAATCCGGCTTTTGATCAGGAGCGAAGTAGGTCACGTTCCTCCGGAGCGCGGGATGCGGTGACATTCCGGAGAAAAAGGGATCATCCCGCTCCCGGAACCTGCCGAGCCGGCCCCGAGATTCCCAAAAAAACATCAAGGAATCCTGCTCCAGCCCGTCACCCCGGAGATAACGTCAGCACCCGGCTCGTTGCTCGCCTCTGGAATTCCACGTGTCCCTGCCCAGCCGGGAACGGAAAATAAACCCCCGGATTCTGATGTCAGCACCCTGCTCCAGGGATGGGAACCGTCTAAAAATCAGGGAAAACACTGAGGAAAAGCTGGGTCAGGGCGTGCACAGGGCTTCTCTCCGTGGAATTCCAGCATCTGGATACTGGGGATGTGGGAATCCAGCAGGAGTCACCACCTGCACCCCAAGGTCCTCCCCGGCTCAGATTCGGTGGTGTTTGATTAAAATTCAGATTAATGAGCGTTGGAGCCAGATGTGATCACAGCAGGAGCTCCAACAGCAGAAACATCTGGGGAGAGCAGGAATCCTGGGATCCTGGAATGGTTTGGGCTGGAAGGGACCGTGAAGGTCACCCAGGGACACCTCCCTCTATCCCAGTGTCCAGGGATCCGGGGCAGCCACAGCTGCTCTGGGAATTCCATCCCAGCCCCTCCCAGAGAGGAATTCCTGCCCAATATCCCATCCATCCCTGCCCTCTGGCAGTGGGAAGCCATTCCCTGTGTCCTGTTCCTCCATCCCTCATCCCAAATCATCTCCAGCTCTCCTGGAGCCCCTTTAGTGCTGGAAAGCTGGATGGGAATTCAGCGGGATTCTGCCTCCTCCTCTCTCTGTTCCACACATCCCAGGCTCCTCTCCCGTGGAATTGCAGCTGGATTTCCCTGGAATGGTGTGAGGCAGCCCTGGCTGCCGTGCTCTCTGCTCGGGAGCAGAGCTGGGATATTCCCTCACCATCCCCAGCCCGTGTTTGGCATCTGCCCCTAAAATACGAGCCCAGGCTCTCCTCGTTAAATATCCCGATTTTTGCCAGGGAAAGAGCTTTTCCAGGGGCAGATGGCCCCAAAGAAGACAACCAGGAAAAATCCTGCAGCACCAGGAGTGGATTTCTCTGCTCCTCCCCTTCCACCCAGATCCTCCCTCCACCCTTGCAGCTCCCACCTCATCCCTTTGAAGGGATCACATTCCAGCGGTTTGAAAACCTTCCCAAGGTTTTTCTCCCAAAAAAGCCTCCCCATCCCAGCCGTGGGACTCACTCTCGATGGAGTTGTTGTTCAGGTAGAGGTGCTCCAGCTTGGGGCTGATGAAGGGCACGTTGGTGAGCTTGTTGTGGGCCAGGTGCAGCACCAGCAGGTTGGTGAGGTTGAAGGAGTTTTTGGGCAGCCCCTTATCCGAGATCTGGTTGTAGTTGAGCCGGATGAAAGCCAGGTTGGGAAACTCCTTGAAATAATCGCTGGGGATGTCCTCGATGTTGTTCCTGTCCAGGAAGAGCTGGTGGATGGCGCTGGGCACACCGGGGGGCATCTTCCTCAGGATGTTGTGGGCCAGGTTGAGCTGCATGAGGTTCTTGAGCCCCTTGAAGGTGTTTTTGTTGAAGACACCATCGCTCAGCTTGTTGTGGTGCAGGTCCAGCAGCACCAGGTTCTCCAGCTTGTTGAAGACACCAGCGGGGATCCTGGAGATCTGATTCCTGCTGAGCCGCAGCTGCTCCAGGTTGGGCGGCAGGAAAGCCGGCACCTCCTTCAGCTGGTTCCTCTCCATATAGAGAAAAATGAGATTTTCCAGCTTCTCCAGCACCTTCCTGTCCACCTTGCGGATGCGGTTGTTGTCCAGGTTGACCCATTTGAGGCCGGTGGCGTTGCGGAAGGACTCCTCGGGCAGGTCGGCGATGAAGTTGTTCTGCAGGTACAGGTAGTGGATGCGCGCCGGGATCAGCGGCACCGTGCGCAGGTTGCGGCTGTCGCAGTACAGCGCCGACGGGAAGTCGGGCGGGCAGTAACACTCGCGGGGGCAGTCGGGGAAGATGGACGGGGGGCCCGGAGGGAGGGGAGGCGGCAGCTCCGTGGGTTCCGCCGGCTCCTCGAAGGGCGCGGGCGGCCGGGTGGGTCTGCGCGGGGGTTTCCGCCGCTGCCCGCTCGCCACCGGCGCCAGGGCGAGCGCCAGCGGGAGGAGGAGCGCCAGGGCCGCCTTCATGGTCCGCGAGTTTTCCTGCAGGGACACGAGCAGAGGGGGGTTGGGAAGGGGCTGGTTGAGGAATTGTCGCCTCCTCACCCTCGGGGGGGTGATTTGTCCCTCGCTCCTGCGTTCCACTCGCCTTCCTCTTGGAAGTGGTCCTCAAATCCAGCCCCTGTCCAGAGCGGGAGTTGATGAGGTCACTAACCCTGTTATCCAGGGAATTCCTCTCCCTGTTTCACCATTATCCATGAGATCCCTCTCTCATTCACCATTATCCATGGAATTTCTGTCCCTAGCTCACCATTATCCGTGAGATCCCTCTCTCATTCACATTATCCATGGAATTCCTCTCTTATTCACCATTATCCATGGATTTCCTCTCCCTGCTTCACCATTATCCACAGGGTCCCTCTGGCTCACTATTATCCATGAAATTCCTCTCTCATTCATAATTATTTATGGGATCCCTCTGGCTCACCATTATCCATGGAATTCTTATTCACCATTAGCCATGAGATCCCTCTCTCATTCACCGTTATCAATGGAATTCCTGTCCCTGGCTCACCATTTTCCATGGAATTCTTCTCCATTGCTCATCATTATCCATGGGATTCTTCTCCCCATCTCACTGTTACCCATGGGGTCCCTCTCATTCATTATTATCCATGGAATTCCTCTCATTCATTATTATCCATGGAATTCCTCTCATTCACCATTATCCATGGAATTCCTCTCTCATTCATTATTATCCATGGAATTCCTCTCTCATTCATCATTATCCGTGGGATTCTTCTCCCTGTCTCACCACTTTCCATGGAATTCCTCTTTCATTCATAATTATCTATGGGATCCCTCTGGCTCCCCATTATCCATGAGATCCCTCTCTCATTCATCATTACCCATGGAATTCAAATTCCAGCTCTCCCATCCAGCCCAGCAGAGTGGGATTTGTGCCCATCCTCCCTTTCCAGCCCATTTCCAGCTCTCCTCACACCTGAAATCCCAAATTTCCACAATTCCTGGAGGGGGAAAAGCCCCCACCCAACCCCGGAACGGCAGGAGCAGCTCACACCAACCCTTTCCAGCAGGATCTGCATCCCACCCTGCACGGGCCACCCTCTTCCAGGGCCACCCTCTGCCAGCCCCAGCTCCCTTTGAAGCGCTCCCACTCTTCCCTGAGGCTCCAAGGAATTGATTTTCTCCAGGAACAGATCCCGTTCTCACCCCCACTTCCTGCAAGCCCAGCCTGTTCCTCTCTCCCATCTGGCTCTGGTTAACCCCGGCTGCTTTCCATCAGGGCTCTGGCATCTGGCTGGGGGAAGGGAGGAGCGGGGAAGGAGCCAGCAGAGCCCAGAGCTGCGGGATCCTGAGCCCAGCAGGTCCTGCTTGGGGGTGGATGTGATCCTGCCCCTGCATTCCTGATTTGGTGTCTGGAAAATGGGAAAATCCCTGACAGGGATCTGCTGTTTGTGCAGTTCCCATTCTGTCAGCATCCTGCTCCTTCCTGGCACAGGGATCTCGCTCCATGCTGTTCCAGAGTTTTCCATGGGGTCCCAGAACTCTCCATGGGGTCCCAGGGCTTAAAAGGGGGTCCCAGAGTTTTCCATGGGGTCCCATAACTCTTCATAGGGTCTCAGAGCTTTCCATGGGGTCCCAGAACTTTTCATGGGGTCCCAGAGCTTAAAATGGAGTCCCAGAACTTTTCATGGGGTCCCAGAGCTTAAAATGGGGTCCCATAACTCTCCATGGGGTCCCAGAGCTTTTCATGGGGTCCCAGAGCTTCCCCTGGGGTTTTTCCTCTGCTCCAGAACCTGGATTTTAACACCCGAGGGGGGCTGAGGTCTGAGCTTGGCCCGGTGCAGAGTGGGGGAAGCAGCTGGGAGGTGACATTCCAGCCCCGAGGTGACATTCCAGCCCGGAGGTGACATTCCAGCCCGGAGGTGACATTCCATCCAGGACACAATATTCCAGCTGTGGTCCAGGTGTTGGATCCCCTCAGGCCACCCAGCAACGTCCCAGCAGGGCGGGGGACAGGACAGCGCTGTCACCCCGCTGAGCCTGCCCCGTCCCCTCCACAGGAGGATTTGACACCCCAGAGGTTTTGGGGACTCGGCACAGAAGGGGAACAACCACTAGAGCCAGGAATCGCGGCTGGAGAGTGACAACATCCTGTGGGATTTTGTCAGCACAGACGGGCAGGGGTGGGAGGTTTCCCTTTTATCTACCCCACATCCCCGGGCGACACCCCTGTGACACTGCCACCGCCCTTCCCCGACTGCCACCACCCTCCCCGACTGCCACCACCCTCCCCGATGCCTGCTTGGAAAAAGCAGGACTCGCTTGCAAGCAAACTGCAGGAAAAAAGTGCCATTCCCAAAAAAAAAATAAATAAAAAAAATAAAACCGGGATGCAACGAGCCCGAGGCCACCACAAGCTCCACAATCGTCTCCAACCCACTGGAAGATTCCATCCAGCTCTCCCTGGATCTGGAAAAACTGGAATTCTGTTCTTTATGGCATGGATACCTGGAGCTGAATTCCCAAATTTCACCCCCTGATCCCCAGCCCTGCCAATCTCCCCTCCCGAGCTCCGATTGCAGCTGCCCACAAGGAATCCGCGCCACTGGAACAAAGTTTAGTCATGGAGCAACCGAGGAATTCAGGAAACCGACGGCCTGGCGAGGAAAAAAAGGCTCAATTCATGGCTAAAACCAGTCCTGACACCTCCCGAGCCGCTGAGCTCGGCCTGGCTGCAAGACCGAGGCACCCAACAGATCCCGAGGTTTTTCCCAGAAGGAGGCAGATGCTTCCTCAGTTACAATGGACAAAAAAAAAAAAAAAAAAAAAAAAAAAAATTTAAAAAATCAGCGCAACAGCTGGAAATTCCAGCCCCGAATGCCACTGGGGTTTGCTTTGCACATAGTTTCTCTTCCCTGCATCCCAGAAACCCCCAGCTCCCGGCGGCGCTGGCTGCCAGCCCCGGGATGGGCGCCAAGGGCAGCGAGAAGCCACCACCCCGGGGCGAGAGGGAGCCGCGCAAAGGTCGCCAAAAAGGGGGATTTGTCACCGGCAGAAACCCCCCGGGTGCCTCCCGCAGCGCTCGGGGCAGAGGGAGCAGCTGGATCCGGATATTTGAGTGTTAAAGGGAATTTTAACCCTGGGAGAGGCAGGAAAAGCCTGGAGAGCTGGGGTAGGGCCCCTTTCCAGCTCCTCTCGCGCATTCCCGCAATTCCCTTCATCCCTGACGGGGGAAAAGCCCCCTCGCAGCCGGGGAACGGGAATGTCGGAGCAGAACAAAGAGAGCGGGATAAAAATAACCACAGGATCGGGCAAAGCTCCTTCCTTGGCTTCCCTGGCGTCCGGCACCGCTCGTGTCTCTGCCACAGCCTGACCCAGCACGGAGCTCCTCATCCAGCGCCTCTGGAGCGCTGGGAATGGTGGAAAAGCGGGGGGGGCAGCCAGGCTGTGACCCAGGGGTCGCCGGGGTCCCTTGGGAAGCGCAGTCCTGGTGCAGCAACCCCGCGGTTCTGGCCTTTCCCAGCGAGCAGCGCAGCCGGGCTGGAGCCGGGACTCGCTCCTGCAGCATTCCCGCTGGGAATGCGCTGTGTCCGTGCGGGGATGGGTGACACCCGCCAGGGCTCAGCCAGGACACGGCGACAACGGCGCGGGGCTGTGCCAGGAGGGTCCTCACAGGACATGGGATCATTCCCAAATGTTCATCCCGTCCTCTGCTCCCCGATCCCCACAGTCCCCAGGATCATTCCCAAAACCTCATCCCATTCTCTGCTGGTCCATATAGTCCCCAGGATCATTCCCAAAGGCTCATCCCGTCCTCTGGTCCCATATCCCCACAGACCCCAGGATCATTCCCAAAACCTCATCCCATTCTCTGCTGGTCCCCACAGTCCCCAGGATCATTCCCAAAGGCTCATCCCGTCCTCTGCTCCCCGATCCCCACAGTCCCCAGGATCATCCCCAAAGCCTCACCCCACCCTTTGCTCCCTCCTCCCGCAGCAGCTCCCGTGGGAAGGCGGCCCTGGCAGGGAGCATTTCCCGCTGCTCCCTCGGTGTCAGCAATTCCTCCTTCCCTGCGTGTCCCGACCCTTCCCAGCGCCGCTCCTGGCTCGGATCCCGCAGTTGGGAATGGCTGGACAGGGACAAAAGCGGATCCTGGCAGGAGCCGCTGCCAAAGCGCCGCCGGCCCGGACCCCACACACGCCCCGCTCGCCCCCCCAAGCCGCCGCCTCGCCCCGTTCCGCTTCTCCCTCGGGCTGGGAAGCGGCTCCGACGCCTCTTTCCCTCCTCTCCAGCCTCTTCCAAGGGCACGGGAAACCTCCCACGGCTGCGCTTTGATCTCCTCCCGGCTGGAAGCGCTGATCCCTCACTCCTCGGGGAGCAGGGACAGCATTCCCGCATTCTGGCTGTCCCAGGAAAGGGCGCTGCGCTTCCCGGGAGGCGCCTCTGGGATGCTCTGGGCGCCAGGAGAGGCAGGGCCGGGATCCCGGGATCCCAGGATCTCAGATCCCAGGATCTTAGGATAGCAGGATCCCAGAATCACAGGATCCCAGATCCCAGGATAGCAGGACCACAGGACAGCAGGATCCCACATCCCAGGACTCCGTATCCCAGGATCCCAGAATCGGAGGATCCCAGATCCCAGGACTCTGTATCCCAGGATCTCAGGATCTCAGAATCAGAGGATCCCAGATCCCAGGACTCTGTATCCCAGGATCTCAGAATCAGAGGATCCCAGATCCCAGGACTCTGTATCCCAGGATCTCAGGATCTCAGAATCAGAGGATCCCAGGATCGCAGGAAAGCTTCCAAGCCCTCACGTGCCAGGGGGATAAATGTTTCACTTTGGGGCTGCTTTTCCCCAAACCTCTCCAGCCGGCGGGGCAGGGCATGTTTGGGATGAGCCTCTTCCAAGTAACAAAAACCTTTTCCCCAGGATTTTGGCGAACATCGCTTCCCGCTTGTTTCTTGTTTCTTTCCTGGCGGAGCGGGGACAAAGAGCGGGCTCCAAACGGGACCCCCGGGGGGGCGCGGGGAGGGGGCTGCACCTCCCCACCCACCCGGAAAACTGGGATAACATCGCCCTGGGAGTGTTCAGGGCGACCCAGGCAGGAAAAAAGCGCTTTACCCCCCAGATTTTGGGCAGAAAAGCAGCGGCCCTGGGCTGCTCCCACCCCGCTCCGGTCCTTTCCGAAATTCTTTGTTCCAATTGCGGCAGGGGGAGATGGGAGCAGCCCCCCAGAGCCCCCCCAAGCTCCGTGCTCAGCCCCAGGCGGGACAAGGTGTCCCGATGTCCCCGGAGGCTCCTGGTGGCATTCCGGGCTCCGGAGGGGTCCCTCCTCCTCTCAGCCTCTCCCTTTCCTGGTTTGTTTTCCCAAGGCGGGGGATGTTCCTGTGCAGCCCCCACGGCTCCCCCACTTCCGACCCCCAGCGCCCCCAGTTTGGGCTCTGCAGCCTCCGCGACCCCCCCCAGTTTGGCTGCAGAGCCAAAGGTGCTGGGGTTGGGGGTGCGGGGGGCACACAAAGGGCACCTCAGTGTCCCCCAAAAGCCTCTGGCAGCGCTTTAACACTCCCCTGGATTCCGTGTGACCCCACAGCCCCCCAATACCCCCCCCCCCGCCCCCCCCCCCC
>JAOTQP010000981.1:2557258-2568710 GCA_026413545.1 Cichladusa arquata
GAGATCAGGGTCACTGCCCCACCCGGCTGCAGCAGATGGGGACAGAATCCACATTTCTGGCCACATCCTGTATTGCAGCCCAAGACACAGAGACACAAAAATCCCCTCCAAGCTGTCAGAGCTGTCAGCTCTCAGCTGGGTCTCTCCAGCCACCACTGCCAAGTGGCCTCTCCTGAGCAGCACTTGGGAGCATTGGGTGGTTTCTGCAGGAAGCCACATCTGGAATGGCTCCATTCCTGTCTCCATGAGGAATTCCTTGGGTTAAAGGAGGGTCTGGCCCTTGTGTGTGTGTGCTGCAGCACTGGGATGTTCCCTGGACAGGCTGGTTTTACCTTCCAGAAGAGCCCAGCTCACTCTGAAAGTGTAATAATTCTATTTTGTACCAATTTCATGCTTCTCTGCCCTGATTCCCTCACAGGTCTGGGTTACACTGGACTTCCCAATGGATTTCACAGCTTCCCTGGAGAATCCCTGTCCTACTCTGCAGCCAGGCACCCCTCAGTGAGCAGCCTGAGACATTCCTCTGTGGGGGAGGACTCCACCCACCCCCTCCTGGGGCCTGAGGAGCAGGTAAAGCCACCCTAAACTCTGCTGGGTGCAATTCTGGGTTTCCCTCACTCAGAGCTCAGGGCATCCTCACACCCTGTCACTCTTTTTATTCTCTTTCATTTTGCTCCTGGAAATTCCTGCTCTTTGATACTTCACTAGAACTGATGCTCTGTCACAAAAATCTGAGTTGTGTCCTCAACCCACTGGGGTTTGAGTGGCAGCTACTTGCCAGCTGTCACACAGCCCCTAAATTCAGGCCCTTTTTATTTTTGTTTTTGAGGTTCAGCTCTTGGCTCACAGTTGTAGAATTTTAAGGTTTTTCCTACAAAACCCAGCTGGTCTTAGCCACCCCCAGGGAGGCCTGGGCAGGTGTGAGGGTTGTGGGATCACGTGTGAGCCACTTGAGGAGAGTTTGTGAGATGTGCATGGAGCATGACACAGAATCACTGAGGCTGGAAAAGATCAAATCCAACCTGTGCCTGATCCCAGAGCACTCAGTGCCACGTCCAGGTGACACCTGCAGGGATGGGGACTCCAAACCTCCCTGGGCAGCCCCTTCCAAAGCCTGAGCACCCTTTCCACGAGGAAATTCCTGCAGATCTCCATCCATGTGGACACACATTGTGTATCTGCAGCTGGACTCTGCCACTCTCCCAGCCCACAAAACCCAAACCGACTTTTACATTTTCTCTTCCAAAACCTTCCCAACTTCCAAAATCCGTGTTTTTTTCATCAGCCACTGACAAATTCCTGTCTCCTGGTGGTTTCTCAGCTGCTTTGAGCAGGAAATTCCTGCAGATCTCCCTCCATGTGGACACACATTGTGTATCTGCAGCTGGACTCTGTCTCTCTCCCAGCTCACAAAACCCAAACCGACTTTTACATTTTCTCTTCCAAAACCTTCCCAACTTCCAAAATCCTTTTTTTTCCTCATCAGCCACTGACGAATTCCTCTCTCCTGGTGGTTTCTTTTGCTCTGGTCTCTGCTGTCTCCTCCTTTCACTGTGCTTCTCTCCTTGCAGTCCCACACCTACGTCAACACGGCCGCGGGGCAGCGGGAGCCGAGGGGCCGGCACTGTATGCACTCCTTGCCTGAAGCCCACCCTCCTTTCCCCCCTAGGAACCACAGCTGCTCCCTGGAAGACCGAAACCCCCAGGTCTTCCTGCAGCCAGGGGAGGTGAAATTCATGCTGGCTCCCAGCTCCGGCTACCGCCGGCTGTGCCGGCACCCCCGGGAATGCCGGGCTCACCTCTGCGCCCCCAACAACAACAACAACGAGTGTCAGGAGGGCTGTTCGTCCCCACAGTGTGTCTATGAGAACCTCAACGGGCTGGTGGCCCCCAGCAGCTCGTCCCTGTGCCGGGCTGGCCGCTCCCAGGTGTGCCAGGAGGACGGGAGCTGCTGCCATCGGCTGCACTACGAGAACCTGCCGGCGCTGCCGCCGGTGTGGGAGCTGCAGCCGGCCCGGCACGGGGATGAGGATACTGGAGCAGCACCCACACCATCCCCCAATGGTTTCTCTGAGGCTGGAGAGGAAGAACCCCTGCAGAACTCCATGCAGAATTCGGAGAGCTCGGCCCTGCAGCCGCGCCGAGCCTTCCTGCCCCGAGCCCGGCGCAGCCGCCTGCCCAACGTCTTCAGCTTCGACTTCCCCCGGCCCTGCCCCGAGCCCCCCCGGCAGCTCAACTACATCCAGGTGGAGCTGGAGCCCGAGCCCTGCAAGGGCCAGCAGGTGCTGGCAGCTCCTGGCAGCCCCGGCGCTCGCCGCACCGGCTCCTACGCCGTCATCGACCTCAGGAAGACGGCGGCCATGTCCAGCCTGCAGCGGGCCCTGCCCAGGGACGACGGCACCTCGAGGAAAACGCGGCACAACAGCACCGACCTGCCCCTGTGAGGGCCCCAAGTGCCAGCCCTGACCTGCCCCTGTGAGGGCCCCAAGTGCCAGCCCCGTGTCCTGGCTCTGTCCCTCGCCGCGTCCTGCCCCGTGGGGCTCCCACTCGCCATTCCCCGGCGTGGCTCCTGCAGCTCCTCTGTCTGTCTGTCTGTCCGTCCTCCCCTCTCTGTGTTGCTCCTTTTCCAAGCCTCCTGGGATGGTTGGTTGACTCTGAGGGTTGAATTTCGGGCGGGAGGTGCCAGCAGTGGCGTGGGTAGAGGCAGAGCTGGACACGTGCTCCCAAAAATGAGCTGCTTTAGGAGCTCTGAGCAGATCCAGCCCATTCCCTGTGGATTTCACATCTGCAGTGAGGCCACTCCACAGCTGGGCACGTGCTCCCAAAAATGAGCTGCTTTAGGAGCTCTGAGCAGATCCAGCCCATTCCCCGTGGATTTCACATCTGCAGTGAGGCCACTCCACAGCTGGGCTTTGCCTGGTGGTTCCAGATGTGCCTGGACATGAGGGAGCTCACGCCGTGGCCTTTCCCCCCTCTCTTTGTTCCTGAAGCTTTTTATCCTTCTGTCCCTGTCTCAGATTCAATTTCAGTTGGGCAGCTGCAATTAAACGAGGAGGACACAGAGCCATGGGCACACACTGTGATCACAGAAATTGCCTAAATCCTTAAAATTCCCTTCCCTGCTTTAAAGGAGGAGGGAAAGGCCACAGCCATGAGGGAGATTGGAAGTTTGGTCTGGAGAATTTCACTTGTGCCATACCCTGCTTTGTTTTTCTTTTTTTTTGGAGGGCTTTTTTTGGCAGCTGCTGAGAAGTGCTGTGGGTTTATTTATTTGTTTACTTATTTATTTATGAACTGCTCCTTTGCATCCCAGTTCGTTGCCAAACTGGTGCCAGTCTGGGGCTCTCTCCTGCCTTGGGGAGGAGGGGGGACACGTCCCAAAAGAGCTTGGTGGCTTTGCTGAGGGGAAAAAAAGCACTGTGGAGGAGAACAGCTGGGAGAATGAAGCATTTCAGAACTGGGGGCTGTTATGGGGTGGGTGGGAAATGGAATGGGAGCCGTGGGAGTGGGAGCAGAGCCCCGGGCAGCCGAGCCTGGAGCAGCATCAAAGTGGGTGCCACCACCCACGTGCCTGGCCGGGGCTGGGAGCAGCCTCTGCTCAGTGCCAGCAGTCAGTGTGCAGCTGGTTCCCTCAGCTGCAGACCTGGCAGGGCTGAAATTCCGGCTGCTTTCGTGGCCTTTTGCTGTGGATTGTTCTTGGCTCGGTGCCGGGGCTGCGCTGAGCCGCCCTGGGATGTTCCCTCGCCCCTCCCCGGGGCCTTTCCCTGGATTCCTCTGCCTGTTCCCGTGGAGAGCTGGGCTCTGGGGAGCTCTGGGATGCTCTGGGATGTTCTGGAGTGCTCTGGGGTGCTCTGGGGTGTTCTGGAGTGCTCTGACATGCACTGGGGAGCTTTGGGGTGCTCTGGGGTGTTCTGGGATGTTCTGGAGTGCTCTGAGGTGCTCTGGGGTGCTCTGGGGTGTTCTGGAGTGCTCTGGGATGCTTTGGGGTGTTCTGGGATGCTCTGGGATGTCCTGGGATGCTCTGGGGTGCTTTGGGGTGCCCTGGGATGCTCTGGAGTGCTCTGGGATGTTCTGGAGTGCTCTGGGATGCTCTGGGATTCTTTGGGGTGCTCTGGGATGTTGTGGGATGCTTTGGGGTACCCTGGGATGTCCTGGGATGCTCTGGGGTGTTCTGGGATGCTCTGGGATGTTTTGGGATGCTTTGGGGTGCTCTGGGGTGCCCTGGGATGCTCTGGAGTGCTCTGGGATGCTCTGGGATGTCCTGGGATGCTCTGGGATGTCCTGGAGTGCTCTGGGATGTCCTGGGGTGCTCTGGGATTCTTTGGGGTGCTCTGGGGTGCCCTGGGATGTCCTGGGATGCTCTGGGGTGCTCTGGGATGCTCTGGGATGTCCTGGGGTGCTCTGGAGTGCTCTGGGATGTCCTGGGATGCTCTGGGATGCTTTGGGGTGCTCTGGGATTCTTTGGGATGCTCTGGGGTGCTCTGGGATGCTTTGGGGTGTTCTGGGATGTTCTGGAGTCCTCTGGGGTGCTCTGAGATGTTCTGGGGTGCCCTGGGATGCTCTGGGGTGCCCTGGGATGCTTTGGGGTGCCCTGGGATGTCCTGGGGTGCTCTGGACCCCACCTCCTGCTGGCTGTGTCCCTGTTCCCCGGGACAGGAGCAGGATCCAGTGCCAAGCCTCGTGTCCCCCTTGTCCTTTGGTGTTTCCCCCTGTGACATCCCTGCAAGAGGACAGAGCCCATCCCCCAGCTCCGCGCTGCTTCCGAGGGCCAGCAGCTCCAGCTCCGGATTTTGGACGTTCCTTTTTTTAGTTTTTTGGTGCTGTCATGTCCTGTTGAGCCTGTTGGGAGCAAGGCCACGTGTCCCAAGTCGGAGTGGTGCCATGTTTGTGTCGCAGAGTTCTTGCCTCGCTGTCGCACTGTGGACCCCAAGTGTGCCACACCCTCCAGCCCGCTGGTTTTTCTCTTTGTTTTCAAGTCCTTGTGCTGGTCTTCCATTCTTTTGTCCTCCCTCTCCCTTTGTGTCACCTGCAGCTGAAAGGAAACCCAAGTAATATATTTTTATATGTATAACAAATGACTTTATTTGAAGGGAAAAAAATAAAAAACAAAACAATCCCCCACCCCAAGTAATGTATCCCCCTAAATCCAGCTTTCATTTAGGGAAGTGAGAGAAGAAATTGTTTATATCTATCTATCCATCTATCTATCTATCTATATATATATATATATAAAAGTTAACTGCATTAAGCTTTAAATAAAGTATTTAAATAAAGAGTTTCTAAGCTGTCAGTGTCACCCTCTGGGACAGCACAACAACCTGCTGGAGCTGAGAAATACAAAATCCCTTTTCCCTTTTTCCCCAGCGAGGGAAAGGAGGATGGAATGTTTTCCAGGAGGAGGTGAGGGCTGTTTCCAGGTGGAAAATTCCAGGGATGCTGTGACCCCCCTGCACTCTCCAACCTTTCTTCTGGCTCTCTCTGGGTCACAGATGGAGGGAATTTGGCATGGACAAAGCAAAAGTCCAAGGAGGCTCTTCAAACTACTTCAAACTAAGAAGGAAGAAAAAGAACGTCCATTTTGTTCTATACCTATTGTTATATTTTAAAACTCCATTTATTTTATTCTATTAAAAATATTTTATTCTATTTAAAATGTTTTATATTTATTATAAATATTTTATATATTTTATTATATTTTATTTTATTATATTTATATATTTTATTATATTTGTATATTGTATTATATTTTAAAACTCCAAATTTTAAACCTTTCACTCTGTGGTACCACACACTCCTACTCAAACTACACCCCAGTGATTCTAATTCCACTACTTTGGAATTAGAAATTAGGAAAAAAATTGGAATTAGAAATTAGGAAAATGGTTTGGAAGCCTTTCCCAAGGCCCTCAGTGAAAAGCAGAGGGGCAGAAAGCACAGAAAGTTTAAAACTCTCCGGGTTCCCACACGTGTGGGGTGAGCTCGCTGTCCCCACAGCCCCAGGTGACATTTTTGGGATTCTCCTGGCTCGGTGTCACAGCTTCCTCTAGTGGCCATGGGGGAGAAGGTTCCGGAGGAGGATCCGGGTTTGGATTGGGAATTGAGGGAATTTGAATTGGGAATTTGAGGAATTCTCCCACCCCTTCAGTTCTGTGGTTTGGGGTCTTTTTGGGGTTTTTCCCTGTGGCTGATTCCCCAGCCTGTTGTGTCCGTATGGAACCTTGTCAAGGTGGATTTTATGGATTTTTTTTTTAATTTTTCCTTTGGGTCTGACGCTTCCTGCTGGGTTTTCCCCATGGATTCACAGCAGGTGCTGCAGGTTTGGATGGGAAACTGGACTGAGATCCCCAGAGATCCCTCCAGCCATGGAATATCCTCCCACTCCACAGCAGGATCCTCACCCTTGGTGGATCCATCCATAAATCTGCCTTTGGGGTTTGGGGATCCAGCCCAGGCTGGGGAGGAAAAACCATCCCAGACCTGCTCTGGAGTTTGTCCTGGAGCCCAGGGGACGCTCTGACCTCTCTGTCCCAAGCTCAGGTGGGTCTGCTTGGTAATTTGGGAACTGGAAAATTCAGGAAGGAGCAGCTTCAGTGAAATTTGCTGAGATTTTGGCTCCCAAAAAGGGTTCAGGCAGCAGAATGAGGTGAATTTGGGTGGTGGGGTGCAAACTGGGCTGGAGATTCTTGTGTGGCCCCACGGGACTGAGCTGTCCTTGCTGGGCTCCTTCCTGCACTTGGAATTGTAATTTTGGGATGTCTGTGAGCTGAGGAGGGGGAATATCCCTGCCTTGACCTTTCTGAGTGATTCTTGTTTGAGTCTGAGTTCATCCATCACATTTCTTCCCCCAGTGTTTCCTCCCTGGTGAATGAACAAATAGATCTTTCCCCTTCCCCAAACCCCATTGATAGGAACAGAGCTTCTCCCAGAGCTCCATTGTCTCATGTGGGAGGGTTTTTTTTCCTCTTTTAACCCATTTCAGGTCCCTCAGGGGAGGAGGTTGGAATCCCTGCCTTACAGGGAGAGGAAAGGGGAGGTGGTGAAAGTGAAAGGATCAATTATTTCTGCAGAAACACTCAGTTGTGTTTGTTATTTCTGAGGAATTCTTGTTTTATTACCTCAGCTGTGCTGTTTACTGGGAGAAAACCCAAACCAGGGGTGGCACTTCCAGCTCCCTGATTTCTCATGGTCTCTCTGTGTGATGCTGCTCAGCCCTCTCAGGTGGAAGATCATTAATTAGCAATCATTAATGAACCCATTTCCTAATTCCAGCCTCTGGGAGAGCTGTCCTCAGTCCTTCTGGGAATTTTGTCTTTTCCCCAAACTTGGCTGGTCTGGAAATGCTGCTCAGAGGCAGCAGAACAGGTTTGGGTTCCTGTTGCTGGAGCTGAATTCATTAGTGAGAGCCCTGGCAGCTTTGAAGTTGGCAATTACAGGCCAGGGGATGGAAAAGGCTCATTGTAAGGACAGGATCTGATTTGTTTTCCTTCCCTAAGTGAATGGGATTTTTCCAGCTGAAAGGCCCAGATGCCTCAGTGTCACCCCAAGCTCCTCCTGTGCCACTCCTGCCCTTGTCACCTCTCCTTGTCACCTTGGACACTGAACACTTCTGATGTGGCAGAGAAGCCAAGGGGCTCTGGGCACTCACTGCTCTGAGCCAGGGGCTGCTGTGCAATTGTTCCTTGGGGTTATTCCCACGGAAATCCAGGCAGGGCCTCTCTGAAGAGCAGCTCTGTGACCTGGGAACAGCTCCTGGTTTGCCTGGAATGTGGAACTGAGCAGAGCAAATGGAATTGGATGGTTGTCCTGGCTGGGGACCTTTACAAGACAATTCCTGGTGCTGCTTTCCCTCTTTGGGTCAGTTTGAAGCCATTTCCTTCGTCCTGTCTCTCCACCCCATTTTCCAAAATCCCTCTCCAGCTCCCTTAAAGCCCTTTCAGGGTTTTGATCATCAAGAAAAGGCTGATCCTCACCTGGTTTGGAAATTTAAATACCTGACCTGAAGCCCAACCATTTATTTACAGTTTATTTTGCTCACAGGAAGAAGAGGAATCTTTATTTTGGTGTGATGGAAGCTGTTCCTGTGTCCTGTGACCCCTGTTTTGGAAATAAAACACTAAAAGCAGCTTGTGAAGGGTGTGAGGGCCTGTGTGGGTTCATAAACACAGCTGCTCTGGGGGCAGAGAGCCATGGAATCCCAGACTGGTTTGGGGTGGAAGGAACTTAAAAACCATCTAATTCCACCCCTGCCATGGGCAGGGACACCTCCCCACTATCCCAGGTTGCTCCAATCCCCATCCAAGCTGGCCTGGGGCACTTCCAGGGCTGGGGCAGCTTCTCTATAAATTCCATCCCAGCCCCACCCCACCCTCGCAGGATAGAATTCCTTCCCAATATCAAATCTAAATTTCTTCTCTTTCAGCCTGAACCTTTCCCCTTTGTCCCTCACTCCAGTTCCTGATGAGCAGCCCCTCCCCAGCTCCTTGGAGCCCCTCCAGGTCCTGGAAGGGGTTTGTGAGGTCTCTACAGAATCTGCTCCAGGTTCCACGGGCTCACCCACTGCAGAATCCCAGGAAAGGCTGTGGAGAGATGGAATTCCCTGACGGAATTTGGAGCTGGGCCACCAAACCAAGAGAAGAGAAAGTGAAAGCAGAGCAGAGGGAATGCCCAGAGCCTGGCCCCAAGGGGAATCCTGGGCATGTGATTCCCCCCTGTGATAATTGATAAAAGATTCGTGTTAATCATAGAAGTTTTGGAGTTTGTATAAACCAGAATTCTTAGATGAGGCATGGACCTAGATAAAGGAAAATACGTGATTAAATAATTCTGTTTTAAATCCCCCTTTTGTGAACATTATGTTTTCTAAATAAACTGAGCTCACGTCCTGGAGTGAAGTCTGGGATGGTGATGAAGAGGAGAAGGAAGGACAGCACTGGAGACCACATCAGAGCAAATCAGAGAAGGAACCTGGGGACATCCTGGAAAAATGGAGAGAAGGAACGTGGGAATCACCCTGGAGGGAAAGAGAGAAGGAACCTGAGACCATCCTGGAAAAAACGAGAGAAGAAACCTGGGAATCACTTTGGAAAAACCAAGAGAAGGAATCTGGGAATCACCCTGGACGGGAAGAGAGAAGGAACCTGGGGACATCCTGGAAAAACTGAGAGAAGGAACCTGGGAATCACCGTGGAGGAAAAGAGAGAAGGAACTTGGAATCACCCTGGAGTGAAAGAGAGAAGGAACCTGGGAATCACCTTGGAGAAAATGAAAGAAGGAACCTGCGGACATCCTGGAAAAAGCAAGAGAAGGAACCTGGAATCACCCTGGAGAGAAAGAGAGAAGGAACGTGGGAATCACCTTGGAGGAAATGAAAGAAGGAACATGAGACCATCCTGGAGACACCAAGAGAAGGAACCTGGGGACACCCTGGAAAAAGCAGAAGGAACCCGACGGGCTCCATCTCCTCGCCCCGCGCCGGGACAGCCGCTCCGCCTCCCTCCCGCTCTGTCCAGCGGCGGAAGCAGGGCAGACCAAAGCCCTTCGGTCCCTCGCCAGGAGCCGCGAGTCCCTTTGTCCTGGGCAAGGCTGCCGCGGGTTTTGGCGAGCGCAGCCCCGGGCCAGCGCGGTGACGTCGGGTCCCTCGTCCCCGATAAGCGCTGCCCCTTTATCGCCTCGCTCGCCTTTGATCTCCCCCCGAGGGCGCCGATTCCGCGGAATCCTCGTGGCCCGAGGCACAAAGCGGCCCTTGAGGCTGCCAGAGGTGCTAATGGAAAGCGGAGGTCGGCAGATAAGAAAAGCCGGGATAAAAGCGGGAGCCCGGGCTGGCTGCTGCCGCCTCCCGAGGGCTCGGCGCGCACTGCTCGGCGCCAAGAAGTGGCTCCCGGTGGTCCTGGCGGGCACCATGAAGTGGCTCCCGGTGGTCCTGGCGGGCACCATGAAGTGGCTCCCGGTGGTCCTGGCGTGCCTGCAGCTGGTGGAAGGGGCGGTGAGGTGCGGGAGGAGCGGGGACGGGGCGGGGGATGGAGCGCGGGGATGCGGAGCTGCAGCTCCGTGGGATGGGCACAGCGCAGGGCAGCGGCGGGACTGGGGAGACCCTGCGGCATGGAGAGATCCTGGGGCATGGAGAGCAGATCCTGGGGCATGGAGAGATCCTGGGGCATGGAGAGCAGATCCTGGGGCACGGAGAGCAGATCCTGGGGCATGGAGAGATCCTGGGGCACGGAGAGCAGATCCTGGGGCACGGAGAGCAGATCCTGGGGCACGGAGAGCAGATCCTGGGACATGGAGAGCAGATCCTGGGGCATGGAGAGCAGACCCTGGGGCATGGAGAGATCCTGGGGCATGGAGAGCAGATCCTGAGGCATGGAGAGATCCTGGGGCATGGAGAGATCCTGGGGCATGGAGAGCAGATCCTGGGGCATGGAGAGCAGACCCTGGGGCATGGAGAGATCCTGAATATGGACAGCAGATCCTGGGGACAAGGAGAGCAGCTCCTGGGATGTGGAGAGCAGCTCCTGAACAAGTGGAGCAGTTCTTCAGGACATGGAGAGCAGATCCTAGGGCAAAGAGAGCAGATCCTGGGGCGTGGAGACCTCCTGAACATGGAGAGCAACTCCTGAACGTGGGGATCAGCTCTTGGGGACATGGAGAGCAGATCCTGGGGCATGGAGAGGAGATGGTGGGGCAAGGAGAGCAGATCCTAGGGACCTGGAGAGCTCCTGGGGCAAGGAGAGCTCCTGAACATGGAGAGCAGCTCCTGGGATGTGGAGAGCAGCTCCTGAACGTGGGGATCAGTTCTTGGGGACATGGAGAACTCCTGGGACATGGAGAGCAGCTGCTGAACAAGGGGATCAGTTCTTGGGGACATGGAGAGCAGATCCTGGGGCATGGAGAGCAGATCCTAGGGATCTGGAGAGCTCCTGAGGCAAGGAGAGCTCCTGAGCATGGAAAAGAGGTCCTGGTGCATAGAGAGCAGCTCCTGGGGACCTGGAGAGCTCCTGGGGACATGGAGAGCACATCCTGGGATGTGGAGAGCAGCTCCTGGGACATGGGAAATAGTTCTTGGGGACATGGAGAGCTCCTGGGGACATGGAGAGCAGCTCCTGAGATGTGGAGAGTTCCTGGGGGATGGGGAGCAGCTTCTGGGGCAAGGAGAGCTCTAGGGATCCAGAGAAGAGCTCCTGGGACATGAGGAGCAGTTCTTGGGGACATGGAGAGCTCCTGGGGCATGGGGAGCAGCTTCTGGGATCTGGAGAGCTCTTGGGATCTAGACAGAAGCTCCTGGGACATGAGGAGCAGTTACTGGGGACATGGAGAGCTCCTGTCATGGCTCAAATTAGCCCAGAGAACTGAGCCTTTGAAAATGCCCAAATATTCTTATTCCCTGCTGTGTGCTGTTGTGTTTTGCCTCTCTCTGTGCAGGATCAGTCTGAAGAAAGGCCTGTCCATCAGGGAC
>JAOTQP010000981.1:2600137-2610413 GCA_026413545.1 Cichladusa arquata
CTTAGTTTAGAGAGGGGCTCCAGGTGACCAGAGGGGCTCCAGGTGAGCACAGAAGGGCTCCAGGTGACCACAGAGGGGCTCCAGGTGACCAGAAAGGGGCTCCAGGTGACCAGAGAAGGGCTCCAGGTGACCAGAGGGGGTTCCAGGTGACCAGAGAGGGGCTCCAGGTGATCAGAGAAGGGCTCCAGGTGCTCACCTGGAGAAGAGAGGGATCCAGGAGACCTCTGAGCCCCTTCCAGGACCTGCAGGGGCTCTGAGCTGCAGCTCTGGGGATGCTCCCAGGAGGCCTTGGCACCCTTTGTGTGCTGCCATCAGTGCCTGGAACCAGAATTGTCCCCACCAGGGTCAGGCCTGGCCGTGCTGGGGACCTGGGGGTGTGGGAGAGCCACGGATCTGTGCCCTCCAGAGGGGCTGTGGGTGCTCCAGGGCAGGAAATCCCGCGGGAAATTGGGATTCTTGTGGCTTTAGGGTGCCCTGGCCACTGCCCAGCACGAGATGTCTCCCCTGGCTGTGAGTAAACAGTTGTGGATTATAATTACTATTTTTTTTTTAAATCTTTTTGGGAGTTTTGTTTGTTTTTTCTTTTTTTTTTTTTTTAATGCACTGTGCTCTGATTAAAAAATTTTACTACTGTTTTATAAATAAATGTATAAAAGAATGAACTGGAATGGAAGAAGAATCATTAAAAATATATTTATTTACAACATCCTGGAGCGTGGCAGCTTCTTTGTCCTGGAGGCTGGATCAGCATCACCTCAGGGATTCTGCAAAACCCCTCTGGGTGTTTTTGGCAGGTTTTGGGGACTCTCCTGCCCAGTGCAAGGGGGAAAAAAAAAATCTACTTTTAAAGTGTGCCTGTCAAAACTTATCCCAAGCCACGTGCCAGGTTCCCACTCCCCTCTGTGCTGGTGTTAAACACACACAGGAGGAGAAAAAAAGCAAGAAAATCCACCTTAAATTAGACTTCCCAGGCTGGAAAATCACAGGGGCTTATCTTGGAAACTTCATTAAAAGGAGAAGGAGGGAAAAAAAGAGTGAGAAGAGGCTGAAGGTGTTGGTGAAAGGAGGGGGGGAAGGAGCAAGTGGTTCCAGACACTTTAGAGAAAATTAAAAAAAATTAAAAAAAAAAAAAAAAATCGCTGATTTGATTTATCAGGGGAGTGTGAACACTAAATAGAGAACAACGCCTGAAGTGTGAATTATTTCCTATATTAACACAGAGAAAAACTGATAGGCTTTTCATGTCAGGAGAACAGCAGCCAGGGAGGGAGGGCAGCCAATGACATCCTCCAGCTCGGGCTCTGCTCACTCTTTATCAGGCTGAGATCAAAATTTATTCCCAGGATGAGGCCTGCGGCCCTGGCTGAGGCCCTGGAGATTTTGAAGGGCCTAATTAAGAAAACAGGATGAAAATGGCGAAATAAGAGGGCAATTTACTTCTTGCAGAATAGGGAGATCAAATCAACTTATGAGCAATTAATGTGCACAAGGAGAGAATAAAGGGATGGCGGGATGTGGAAGAGGGGCCTCATTTTAATGACATGCTCTGGTGTTGGCAGAGAGGATTACTCTGAAGGTCAGATGGAGATTGAAACGACCTTGCAGATTCTTAACCCTCCTCCCAATTAACAGAACCAACTCAGAAATGCAAAAGAGGCCGGCTCGGAGCGCTGGCGTCGCTTCATGTGCTGCAGGGAGGGGAAAAAATAAAATTATAAAGGGGAGAGAGGGAGAGGGAGAGGAGGAAAGGGGTTTTCCTCAGCTGCCACAGCGGCGTGGGGATGGGAGAGGAGGCTCTTAATTACAGTGGGAGAGGCAGGGAAAATGGGAAAAATGGGAAAAATGGGAAAAATCGGGAAAAATCGGGGAGCCTGAGAGGGGAGAGAGTGGGCTGGGCTGGGTGAGGAGATGGGATGTGTGGACTGGGATGGACTGGGAGGGACTGGGACAGACTGGGAGGGATTGGGATGGATGGATGGATGGATGGATGGATGGATGGATGGATGGATGGATGGATGGATGGACTGGGAGGGACTGAGATGGACTGGGAGGGATTGGGATGGACTGGGACAGACTGGGATGGTTTGGGATGGACTGGGATGGATTGCGACCGACTGGGATGGACATGGACGGACTGGGAGGGACTGGGATGCACTGGGACAGACTGGGATGGACTGGGATGGGTTGAGATGGACTGGGACAGACTGGGACGAACTGGGATGGATTGAGCAGCAGCCGTGGAGATGGGAGAGGAGGCTCTTAATTACAGTGGGAGAGGCAGGGAAAATGGGAAAAATGGGAAAAATGGGGAAAATCAGGGGAGGCTGAGAGGGGAGAGAGTGGGCTGGGCTGGGTGAGGAGCTGGGGTGTGTGGACTGGGATGGAGTGGGATGGACTGGGAGGGATTTGGATGGACTGGGATGGATTTGGATGGATTGGGATGGACTGGGAGGGACAGAGCTGAAGTGGGATGGACTAGGATGGACTGGGATGCACTGGGACAGATTGGGAGGGATTGGGATGGACTGGGAGGCACTGGGATGGAGTGGCAGGGACTGGGATGGATTGGGATGGACTGGGATGGACTGGCATGGACTGGGATGGAGTGGCAGGGACTGGGATGGATTGGGATGGACTGGGAGGCACTGGAACACACTGGGACGCACTAGGATGGGCTAGCATGGACTGGCATGGACTGGCATGGACGGACAGACTGGGACAGACTGGGATGGAAGGACAGAGCGCCGGGCGGGGGGCTCCCGGCCGCTGCTCCCCGCGCTGCCTCCGGCGCTTTCCCAGTTTGGGGGCTGCTCCCGTGGGAAGGAGGGAGGATGGGGACACCGGCACAGGGCGGGGGGGACGCGGGGGAGGGGACACGGGGGAGGATCGTGTCGGGCCGGCAGCGGCGGGGCTGCAGCGGGGCCGAGCAGCCACAAGAGAGAGCCCGAAGGTTGCGGAGCAGCCGGGGATGCGCGGGATGCTCGGAGCCAGCCCCGCCGGTTCCCGGGGCTCGGGGATGCCAAAAGGGGCGCTCCCCGCCGCTCCGGGGGGGCTCCGGCTCCTGGATTTGGGCTCTCAGCCCCCAAATCCATCCTGGGGTCTCGGGTGAGAGCCGCCTCCAGCACCGGGAGCTGCTGGAGCGAATGCAGAGGCGGCACCGGGATATTCTCAGGGCTGGGAAAGCTGGGGGTGCTCACCGGGAGAGGAGAAGCTCCAGGCAGAGCCCAGAGCCCCTGCCAGGACCTGAGGGGGCTCCAGGAGAGCTGCAGAGGGACTGGGGACAAGGGACGGAGGGACAGGACAGGGTTAGATGGGATTTTGGGACGGAATTGTTCCCTGCAGGGTGGCAGGCCCTGGCACAGGCTGCCCCTGGATCCCTGGCAGTGCCCAAGGCCAGGCTGGGACACCCTGGGACAGTGGGAGGTGTCCCTGCCATGGCAGGGGTGGCACTGGATGGGCTTTGGGGTCACTTCCAACCCAAACCACTTCAGGGTTCTGTGTGGGAACTGCAGCACACAAACCCCAGCTCTGCCTGGTAGCTGATGCTGGAATTTGCTGGGAATTTACTGGGAATTTGCTGGGAATTTTCTGGGAATGTTCTGGGAATTTGCTGGAATTTGTTGGGAATTTGCTGGGAATTTTCTGGGAATTTGCTGGAATTTGCTGGAATTTGCTGGGAATTTGCTGGGAATTTGCTGGAATTTGCCCATGTTTTCCTGGGGCTGACACCCTCCCCAAGCAGAGGCAGGGGATTTGATGCTCCAGGCTGCAGCCACACCCCCTGTGCTGCTCCAGGTTCAAGGTCTGGGTTTAGTTCTGTCATTCCATGCTCAGACTGAAAACAGAGTTCTGTGCAAAGAGAGCTGGGACTTCCCAGCTTTTGGATGTGTCTCCAACCCCCTCACAGGTGCTGGTGGCAAGTTGTTTCTCCACACCACTCACAAATCCTCATTTCCAGTTGTTTCTCAAACCCCAGAGCATTTTCTGCAGAAACTTCTCATGGGGAGGGGAAAAAAATCTTTAATATGACAGAGGATGGGCTTGACCCTGAAGGGAGAAGGAATGAGCAGGAGCCTCAGCATCCCTGGGGATGTGTGCCAGGCCCTGGATGGCAGAGCAGAGGGAAAATCAAGGGGCTTCACCCCCAATTTTGGACTCTCTGAACTCACCCCCAGTGGCCCTGTGGCATCCCTGGCACGGGCCAGCCCAGCCCTGTCCTCTGGAGCCATTCCCTGCCTCAGTGCTGGGCTCTGCCTCAGCTTCCCTTCTCCTTTTCTGGCTCCTTCTTTCCTTTCTGGCTCCCTCTGAGCCCTCCAGCTGCTCCTTCCCCACCTGAGCCCAAACCCTCAGCCCTGGGGGCTGCTGTGGGATGAGGGCAGGAGGAAGGGATGGCTTTTCCAGCCACACAGCTGCCTTGGCTCCCAAAAAACCAGAGCAGCTCCTTGCAAGGAAATCTTTCTAATAAAGAAGGAGAGACTGGAAAACCTCTGATGCCTGGCCAGGAATTTATTCCAAAGAGAAGGGGCTCGCTGGGTGAGTCTCTGGGTGTGTTTGGCCTGCTGCTTTTCCACCAGCAGCTTTTTAAGGCTGTGGGATTGGGGAACCTTTGGGATTTTTTATGTTTGATGGCTGGGAGGATTGCTGTTACTGGTTTGGATTTTTGGTTCTGCTGCAAACCAAAGAACTGTGGGGTGAAGGATGGTGGAGCTGGGAAGAAAGAGAGTGATGGAAAAAAAAAAGTGCTGGGAGAGGGAATTGAGGTGCAGGTGGGAAGTCCCTGCCTCAGTTTCCTCAGCAGCCAGGGGAGGGCTGGATTTTCCGTGGATTTACAGCCCTGGCTGGATGTTTGAGCAGGCACAGAGCTCAGAGCCGTCCCTGCCACCAGGGGAGGGGAGCTGGGATGGCTGAGCAGCAGCAGGATCCCACAGCAGGGCAGTGGCCAGGGGGTGCTGGGACCCCAGAGAGAGCCAGGCTGAGGGAGCAGTGCCTCAGCTGTCCTGGTGTTTGCAAATCCCAGCGGGAATTCCCTTCTCTCACACTCACCGTGCCACAGGGACGCCCCAAAGAGGATTTTATGGACACACAGAGACCCCCTCTCCCCCTGCACCCCAAATCCTGGCAATCTGCTCTCTCTGCCTGGGAGCCACCCTGAATCCAGAATCCAGGGATTTTCCTGCTGGCAATGTGGGATTCCTCACCCCAAACTCCTTCAGGCTGCACCCCAAATCCTGGCAATCTCTCCTTTTGCCTGGGAGCCTCCCTGAATCCCAATCCAGGAATTTTCCTCCCCAAATCGTGGTAATCTGCTCCCTCTGCCTGGGAGCTTCCCTGAATCCCCAGTCCTGGGATTTTCCTCCTGGCAATGTGGGATCCCTCACCCCAAACCCCTTTAGGCTGGGTGAGAGCCACTCTAAATCCCAATCCAGGAATTTTCCTCCCAGCTGGCAATGTGGGATTCCTCACCCTGACCCTCTTCAGGCTGCACCCCAAATCCTGGCAATCTCTCCTTTTGCCTGGGAGCCTCCCTGAATCCCCAGTCCTGGGATTTTCCTCCTGGGAATGTGGGATTCCTCACCCCAAACCCCTTTAGGTTAGGTGAGAGCCACTCTAAATCCCAAATCCAGGAATTTTCCTGCTGGGAATGTGAGATTCCTCACCCTGAGCCCTTCAGGTTGGGTGGGAGCCACCCTGAATCCCAAATCCAGGAATTTTCCTGCTGGGAATGTGAGATTCTTCACCCCAAACCCCTTCAGGTTAGGTGAGAGCCACTCTAAATCCCAAATCCAGGAATTTTCCTCCTAGCTGGGAATGTGGGATTCCTCACCCCAAACCCCTTCAGGCTGGGTGGGAGCCACCCTGAATCCACAATCCAGAATTTTCCTCCCAGCTGGGAATGTGGGATTCCTCCAGGGCCCTGCTGGGATTTCTCCACCTCCTGTGCCACCCTGGAGTTCTTTTCCCCTCTTCCCCCCAACGCTCTGGACTGCTTTAATCAGCCCTGAGTTTTCATTTCTTGCCTTTCTCTCTCTCCTTTTTTGAGGGGGCAGTGAAATTTCTACAATATTTAAGCAGCATAGTGGAGTCCTGGAAGATATTATTAATGTAAAAGGGACAGGCTGGAAATGCACTTGAACCTGGTTACAATTAGAGGGTGATTTTTCTAAAGGTCAATGAATTCAGATAATATCCACAGGGGGGAAAAGAAATTTAATACCTTTTTAGTGAATTAATTAATTATAATATTATATCAGCTTGGGGTTCTTTTCCAGAATGATTAAGGGAACGATCTGTCTTCGCAGCGGCTGGGGGGAGTCAGGGAGAGAGGGAGAGACTGACAGAGGGAAGGGAGAGAGGGGGAGACTTTAATGGGAGAATAATGGAGCCTTTTCTTTCCTTTAAAAACTTACTGTATTTCCAGGCCACATGATCCCTGCTGGGTGCACACCCCTCCCTCCCAGCCTCTCCAGAGCATTCTGGAGGGATTATTCCGAGTTTTCACCTTTCCAAAGCTGCTCTGGATGCTTCAGCATCTCCAAGGCTGGACGTGGTGCAGCTCCATCCCTGGTGCCACCAGCAGCGTGGCAGAGGGGGTTGTGGCCAGCTGGGAGGTCACAAAGTCCCCAGGAGCCACCAAAATCTGTGGCCTTGGCTCTGCTCCAGCCTGGGGAGCCCTGAGGCCCCAACCCTCAGCGGTGTTGGTTTATCTGCAGCCCAAGCAGAGGCTGGAATTTACACTCTCTGCTAATCCAGCCAGCCCCAGAAATTAATTACGGCCTTGCACATTAAAAATTAACATAACCTTTCTGGATATATGTTCTTATGGAGCAGGAGTGGGCCAGAGTCCCTCGGCTGCCTGTAATTGGAGCTGCTTTGCTTCTCATTCTTTCCCCCCCGCCCTGTTTTTTAGAGATGTGGACATTTGGACTCATTAATCACCAGCCTGGTAGCTGGTAAAGTTTAAGGGGTTTGTAATTGCCTCTGCTGCTGGCAGGGTTTGCAGGGAAGGGGGAGATCAGGGGGGTCTCCTCTCTCCTTCCTTGGGGGGGTTAAAGCAGCACCCACGGGCTGGGGTGTGCTGGGCCCCCCCAAAACTCACCAGGGCTTGGCTGGAGGAGAGATGGGCTGGAAAAGTTGCTCTGTTATTCCAGGAGCTACTTTTACACTGAAATAAAAGCAACTCTTTTTTTTTTTTTTTTTTTTTTTTTTTTTTTGGAATTACAGCATATTCCCACCCTTCTGCTGAACTCCAGGCTGCAGAGATCCCAGTCCAACAAGGGGGATGGATCCAAAACTGGAGGATTTGGGGGTGCCCCAGGCTCTGGGGCTGCTGGTGCTGCTCCCACAGAGGAATGGGAACACCCAGAGCAGTGTGATGGACTGGGATTTGGGAAACCAAAATGTTGGAAACACCAAGAGCCTCTTCCTGCAGGGATTTTCTCTCTCTGCTGCAGCACCATCACAGCCCTGGGATTCTGTCCCTCTGGGATCCACCTTCCTGATCTCCCTCTGAGGGGTTTTGGAGATTTTCCCCCAAAACTCCAGCCCTGGGTGATGCTGCTGGGTCTGGAATGGTTGGATTGTTTGGGTTTGAAGGGACCTCACCCTGTCCCACCTGCTGACACCTTCCACAACCCCAGCGTGGCCTTGGACACTTCCAGGGATGGAGGAGATCCCGAGGAAGGGGATTTGGAAGATTTTGTGGAGCTGTGCTGATGGCTCAAAACTCCCTCTGCGCTCATCCCAGGAAATGTTCATCCCCCAGTGCTCATCCCTCCTCCTCCTCCTCCGCTTCCAAGAGGATGGGGAGAACTTCCCAGACCTCTGGCCGCATCTCTTCCCTCCTTCCCCATCTCTCCTCAAAAACCCCACTATCTTTCATCAAACCAACCCTTCCATTCCTCACCCCTCCCCCTCCCACCCCAGCACCCCCTCCCTCCTCCCTCCCACCACCTCAGCCAGCCAGCGACTGCGGGGAGAGAGCCAGCTCCGCTCCCATTGTGCTATCTTTGGGTCCTAAATTAAAATTTATGACATCTTGAAATGAGCAGTGAGGGTAATTTTGCTTCTGAGCGAGGATGCTAATGAGTCCCCTTAATGGCGTGAATAAGGAGTTGACGGGTCGTGTGTCACTTTGCGCAGCCCGTGCTGGTGGTGTAATGGCCACAGTAAGTGTCTGTAATTATACCCTGTCTCGCTGTATTTTGGCAGCCGTTGTGGGAGAGCAGCGCCTCAGCCGCGGCCAAGGCAGGGGGGAGGGAAAAGGGAAAAGGGAAAAAAAAATTCCAGCCCCTCCTGGGCATCCTCTGTGCTCCCCTCTCCTGTCCTGTGTGACTACAGAGCGGTGGCTTTGCCAGGTTTGGCTCCAGGTGTGATGGTTGTGGCTGTCTGAGGATGAGCTGCTCCTTCTAAGAAAGGGGAGAGAGAGAAGGGAAAAGGGAGAAAAAAATCCCAGCCCTTCCTGGGTATCCTCGGTGCTCCCCTCACTCCTTGTCTCCCTGTCTGTGTGACTCTGGCTTTGCCAGGTTTAGCTCCAGGTGTGATGGTTGTGCCTGTTTGAAGATGAGCTGCTCCTTCCAAGATAGGGGGGAAAAAGGAAAAAAAAAAAATCCCAGCCCCTCCCTGAGCATCCTCTGTGCTCTCCTGACTCCTCATCCCTTCCTGCGTGACTCTGGAGTGGTGGCTTTGCCAGGTTTGGCTCTAGGATGGGTGATGGTTGAGGATGAGCTGCTCCATGCAAGGCAGGGGGGAAAAAGGGGAAAAAAAAAAAATCCAGCCCCTCCTGGGCACCCTCTGTGCTCCCCTGACTCCTCATCCCTTCCCGTGTAACTGCAGAGCCGTGGTTTTGCCAGGTTTGGCTCCAGGTGTGATGGTTGTGGCTGTTTAAGGATGGGCTCCTTCTTCCAAGGCAGGGAGGAAAAAGGGGAAAAGGAAAAAAATTTCCAACCCCTCCTGGGCATCCTCTGTGCTCTCGTTGTTCCCTTCTTGTTCGACTCCAGAGTGGTGGCTTTGCCCAGTTTGGCTCTAGGATGGATGATGGTTGGGGATGAGCTGCTCCATCCAAGATAGGGGAGAGAGAGAAGGGAAAGGAGAGAAAAAATCCCAGCCCTTCCTGGGTATCCTCTGTGCTCCCCTGACTCCTTGTCCCCCTGAGCCCTCCGCGAATTTCTCCCTTCCCTCCTCGTGCCTCAGCTCACACCATTCCCAACATGAGGAATTCCAGGGTGATCCTGGAGCAGGGGCAGGGCCAGGCAGAGACCAGGGGAGGCTTTTCCCTGCCCTGCTGTGGGGTTGGGGTGGTTTTTATTCCCATCCTCCCTTCTCATCTCCTCCTTGCTCTGCCTGTGGTTCCTGAGGATTTTTGGGAATTTTCTTGTCCCACCTTGGAGTTTGGGCACAGCCCCATGGAGCCACCCCCGAGGTGTCCCTTTGGGATCCAGCTGCTCCACTCATTTCAACAACACAGATTTGCTCTTGCCACACCAGGAATGATTTTAAGGATAAAAGCACTTGGATGTACCAACTCCCCTCGTGGGTGTTGCATCTTTGGGAATAGAGGAAGCTCCCTGGGGATGACCTTGACTTTTTCCAGAGCTGCTGAGAGGTGGAGAAATCCCTTCCAGCCCCGTGCCCCAAGCACCCTGCAGGTGTTGCTTCCACAGGTAAGGGACGCTCCACACCTGTGACTGGTGCCACAACAAGCCCAGATTAGAAGTTCTGTAAGAACAGCTTTTCCTGGTGCTTCAGGCAGGTTTCAGCCACAAGGTAACTGGGATGTAAGCAAGCCTAAAATCGAGGCTATCAGCTTTTTGTGATCTTTGCTTGCAAAGTTCCTTCTTAGCCAGCAGAAAGACACTGAGAAAGCTGCACAGAGGTTCTGCAGACACTTTGTTTCGTCCACAAAGAGGTCCAGGCAGCAGTCCAAATACATGAGTTATTAAAGGGGCTTTTATAGGGTTAGGGTGCCTTAGAAAATGAACCAATAATATCAAGTGTTGGAGTCAATGAGTCGGGGGATTCTCTGAATCCTTCAGGGAGGAATCAGAGTGCAGTGATTGAATTAAAGCCTTTGGATGGATTGATATATTAAGCCACTCACACATAAAGTAGAACTTTAAGTTTTAGTGTAAGTTTAAGTTTTAGGATAAGTAAGTGAGTCAGTAAGTGTTAGTATGAGCTCTAAGAAGGTAACTTGCTGTTCTAAATCTCAGTTTTTATCTGGGTAGGAAAGGCTTGGCTCCTCCCCCTGGCTGGAGCATCTCCCAGTGGGATGATGTAA
>JAOTQP010000981.1:2626058-2636657 GCA_026413545.1 Cichladusa arquata
GGCAGTGTTTTGGGATTGTTCTTTGTCATACTGTATTTCTATTTTAATTTTCCTAGTAAAGAACTGTTATTCCTAATCCCCATATCTTTGCCTGAGCGCCCCTTAATTTCCAAATTATAATATTTTGGAGGGATGGGGTTTACATTCTCCATTTCAAAGAGAAGCTCCTGCCTTTCTTGGCAGACAACTGTCCTTCAAACCAGGACAGAAGGGATGAGAAAACACCAAGAAATGAAGATTTGTCATGAAGGATGTGCTGAAACTCATCATGAAGGAGGAGATGAAGCCACCGAGGATGACGGACAGAGCTCCTGGATGTCCCCAGTGCCCTCTGTAAAGGCAGAGCAGCACTGCAGAGCCAGCCTGCTCCTCTCCCCGGCCCTGCAGCCACTTCCTTAAGGTCTCCCCAACCTCTGGCTGAACTTCTCTGCAGGAGGAGGAAAATAACTCTGAGCTGTGTCTGTGCCTCCCTCCCGCCTCTCGTGTCCTGCTGGAGCCACAGGGGTGGCTCAGCCTCTTGCTCCTGCCCTGTCCCCACCCTCCCTCCTCATCCCAGTGCTCTGGGACAGAGCTGGGAACCAGCACAAGGAATGGGCAACCAGCCCCCATCATCCTCCTCAGCAATGCCACAAATAAAATCAAATCCCTGGTCTGGTGGTGCTTCAGCCAAACTTTGCTTTTCCTCTCCCAGGGCAGTAAACAAGGGATGATTCAGGGGAGAGGCTCGAGGGCAAAGGCACCTCTTGGCACCAGGGAACAGGGGCTGCTTTCTGTGCAGGGCACAGGGGGACACAGGGGTGGGGCGGGACAGGCGGCCCCTGTCCTGCATCCACAAAAACAAAACAGATGGAAGGTGAAAATAAAGTGGGTGGAAGGTGAAAATAAAATAGGTGGAAGGTGAAAGACACAAGTGGATGGTCCCAGTGCTTGGTTTTACCAGGCTGGGCTGGGTTAAACTGGGAGCTTGGTCTTTGACACCCGCTGGGAAGGGAACTTAAAATAAGCAGAGCTGAGCGGGAAGAGTGGGCTGAAAGCAAGAGAGATGGAAGGCTGGGGAGACAGAAAACAGGTCTTGGACAAAACAGGAATTGTCTCCCCTCCCTAAAAACCTCCTGGAGCGAGGTTCACCCCTGTGTACCCTTGTGTGTGCACTGGGATGGCACTGAGGTGACCACAGGGCCCAGGGCTGTGACAGGAACGGGCTGAGCCTGCAGGGAGCCAAGCCCAGAGTGACCCAGCAGCAGCTCAGCAGCCCCAGACGGCAGCTGGATTCTCTGGGATTGCAGCAGGATGCACTTGGAACTCCCCATTTCGCTGCATTCCTCAGATTAAATTGTTTGTAAATCAAAATCACGCTCTGGCTCCGGCGAGGGGCAGCCAAGGGCAGCCAGGAATCCCCCCACTCAAAGTTAGGGAAAATAGCTTCCATTTTTTTAGGACAGACTTTAAGACATGAGGCCAAAGCTCTTCTAAAGAGGCACCTCCAGCTCCCCAGTATGTGGGAGTCTGGGCAGGAGTGGGGCCTGGAAAAGCAGGATTTTGGGGAAAACGACTTGTCTACAACTCTTCAAGAGCCAAAAACCTCCTGGATGGTCACTCTGGGTTTCCCAACGAGGTGATGCTCCTGGATTCCCTCGGGCAGCATCACCAGGTCACCCTGCTGGGACCCTCCCCGAGCCACTGCCAGGGCTTGCAATATTGTGGCCACCTGAAACTCAACACCCAGAGCCCCAAATCCACAATCCCAATGTTCCAAAACGCTGGAAAACTGGACTCCAGCACCAGAGCTGATCCTCGAGGGGCAAATCCTTGCACCCAATGTCCTGCATCCCACAGCCCCTTCTGCCGGGTCCCTCCTGAGCCTGCACGGGCACGGGAATCCCATGGGAGAGCCTAAATGTGGTCCCCAGGTCCTGCCAAAAGGGGAATAACCCCCAAAAATCAAAGGTGACCTCCCCAAGAGCAGCGCCGTGAGGAGTGGGGGACACCAGAGGTGACACTGCTCATTTCCCGGCGAGGAGAAAGGAAAAGTCCCTTCACCCAGGAGGAGGAGGAGGGAGCCCAGGTCCCCCCCAGCCCCGGGGCGCGTGGGGGGCGGCCGGGGGGCTGGGCTGGGCAGGGAGGGGGCCGTGCCGAGGCTGCGGTGTGACTCAGGCGTGCAGAATGTCTGTGGGCAGCCGGCCCAGCTCCCAGATGCTGCGCTCGGGCTCCGCCGCAGGAAACGTGCGCTCTCCCCGCTGCGCTCCCGCATTTCTCCATCCTCTCCCCTCCCCTGGCCGCTCTCCGGAGGGACAGCCCCGCTCCCACCCGCCCCTCATCCCGCTGGGAAGCTTCCATCCATCCTTGGAAGGGGAAGCTGCATGCAGCAAAAAGGGAAAGGCAGCCTGGGAGAGAAACGCTGGGATGCGGGCTGGCGGCCAGGGGAGGATGGACGGGACGGCTCCAGGAGAGCCTCCCACATCTGCCAGCTCTGCTCTCGCAGCCCTGCACCGGGGAACGGAGCTGGGGCACCGCTGTGCCAGCCCGGCCCAGCCCAGCCCAGCCCAGCCCGGCCCAGCCCAGCCCGGCCTTTCTCACGAACACATCTGGGGAGGTGCTGCCCAGCCCCGCCACCGCCTGCAGCAAAAGCAGCTCTGTGCGGACAGCCCGGCTCAGCCAGGCTCGGCACCAGCCTCACCCTTGCCCCGGACTCGCCAAGGCAAGAGCTGGCCCGGCAGGATGGGACGAGTCTCCTTTCGGTCCTGCAAGCGGCTGCTGAGCTCCTGTCGCGGTGCTGGGCCACAGGGGTATCCTGGGGCTGTGCCACGGAAATACCCCAAAGCTGTGCCATGGAAATACCCCAGAGCTGTGCCACAGGGATATCCTGGGGCTGTGCCACGGAAATACCCCAGAGCTGTGCCCATGGAAATACCCCGGGGCTGTGTCATGGGGACATCCTGGGCCTGTGCCTGTAGAAATACCCCAGAGCTGTGCCACAGGGCTATCACAGGGCTGTGGCCATGGAAATACCCCGGGGCTGTGCCACAGGGATATCCTGGGGCTGTGCCATGGAAATACCCCAGAGCTGTGCCACGGGGACATCCCAGGACTGTGCCCATGGAAATACCCCACTGCTGTGCCCACGGAAATACGCCAGAGCTGCGCCATGGGGACATCCCAGAGCAGTGCCACGGGGACATCCCAGGACTGTGCCCATGGAAATACCCCAGAGCTGTGCCATGGAGACATCCTGGGGCTGTGCCCATGGAAATACCCCAGGTCTGGGCCATGGGGACATCCTGGGGCTGTGCCACAGAAATACCCCAGGTCTGTGCCACAGGGCCATTCTGGGGCTGTGCCACAGAAATACCCCACTGCTGTGCCCACTGGCCCATCCCTGGGCTGTGCCTACAAAAACGTTCTCTGTGGGTCTCCAGTCGCCCCCTGGGATTTTGGGGGAGCTCCTATCCCGGGAGGCTCATCCCTCACCCCAGAGGACCCCAACCCTTCCCAAGGCAGCTCCAGCTGCCCCCGCTCCTCCTCCGAGCGCACCGGGAGCCGCCCTGGATGCCACCACCCTTCACTTTCGCCTCTGCAGGTGACTCAGGCTCGCTTCCAGCTTTGATGTGGGGAGGAACAAAGCGGGGAGGAGCCGGGTTCCCACCTCTGCCCGGCTTTTTGCTGAGGTGGCAGCAGCCCAGGGCTCGGGTCCCGGCGGTGCCACCGAGGGGACACTCACATGTCACAGCTTCGGGAGCGCCGCAGAGCTCGGCCCGGGGGGCTTTGGTCAGCGCCGCCGGGGATTTCTCATCTTCCAGGGGTTTCTCCTTCTTGGGCACCGCGGGGCGGGCGAGTGGCAGCGCTGGGATTTGCCGCGGGGGAGGCAGCGAGGGCTCAGCCACCTCTGCAAGAGAAACGGGGTTAGAGCCGAGCCCCCCGACTCACCCAGACCCCCAGACACCGCCCCGGGCTGCGGTCAGGGCTCTGATTCCCGAGCTCTGATTCCCGAGCTCATCCCTGTGGCACACTGGGCACCGCGGGGGATTCGGGCTGCATCACTCCGCAGCTGCTCACCCCGCTGCAGCTCCATCCCAAAAACTCTCCCGAGCTCTCACATTCCTTCTCCAAAAAGCCAAGGGATCTGGTTACACTCAGCAGCTCAAGCTGGATTTTTCATCCCCCTTCCCATGAAAGGGCCACTGTCTTCCCAGCGGGAGCTGGCTGCCACCTTCCCTCTCCATCCCACAGGGAATGTGGGGTGCCTGCTCCATCCCACGGGGAATGTGGGGTCCCTGCTCCATCCCATAGGGAATGTGGGGCCCCTGCTCCATCCCATAGGGAATGTGGGGTCCCTGTTCCATCCCATAGGGAATGTGAGGTCCCTGCTCCATCCCACGGGGAATGTGGGGTGCCTGCTCCATCCCATAGGGAATGTGGGGCCCCTGCTCCATCCCATGGCGAATGTGGGGTCCCTGCTCCATCCCACAGGGAATGTGGGGTCCCAGCTCCATCCCAGGGGAATGTGGGGTGCCCAGGGGGGCTCGGTGTGGTGCCACACTCCCACAGCCCCTCCCTCTCCCATCCCCCGGAATAGCAATGTCTTGCACAACAGGGGCTGGAGAGCACTTTATATAAAACTAAATTATAGGCTGGGCAGAGGGAGGGAGAGCAGAGGCATAATTGGCCTGGCTGCAACAGGAGTCCTGCCAGGGAGGGGAGGGGAACTGGGAAAGGGGTAAAGGGACCTGGGACACTTCATCATCCTCGGTAAAACCAGGGTCCCACACACCAGAGCTGAGGAGCAAGGAGGGCAATTAGGGATAATTAAAAGGAGTATAATGAGGGAAGTTGGGGGGTTCCAGCAGCGCCCCGGGATCAGCAGGAGCCTGGAAATGCTGCAGAGGGGCTGCAGCCGGTCTGGAGTGATGCTGCTACATAACACCACCCAAAGTCTCAACGTGCCTCAGTTTCCCCTCTCTGCCCTCCCCAGGGTGCTGCAGCTCCTGAGACGGGGGGGAAACTCATCCCAGCACAGAGCCCTGCTCACAGTGAGGCGATTTTGGGGCACAGCCAAGGGAAATCCAGCAGCTCCAGCTGAATTTTGCACAAGAGCATTGGCTCCAAATCCCGGTGCAGTGAGCCCCAGACAGAGAAAAGCCATTCCCATGGAAAGCCCGGGGCAAAAGGGAGAGGTGAGGAGAGCAGGCTGTCATCTCCTCATGGGTGTAGAGGTGTGGGGTGAATAACAATCCACACATCGCTGAATCCACAGCCTCTGTCATGTCCCAACCTGGACTGGCCCAAGTCAGCCCTGATGCAGAGCCAGACATGAAATCCTGAGGGATGAGGAGCTCTGAGTGGAGCCAGAGGTGTCCCTGGGAAGGAATCAGAGCTCTGGTTTCTTCTGTGAGATCCCAGAGGGTGTTCAGGGCTTCAAACCCCCCAGAACAGCCACATCGCCCCCAGATCCCCTTCCCTGCAGGTCAGTGCTTGGGAAAAAAGAGCTGGAAAATCAGGTGCAGCAGCAGGAGAAGGGCTGGCACAGCAAATCCCTGTCCCTGCCCCTCTGTGCTGCCTCCAGAGCATCCCTCACCACCCTGTGCCCATTCCTGGGGACAAGGACGGGCTGGAGCTCTGTGGGACCTGGCTGGGACATCCAGGGAGCTGCTCTGGCTGGGATGGAGCCCAGCTCGTCCCTGCCCCGACTGGGATGGAGCCCAGCTCGTCCCTGCCGTGTCCACTTCACACCTGTAATTACCCTGCACAAGGGCTCACACACAACCACAGCCACAGAGAGGAAGGTGGCAATTAAATTAACTCCCCCGGGAACAAGCTGGCCAGGAGAGGGACAAAAATAGACAGGAATGAAGTTTGGGGGGAGCTGATCCTTCCCTGCCTCGTGGGGAATGCGGGGATGGTGCTGACCCCCAGCTCCCCCTGGAATGGGGTGGGAAAGGCTCTGGCTGCCCTTGGGGTCACAGCTCGAGCCCAGCGAGGGGCTGGGAGAAGGAAATGCAGAGGGAATGCTCATGGAAATGTCCGGGGAATGTTCTGGGAAATGCAGAGGAAATGTCCAGGGAAATGCAGAGGGAAAGGCAAAAGGAATGAACGGGTAATGTCCAGGGAATTTCCAGGGAAATGAAGAGGGAATGATCAGGGAAGTGCAGAGGGAATGTTCTGGGAAATGCACAGGGAATATTCTGAGAAATGCAGAAGGAATGTCCAGGGAAAAGCAGAGAGAATATCCAGGGAAGTGCAGAGGGAATGTCCAGTGAAATGTCCAGGGAATGTCCAATGAAATGTCGAGGGAATGCTCAGGGAAATGCAGAGTGAATGCAAAGGGAATGTCCAGGGAAGTGCAGAGGGAATGTCCAGGGAAATGTCAAGGGAATGTCCAAGGAAATGTCCAAGGAAATGCAGAGGGAATGCTCAGGGAAATGCAGAGTGAATGCACAGGGAATGTCCAAGGAAGTGCAGAGGGAATGTCCAGGGAAATGTGCAGGGAAATGCAGAGGGAATGCTCAGGGAAATGCACAGGGAACGTCCAGGGAAATGCAGAGGGAAGTTCAGAGGGAATGCCCAGGGAAATGTCCAGGGAAATGCAGAGGCAATATGCAGGGAAATGCAGAGGGAATGCCCCAGGAAACGCTCGAGCAGCAGCTCCCAAAAGCCCCCAAGAAGAGGCAGCAGCTCTGCTGGCACAGGAAAGGGTGAACAGACCCTCCCACCACTGGCACAGGCTCATCCCACAGCTCCCAGCTCCTTTAAATGCCCCCAGTCCTGCTCCAGGGGTGCCCTGCCAAGCTGAGCCCCCCCTGGATCCCTTCTCCCTGCTGCCCAGAACCTGAATCCATCAGGTTTTAAACCAACCACGCGCCTGGGCAAAACCCAGAGGTGAACCAGCTCTTGGGATGGGACATTTCTCACTTTTCCCCAAAACTCCTGCACCCCCAGACCCTTCCTGGGCAGGGCAAATCCTCCTCAGAGCCTGGGGTGAGTCCAAGGCTCTGCTCCCCAAGGTGCAGCACAAGGGAGATGTGGAGAGCAACTCAGAACTCTGGATTTTGGGAACAGAGGTAACAAAGCATTCAAAAATAATAATTTCTGCTTCAATAAAGCACAGCACTGCCCTGAGGAACCAGAGATCAGGAAAGTGATAGATGTGGAGTTACTTTCTTCTGCCAAGCCCAGGACACGGACATCCTGGAGCCCATTTTCTGATTATTCTCCCCATTCCCAAAGTCCAAATCCATCCGTCATGGATGGATCAGCGAGCTCCAAAGTCCATCAGAGGTGGGAAAATAGGAGAGGAAAGATGCAAAGAAGCTGGAAGGTTTATGGATCCCGAAAAATTCCTGCAAAGTGCAAAGTACCAACATCCCTCTGGGAACGCAGGAGCTTCTGGGGCCACCCCCGTGGCTCTGATCAGGGGGAAAAGCGCTTTGTGCTCCGGCTGGGAAGCACGTGGAATTCCTGAGGAGCTGAGCTCAGCATTCCCAAAGAGCTGCACAAACAAAAGGCAGGAGCAGCATCCTGGAGGGAGCACAGACACGAGCCACAGCACAGCCACAGCTCCCGAAAACCTTTTGGGTTCCCTTCCCCCGGCTGGGTGTGGTGCCCAGACCCCCGGGGGTGTGGGGAGAGGCAAAGCTGGAGCTGTGGTGCGGGGTCAGACCCAGCCAGGGCATCCCATGGCTCCTGCTCAGCCTTCCTGGGCTGTGGCTGGTGATCCCCAGAGATCCTGGGGGCTCATCTCTCTGTCCCTCTCCCTCCTGAGCTCCTTTGGAGCTGGGGGAAGGAGTCTGGTGGCAGGAGAGGGATGGGCACACATCCCCATTCCCAGTCCCAGGGAGGGACAGAAAGGGAAGGAAAATTCTCCAACAGGGAGCTCAAGGGAGGCTGGATTGGGGAATGGGGAAACGAATCCCATCCCTGCGGCAGGCAGATGTTTGGTGCTGACCAAAAGGGAGGGAGAAAGGGATCTCAGCACATCTGGATCCACAGCTGAGCTCACGGGGAGCACCCAAAAATGCCAAGGGGGGGGGAGTGGTGCAACTCTGGCCAGAGTGGGGACACTCAGGAGAATCCCTCCTCCCTGCCTTGAATCCCTTGGGATTCCCTGCCCAGGGAGCAGGGAATGCTGGATGGAGACCTGGCCATGGACACCAGCCCAGCACCTCGGCTCTCCTCGGGCTGGGAGCTCTCTCACCCTTTTTTCATGCAGATAAAACGAGCCTGAGATCTCTCCTGCTTTTCCTGGCCCAACCGAGTGCCTGCCTGGCCTATTCCAGGGATATCCCAGGGATATCCCAGAGATATTCCAGAGATATTCCAGAGATATTCCAGGGATGTTCCTGAGATATTCCAGAGATATTCCAGAGATATTCTAGGGGTATTCCAGGGATATTCCTGAGATATTCCAGAAATATTCCAGGGATATTCCTGAGATATTCCAGGGATATTCTAGGGGTATTCCAGGGATATTCCTGAGATATTCCAGGGATATTCCTGAGATATTCCAGAGATATTCCAGAAATATTCCAGGGATATTCCAGGGATATTCCAGGGCTATTCCAGAGATATTCCAGGGATATTCCAGGGATATTCCAAGAATATTCCATTGATATTCCAGGAATATTCCAGGGATATTCCAGGGATATTCCGGAGATATTCCCGGGATATTCCAGAGATATTCCAGAAATATTCCAGGCCTATTCCAGGGCTATTCCAGGTCTCCAGTGCAGAAGAGGCAGCACTGGAGCAAATCCTTCCCATCCTCTGAGCCAGGTGGGAGCAGAGGGAAGCAAAATCCTGGTTTGAAAGTTTGAAAAATCCCAATGTTTTTTTTGCAGTCAGTCTGAAATGAATGCACCAAGGCTCCCTTGGATTCTGGGACAGGCAGGGAAAGGAAAAGAAGGGTGGGAAGGGAAGGAGAGATGCCCAAAGCGTGGCCAGGACAGATCCAGCACAGCTTTGCTTCCCACCTGGAAAACTTTTGGTTTCTCTGCTCACCTGGGCAAAGCTTTGGATAAACAATTCTGGGACAGTGAGGAATCCAGTGGGAAAAAAAAAAAAAAAAAGTGGTTTATATGAGAAGTGACTTCCTAAATGCACAAAAAGCAAAACAAAGCAAAAAAAAAAAAAAATCCCACAAAAACCCCAAATAGCTCAGCAGGCTGGGAGTTGTTGTTATTTGGTATTTATAGAATTTGGGTGGGAAGGGAGGGAGGAATTTTGGGGCCAGCCAGGCCAGGAGCAGCGTCCATCCAGTCCATCCCTGCTGGGAGTTTGACCTTGGTGACAAAATCCCGACTCCAGGTCGGTGTCCCCACAAATCCCATCCCTCCAACCAGCTCCTGCCAAACCCAATTCATGCAGGGATTGCTCCTGCAAGGGGTTTCAGGGAAGAGAAAACATAAATTCCCTGCAAGAAGCACCCCTGGCATTGCAGCAGTTTGGGAGGAATTATTCCTTAAGTAGCAAGAATGGATTTAATGTAAATATATTTATATTTTGTGGGTATTGAGGCACCATTTCAGTGTGGGAAGATGGGATTTTTAAATCTGGACTGGGAAATAGGACAACAGAACTTCTCAGGAGACAAAGCTGGTTCCTTTCCTCATCTCCCAGCACCAGGCCTCATCCCAAAACCAACATTAAAAATCCCAAAAATGCTGTGGGGATGGGGAATGGGGGGAAACAATGGGACAACAACAGGGAAAAGACCCAGGCTGGGGCAGAAAAACTCCCCAAAAGATGGAAAATCTGGGAAATCAGGAGAGGAAGGAGACAGGGGGAAATCCTGGGTGTCCTTAAGGAAAAGCAATTATCCCTGGAGGGGATATCAGATCCAAGGAGATTCTGGGAATTACAGAGCTGGGAGAAATTATGGAGGGAGTAATTAAAGCCCAAGCCAGGCTGGTAATTGGGTAACCTTGGGGGTTAAAACAGCACAGGTCCTGCCAGGGAAAATTTGTGTCTTCCCCACCTAAATCCTTAAAAAAAAAAAAAAAAAAGTTAATTGAGGAGCAGATCACTGGGAGCTGCTGGGCACTGTTATTAACCAGGAGAATAATTTGCATTTCTCCAGCCCCTTTCATCCCAGCACAGATTGAAACCACCTTCCCTGAGCTCCAGGGATTTTCCTAAAAAAAAAAAAAAAAAAAAAAAAAAATCTGACTCAGTTCAGGGGAAACTGAGGCAGAAAAATGGGATTTTCCCAAAGAAATCTCCTGTGGAAACAGAGCCCAAAATTCTCAGTGCTGCTGCTCACACTCTCTGTAGGTTGGGGCTTCCCTCTCAAGCACAAATCCCAAAATCTGGGAGGTGGGAAGGGATTTTGGGGCTGTGCTGGTGCCCATCCCATAGGAGAGGGAACTCCAGGCATGGAAAATTCCAGAACTGCAGCAAATCCCCCGAGGAGGGTTTGGGTTTCTGCAGACCCAGAATTTCCAAGGAAATTCAATCAGGGGCGACACAGCCCCAAGGCCTGGCTTTGTTTTGTTCAAACCCAGAAACTTTGAAAAAAGCCAGAATTCTCAATTTTTATTTTTTTTTTCTCTTTTTCTGCTTGGGCTTTTTTTCTTTCCCTTCATAAGCCAAGCGTTTTCAGGAGCTGAC
>JAOTQP010000981.1:2710754-2727349 GCA_026413545.1 Cichladusa arquata
TGTGTCCCACCAGCTGGGATGGAGATCCAGCACCTGTGTCCCACCAGGGGGGATGGAGATCCAGCACCTGTGTCCCACCAGCTGGGATGGAGATCCTGCACCTGTGTCCCGCCAGGTGGGATGGAGATCCTGCACCTGTGTCCCACCAGCTGGGATGGAGATCCAGCACCTGTGTCCCACCAGCTGGGATGGAGATCCAGCACCTGTGTCCCACCAGGGGGGATGGAGATCCAGCACCTGTGTCCCATCAGGTGGGATGGAGATCCTGCACCTGTGTCCCACCAGGGGGGATGGAGATCCAGCACCTGTGTCCCACCAGGCTGGGATGGAGATCCTGCACCTGTGTCCCACCAGCTGGGATGGAGATCCTGCACCTGTGTCCCACCAGGTCGGGATGCAGGTTCAGCACCTGTGCCCCACTAGGTTGGGATGCAGGTTTGGTACCTGTGTCCCATTAGGTGGGGTTGAAGGTCCAATACCTGTGTCCCATGAGGTTGGGATGCAGGACCAGTACCTGGTATCCCATTAGGTCAGGATGCAGATCTGGTACCCACATCCCACTGGCCCAGGATGCAGGTTTGGCACCCAAGCCCCATCATTTTGGGATGTAGGTCCAGTTCCTGTGTCCCACTGGCCCAGGATGCAGATTTGGTACCCAAGCCCCATCAGTTTGGGATGTAGGTCCAGTTCCTGTATCCCACTGACCCAGGATGCAGGTTTGGTACCCAAGCCCCATTAGATTGGGATGCAGTTCCAGTTCCTGTGTCCCACTGGCCCAGGATGCAGGTTTGGTACCCAAGCCCCATCATTTTGGGATGCAGTTCCAGTTCCTGTGTCCCACTGACCCAGGAGCAGGTTTGGTACCCAAGCCCCATTAGATTGGGATGCAGTTCCAGTTCCTGTGTCCCAGTGGCCCAGGATGCAGGTTTGGCACCCAAGCCCCATCAGTTTGGGATGCAGATCTGGTACCCACATCCCACGAGGTTGGGATGTAAGACCAGTACCTGCTGTCCCATCAGGTCAGGATGCAGGTCTGGCACCTCTGTCCCACCAGTTTGGGATGCAGGCCCAGTACCCAAATCCTGCAGGATGCCCACTGGGCACACCCCAAAATCCAGGCAGCCCCCATGGAGCTACATCAGCCACTGCAGTGCCAGGTCCAGCCCTGCACCCCCTAATTTCTCATCCCCCTAAAATCTTGCTGTCCTTCTACCCAACACAATCCAAACGGGAATTTAAACATCTCCTCTGCGCACATGGATCAGGGTCACCCTTTTCCCAGCTCCCAAAATCCTTGGTGACCCCAGAGAGGAGCAGGAGAGGCCCCTCAGTGAGGAAGAGCCTCTCACCTGTCAGATCCCACATGTGAGGGGACAGAGCAGGGCACAGGGGGATGTGACACCGGGGTCCTGACACCAAACCCCCCTCAGGGCACCAGACTGGGGGGACACATCCCCTGATCATCCCTGAGGAGTCCCTGGATCCCCACCAAACCCCCACCCCAGATCCTCCCCTCAAAGAAAAGCAAAACTCTGCTCTCCTCAACCCCAAATTACCCCAAATTCCCAACTGGACATCGACAATGGAGCCACCAGAGAAGGGACTGGATCCAAAGGCACAACCACCCCAAGGAGAGTGAAAGTGAAGCCTCATTTTGAAGTTATTCCAATAACTTCCTGAATGACCCAGTTCTTCCCATTTTATAACTTTTCCTCTCTTTTTTTTCTTTTTTTTTGTTTAAAGAGGTGGGAAGGGAAAAAAAAAAATAAAGGGACGAAGATTGGAAAAGTTTAATAGAGGGAGAAAAAGTCTATTAAAAAAAAAAAAAAAAATAAGGCAGGCAGCCTGTCTCAGGGGAAGAGCTGAAATATTAAAGAAAGGAAAATCACTTCTCCGGCTGCCGAGCCAGAGCAGGAGAATGGAGAGGCTGGAAGAGAAGGAATGGGGAACTTTTAATTGAAAAAAGGGAGATTCAAATGAAATATCCAATATCCCCTGTTAAAGAAAAGAAGAAAGACGGACCTTGGCCGCTGAGAAATTGCTAAAAGCCCCAAGTTTTCTCTCTCGGAAGTTATAGGAAAGAGGGATGAGAGAAAGGAAGGAAAAAAAAGGATCTTTTATCCGAGAGGAACTCAGGGGGAATGGAGGAGGAGGGCGGGGAGAGAGAGAGACAGAGAGAGCAAGTTTTATTCATTTATTTTATTTTATGAGATGAGCAAAAATAATATATTTAAAATAAAATAAAAAAAAAAGAAAAAGAAAAAGAGAAAAGGCCGAGTTTTATAATGTCCCAGCGTTTGGAAGGGAAAGCAACTAAGAACAGAAGGGCCGGCTCCAACCACCCGCCGCACGAGCCTCTCTCCCAACGAGATTCAATTAATTGATAACAAGAGGCATCAAATTAATTTTTCAAGGATGTTAGATTTTGATGAAGGGGAAAAAAAAAAAAAAATCTCTCTGATTTTAATCGGGGCGGCGTTTAAAAGGCATAAATGAATATCCCTTTCTAATCATCTGAGGCGCCGAGGAAGCGCCGAGCGGTTAACGTGGAAATTCAAATCGTTTAATTGGGGAGGGGGGGGAAAAAGAGGAGGTGGTCGTGGTGGGGTTTTTCTTTTTAAAGAGGTTTATGAAGAAATTATTATTTTTTTTTTAAAATTTGTATTTCTTTCAAGCGTCTTCGCTCTCCCCCCATCCCCGTCCTTCTCCCAGCTCCGGGACGCAGCCGCACTTGGAAAAAAAAGATTTTTTGCTTTTGAATAGAGACAGTTCCCCAGCACAATCTAATTAACAAAAATGATAATGAAGATGGTGGGGAATTAAAAAAAAAAAACCCTGCGAACTCCTGGGAAAAAAAAAAAAAAATCAAACCCACGGGATGAGGTGAGATTCACACACAACTCCCGTCCATTGGGAGTTTCCACATGGGATCAGGGTTTTAGCATTTGGGATGAGGCTTTCAGCACAATCCCCCCAAAATCCCATTAAAATAATTACCAGTAGTTCCCATCACTGGTGTGGGATAGAGCTGCAATCAGCACAGCATCACCCACTCCAGTTTTCCAAAGGTTTTTCCAGCATCTCTCCGAAAATCCCGGCTCGGTTCAAGCCTCTCCCACATTCCCAGTGCTGGTTTTGACACTCAGGGATTGGGGACAAATCTCCTGGTGCAAATCCCACCTGGAATTCCTGCTGCAGCAACCCAGATCCCTCAAACCACCTGGAGCACAAAAAAAACTCCAGCCAAAATCTCCTATGTGCATCCAGAGCCCTCATCCCACCCGGAATTCTCCAGCCAAAATCTCCTCTGTGCATCCAGAGCCCTCATCCCACACGGAATTCTCCAGCCAAAATCTCCTCTGTGCCTCCCATTCACAGCCAGGATGGTGCCACTTTCCAGAGGCTGGGACAGCTGAGGAAGAGGAGGGATCTTCCTCTCGGATGGAGGCATGAAGGACATGAGTGGGGAATGAGGAAGAGCAGGGACACGGGAAAATGTTCAGACTCGATCCCTGGGAAGGGTGAAAACTCCAAGAAAAGAGGAGCAAAATCAAACTAAACCCCAAACTCCAGGAGCTTCCCCTGCCCCATCCCCTCAGGAGAGGCTGCAAAGGGCAAGGATGGAGGCAGGGAGGAAGGTGAGGGATGCTCTGGAATGGGATGAGGAGCGATGCCAGGGCTGGGACTCGGCCTCCCCTGTCCCACCCGGAGCAAAATTTTCCAGCTGAGTTTGTGAGAAATCAGGCTGGAAGCTGCTAAAAATCTCTTCTGGCCTTCAAATAATCCAGAGGGGAGGAAAAAACAGGCACGGTACCTACGGAGCAGGAGGAATGCCACAAGTTTTCCCAAACTCCGTCACGTCTGTGCTCAAATCGATCTGGAAAAGGCTCCCCGATGCAAATCCCATCTCTGTGCAGGAACAGGCCTGGTTTCCATCCAGAAATGATGCTGCTCACGAGGAGGGAGAAGAAAAAAAGGCACTGGGGGGGAGAACTGTCCTTGGGCATTTTCCAGCTCCTGGTCTGCAGTCCGTTTTCCTCTGGAGGCAGCGTGAGCCCAGGCTGGCTCTGACTCACAGCCCAGCTCCACACTCCCAAACAGCTCCCCTGATTTCATTCCTGCACAGCTTGGCTTCTCCACAGCCACCCTCAGCATCTCCTGGTTTCTCTGGGCACCCCCAAGGAGCAAACCCAGCTCCTGACAGCTCGGCTGGGAATAACCCCGGAGATTCCTCCTCTAAAATCTGGGAAGCAGCGTGTTCAGCAGGGCTGTGCTGGGATCCTGCCCTGGGATGCTGCATTTAAAATCTGAGTGCTGGGGAGAGAGCAGGAGAGGCAGGAGCATCCCTCAGCTGCTGGAAGTGCTTCCCACCAAGAGTCAAAAGGTCACCAGGGTCTCCTTGTTGGTGTCACCACGTGCAGAGAATGTCCCCTCTGTGGCTCTTCATGGAATCCCAGTGGATGGATCCTGCAGGAATGGCAGCAAAGCTCCTCCATGGCTCCAGGCCCCTCTGGATGCCAGCCTGGCACACAGGGGAGGGATCAGGTCCCACAGGTCACACTGAGCATTCCCAGGCTGTGCTGATCCATCCAGGCTCTGGAACACCAGGCACAGCATCTTCCCAAACCCAGCACAGCCCTGCTTCGTGCACTGGGACAGAGCTGGGGAAGGGGAATCCACGTCCTGAATCCCTGCTGGTTCCAGGCAGAGGTTCCTCTGGGAATGCTGAGATCCCAAAGCCCAACTTCAGGGTGTCCTGGCCCCCAGGTGGCTCCTGCTGCTCCAAGGAAGCCCTGGGCACTTTCTCACTGCCGTGGGACACACAGCACTGTGCAAATCACAGGGATTATTCCCAGGAATTGGGCTCCCTCCACCCCTCCTAAAAATAACTCTCATCCTTTAAAAATATTAATTAAAGATTCGCCAACTGCTGCCACCCTCCTGCAGTGCTGGGGTCCTGTGAGCACCTCTGGGTGCTCGAGGTCCCTGGTGCCCACCTGGCTCCCAACGTGTCCCCTGCCTGGGCAGGACTCAGAACACTGAAGATGCTTTTTTAGAGGAGATCCCGAAAATCCCCAGATCAAAAATCATCACATCATCCCGAGGGAAGGCAACAGCACCGGGACACGGAATCAGAGAAGATGTGAAGCTGGGGACACCAAATCCCTCAGGGACACGAGCCACACCCCTGGCCCCGTGTCCCCTCCAGCCCCAGCACAGTCCTGCCCACTGCCAGGAGTTTCCAACCCCCAGCTATTATTCTAAACCTCCAGATAAACCCAGAATTTGTGCTCATTCCCAGAGCGTTTGTGTCTGCAATGGCAGGAGCTGTGTGTCCCCTCTGAGGGGACAGGGGTCTGTCCATCCATCCTTTTCCCAGAGGGATGGGCACAGCCCTGTCTGCTGCTGCAGCTCCATCCCAAATTTACAGCTGGAAATTCAGCAGCAGCGACGCTCCCAACACATCCCCTGCCCCAGCACGGTGGGGACACGAGGGACCAGCAGGGACTGACCCTGCCCAGAGCCAGCAGCAGCCCCCAGCTCCCTCCCACTGCACTCCCAAACACAGCAGACTCTTCCTTCAGGGATTATTTTAAACCCCCAGCCCCACAGAGCAGCATTGCTCCTTCCCAGCACAGCCTGCACCACCGGCGTCAGAGCCCAGGGAAAACCTGTGGCTGAGGGATGAGGAGGGGTTTGATCCATGGGGCTGCTCTGACAGCTCCACAGTCTGACCCAGACTTGGAGCCACAGCTCCACTTCCCAGGGAAAATGGAATTTATTCAGTGGGAGCCCACCAGAATCAAGGGAAGGATTTCACGGGATTTGGGAGCAGGCCCTGCCACGTATCCTTTTATAAATAAATCCTGGGTTAAAAGAAGTGGGAATAACCCAACAGGGCTGTGCTGCTGCATCCAGAGGGTCTCGAGCATCCCTGAGGATGCAGAGCCCAGCAAGATCCATCCCATGGGAAAGAGCTGAGCCGGGCCCTGCAGCCCCCAGCACCTCAGGGCTTGACTTTGGGAAAATCAAATCCCGATCCCAGCCCGAGTCTCACTCCTGGCACTCTGGAAAAAGGGATGAAGTGAAGGTTGTGCTGTGCCACGGGAGAGGAGCTCAGCCAGAAATCCCTGCCCAGGGTTTCTCTGGTACTCTCGCACTCCCACCTCTCACAGGATGGATTTTTGGACATTTCCCTCCACCTGCTTCTCTCAAAAGCACATTGAGGGAACCCCCTTCCTCAATGTGCACAAAAAGCCAAAATTACAGAGATCTGTCCCAATTCTTCCTCTCCTTCACCTCCAAGGGGGAACAAGGGCTCTGCTGCCAAACCCAGACCCCCTACACAGCTGAGTGCTTTGGGGTCAGAGGGACAGGGCTGGGTCCTGCTGGAGAGGCAGAATTGAGGATGAGAACCCCAGACCATGAGTTCCAACAGGCTGAGACAAGCTGGGAGCAATGGGATGAGCAGGAGCATCCCCCTTCTCCTCCTCCTCACCCCCCAGCCCCAGCTTTACCCACCCAGCAGGTGACAAGGGCCCCTTTTATTTCCCAAATGAGGGGTTCCTGTCGATTTTGAGGGTTGGATTTATTAATGGGGAAGATTTGTGACAGCCTGGCTCCCCAAACCCTGCTCGGGCAGAGCTGAGGCTGAGAACAGGGCAGGGCAGCAGGGGATGGGGAGACCCATAAAAAATGGATACCATGGATAAAAATCCATCCAGAAGGCTGCAGGGAAAGCAGGCTGGGGTGTAAAGGAGAAATGTAAATTCTCAGGAAATAATCCCAGAGAAAAGCAGAGCTGGAGACTTCATAATCCCACCTGAATCCAGCTCGGTAAAAATCGGAGGTTTGCAGCTCTGCCCGGCCCAGCACATTTCCAAAATCAACATTTCCTGCCTCAAAACTCACAGGACACTTCTCCCCATGCCTTTATTTGCTCTTCTTCTGTTTTTAACAGGGCTGGTGAGGCTGTTTCTCCTCCTGATCCAAGTCACCCCACGCTCCAGGGAATTCCCCTGCCCCTGCCAGGTCTGGCAGCATCCTGGAGGAAGGAGAGACCTGCTGGGTGCCAGAAACCCTCCTGGGAGCACAGAGCTGCTCAGCACCTCCCTCCCTGCTGGCACTGACAGCCTGGCAAGTGGCACCCAGAGGGGACACAGGAGAGCTCTCCTCCCTCTCCAGCACGAGGTCTCTGCTCAATATTCCTGCCCCAGTTCAGCCAAAAACTCTGGATCCTCAACAAGGAACTTCAGCTCTGCCAGGTATTTGCTGGCACAAGTTGTGCCCTCACCTTGGGTGGCTCCTCCAGCCCTGCTGTGACCACCCTGAGCCCCAAAAGCTTCTGCCAAAGCTGGAGTGGGTCTGTCCCCTGCCATTCCCTGCCATCCCTGCCAGGCATTCCCTGGGAGCTGGAGGTGAAAATCCAGGAGCTGAGGAAGCCCCAGGTCCCTGCAGGCTGTGGGGACATTCCTGCTCCAGGAACATCCCCCAGCAGCTCCAGGATTGTGTGACAAAGCAGGATACCCCGTGCTGGACCCCATCCCAATGGACGTGCCGTGATCCTGTTTGGGATGGGAGCCCTGAGCCTGGTGCCAGCTCCAGACCCGTCCCTGGGCCATGGGACACTGCAGAAGGGCCCTGGGGACACATCCCCACTCCGGGGCACGGCAGGAATCTTGATCCAAGGGGCTCCAGACGGAGGGAACTGCTGGGAACTCGGGATCCTGGCTCATCCCTCGCTCCATTCTGCACTGAGCCTCCAGCCTCGAGCCCTCCTCCGCTGTTCCACTTTCCCAAGGAATCTTTTCCCAGCCCCTGACAGCTTCTCCCAGGTCCCATCCACATCCTGCTGCAGCCAGGCCCCGGCTCCCAGACTCACAACAAGCAGCAAAGAGAAAATCACTCACCTAAAATCTACAGGGTGTGAGATAAAGCAAGGGAAGGGTCGGAGGGTTTGGGATCAGAGCTGACACACCCCGAGGGAAGCTGGCAGTGGGATGCTCAGCCAGGAACCTGGAATGGCACCGTTTCTGTGCCTTTTCCAGCCCTGGAGCAGTGACATCCCTGTGGATAAGCCCAGCTCTGGCCAAGGGCTGCTGCAAGGAGCCGCTCTGTGAGCACCTGCTCCGGGCGAGCGCCTCATCCCAGCCACGGATCCATGGAAAACGGGAGCAGCATCTCCCCGAGCTGCAGAGCTGCCAGACACAACCTGCACAGCACCCAGGGCACAAACCCATCCCACTGGGCCTTCCTCCTCTTCCTTTTCCTCCTCCTCCTCCTCTCCTCCTGCTGCCGGGGCCGTCCCAGTGCTGCCCAGCCCCATCTGCCCATTCCAGCCCCAGTAACACCAGAGGAGTTTTCCCAATGAGGCAGAAAAAAAAAAACACTTCCAAATCACCTCCAAATCATCCCCCCCACGGGATTCTTTTCCCCCTCTATCACCTTAAATTTTTTTTGTGCATTTTGCCACAGTTTTTAAAGGAATCTTCCATCAAACCATTTTATTACCCCGACTTCTGCCTCTGACAAACCCAGCGCGGAGCCCTGAGCGGGGCAAGGTGAGATTTCCTCCACATCCACCTTCTGCTCCTTATTCTCCCAGGTAAAAAAAATCCCTGTTTTTGCTGCCAACTTGGCTCTACAACCCAGGAGGAGGGACAGCTTCCACCAGAACACGCTGCCAGGTCTGCTGCCAACCTGCCAGGGCACGGGAGCCACCGGGAAGTGTCACCCAGGGCTGGAGCACCGGCACTGGGTTGCTCCACCCAGCACAACAGGCTGCAAACACAGCCTGGCTTTGCCTTAAAAAAACAAATAAACCCCGGGAGAAAGGTTCCAGCCTCACGCCAGGCTCCCGCTGCCAGCCCCGTGCCCGTGGCACAGGAATCCCTTAATGATTTCCCTCCAGCTCATTCCTGCTCTAGCAAGATCCTTATGAAATAAATTGTGGATTTGAACCTCTCCTCGCCTCCTCCTGCCTCTCTTTTCTCTCTTTTCCCTGATGCCATTCCACTTCCAAGCACGTTTTTGTCACGGGCAGCCGGATCACCACAACACGTCTCACGCTGGAGCCTCGCCTGAGCCGTGCCAGGAGCCGTTTAAATTAGGAAAAGTTTGTAAAAAACAAAAACAAACCCTCGAGCAGCGTCTTGGCTGGATTTCATCTCCCAAACACTTGGAGAGGGGGGAGGAAAAAAAAAAAAAAATTAGGAAGTTTTTCAAGCTGTGCCCGGCCCCATCTTGATCTACAAGTTCTGTTTGACTTGAAAAGGTGCAGCACAAGGAGGTTTTGTAAGAGATAAAATGGGTGCAAGTCCTTGCCCTGAGCTGGCCCAGGAGCCAGCGCTGCTGGTCCTGGCCCCATGGCCACTCAGGGGGTTCTGGGGCCACCCCAAGGGTCACCAGCTCTGTGCAGGGCCATGTCCCAGCCCCTGGGGTTATTTCTGAGCCAGCTGCTCCCCCTGAGTTTCAATCAGGTGCATCCAGGAGGATTTTTACACCTTCCACGGCAAACACATGGAGATTCCAAGCTCGGAGTGGTTTTATTTTCTCCCTTTTTCCTTCCCTCTGCTGCTAGCAGAGCTCATCCCTCTGTGGGGAGATGGCCACGGAGCAGGACTGAGCTCCCCACCCTGCAGAATTCCCCTGTCTGTGCTGCAGGAGCTGCAAACCAAGGAGGAAGGGACAGGAAATTTCAAGTTCCCACTCCCAGAAGTGGCAGGTGACGCCGAGGCGGCAGCAGGGTCATTTTGGGAGCGGAGGAAAAACCCAGGGTGGCCCTGGAGGAGGAGATGGGAAACGGGGAACACCCCCTGGACACCCCAAACCCACCTGCCAGCCCCATCCCAGCTCTGCTGGGCTTCAAACCCGCGGAAATGAAGGGGGAAAAAACCCTTTCCCGAAAGAAGAGAATTTCCCCAAACCCTTCAGGCTCCCAAACTGAGGGGAAAGGCAAGGAGCCATAAACGTGTACGAGTTATAAACCCAGGGACCTCCGGGCTTCTCCTCCCGCCTTTCCCCGGTGGGAAGAATGAGCCTGTTCCCCTTGCCCCCCACCTTGCTGCCACAAAGGCAATCCCAGCCCCAAACTCTCCCGCCGGACCGACAAGAAAAGAGAAAAAAAAAAGGGGGGGGGGGGGTGAGGAAAAAAAAAAAAAAAATCAAAGGAGAGAGAGAAAACCCTGAAAGGCAAAGCCCCCCGGCCCCTCCCCAGCCCCACAGCGAGACACAAACATCAGCAGACTCAAAGCATCCCCCGAGCCAGCGGCGGAAAAGAAAAGCTCCCGGGCTCTCCGGGCAGCAACTTCACAACTGAGTGCACTCGCATTCCTGCCGGGTTATTAGGAGAGAAAGGCCGAGGGCCCGAGGAGATATTTTAGTGTCACTTGATTTTATACATTGCACTGATTTTCCTTTTTTTTTTTCGGTTGTGGTTGTTTTCTGAATGCTCCCTGCTCTTCCCTTTCCGAAGGGGATGCAAAACCCACGGCCGCCTGGTTTCCAGGCAGGACAGCGGGGCTGGACGCGGTTTTTACAGATATTTGGGATATTATCTGCTCTCCAGCCTCTTCCCCACCTCCCCCAGCAGCAACTTTAATCCGTTTTATTCCACCTCGCTCCGTTTGCTCAGCCTTTCCCCCCTCGCCTCCTCCTTCCCTGACCCCGCCGGGCGACGCATCCCGGGGTGCAGGGGTTGGGGAGGGGGGATTTTCCACACCGATCCCCTTCTCCTGCCCTTTTCCCCCCCAATCAAATCCAACTTTGTGCTGCTCGCGCTGCCACTTTTTTTATTTTTTATTTTTTACCGGCCGGGAACTGTTGCACCCCCATCCCCACATTGAGAATCCCGTTAAAAGGGGGTTTGGGATGGGGGAGACGCACAAAAAACACAGCCCCAACAAATAATAAATTAAAATTATGCATCAGAATAAACGGGGGGCAGCTCAAAGCAGCAGCTCCCAGCGTTGTTTGGGAGCAGAGGGCTCCGGGATCTTCCCCCGATCCCACACCACAAAGGGCAGGAGAAGCCGGAGCCTCCCAGGGCTCACAGCCCCGACAAAGCTCCCTGGCTTGGCACAGGCAATTCTGCCCCTTCTCCCCCACATCTTTCCCTTTCTCAGCTCGATTTAAGCAACCTGAAGGAGAAAAAAATTAAATAAATATAGTGAGGGCAGAGTAATTTTCCCAAACCTGATTATTTTCTCCACTCACCCGCTCGTGGAGCTTGTACACTTATTTTTGCTGGATTTTAAGGCAGGGTGGCAATTAAAAAAAATGAAAAATCCTTAATTTAGAGTTAAGATTTTGGAAAACCCTGAGACTTTGCAGTGTTTCAATCGAGGATATGGGGAGGCATGAAAGGGAACACATCCCTGCCGACACCCGGGACCGGGTCAGACACATGTTGGGTTGATTTAACATCAAATCCCTGCTCTCCACGGAACGTATTCCCCGTGTAAATTTTTAACACACCAGCAGAAATTTGTAAAAGTAAATCCTCCTTCTGGTTTGGGTTAAAAACAACCCAAGCTTTTAATACAGAAACTAATAACAATTTTATTGTCTGCCCCACAGCTTTACGACGCTCGCGGAGAAGTGAGGTCTTAATCCGATGGAAGTTGGGGTGGAGGGTGGGAAAAGGAAAATCTTGGGGTATCAACTGATGGGGAGGGAAGAGCTGCCTGAAGCTGAGGAGCGATCCCAGGCAGGAATTCGGACACAAATTCCTCCAGCACTATATTAAGAGCAGCAGAGAAAAAAAAAAAAATAATCTCAGCACAAGTTTTCCGAGCGGGCACTTCCCAACCATGACTCCCGGGAAAGTGGGGTTTGTGAATTACTGCCGCTTTCTCCTCCACACATTTTTCATTTGTATTAAAAAGTGCACAGGAGGGAGAGAGGGGGAGACACACACAGCCCTCGGCTTGTTTGCGTTTTCAACGGGGAAAGAGAAACCAGCATCGCTCCCAAATGGAAAAAAGAAAACCCAATTACGCTCCACTTGTTCTCTCCCATCCACACCTCCGAACGCGCCTGCCAACTCAAACCAGATTTCCTACACCCAAAGAAATATCCAGAGCCATCCGCGGCACTTTTCTCCCGGAGAGGGGGAGAGGGGAGAGCAGACAGAGGCGCGTTTGTTTATCCCACGGAGCGGGGAGAGGAAAGAATAGAAATCCCTGGACTTTGGCAGCGCCGGGAGAGCATCGCAAGGACGGCGGACACCGGGTGGGAAGGGGATGGTGCTGGAGGCTGATCCAGGGTGAGCCAGCACGCGCTGCCTGCCCGCGAATTTCGGAACTCCCAGAAGACGATGCTCCGTAATAAAAACTCTTCCCAAACACGTTATCGCTGCCGGTACCATCAGCGTCCCCACCGAGAGCTCCCGCAGCACCGGGAATCGTGTCCGGGTTAGAGACACCCCCCCAAAATCCTCGGAAAAGCTCCCCCCCAACCTCTCTCCCCGTCCAAACAAAGGCGCACGGAACCCCCACAAACTTTACAAGCGGGTGAAAAACCCAGGCGCGGGCGAGCCGCTGCCGCCAGCCCCTCCGGAATCCAAACCTGCGGGGCTTGCTCGGGAATATTCTCCAGCTCCATCCGAAGCCGTGCCTCGTCCTCCTCTCCCTCACCTTGCAGTCTGGGTTTAGGGTTTTGGGTTTTCCCAGGGCGCTGCGGGAGCGACGGCCGGGCTGGCTGCAGGTTGTCGGGGACGGCGGCGGCTGCTTCTCGCAGGAATTGCAAAACTTGGGACAGACTTACGGATTTCTCTCCGAGGAGGGAATCACACCCCCGGGCCCAAGCAGCGGCGGGTCGAGGCTGAGTTAAAATGTGATGAAGGAGGGAAAAAAAAAAAAGGGGGGGGGGGAACCCACCCAAGCCCTCCAGCAGCCGGAATTAAACCAAAACTGCCGGAGAGAGAAAGGAAAAGATGGGGAGGAAATGGGAAGCACCAACAAAGGGAGCGCTGGGGCGGCTGCAGGGCAGGGGCGGCCGGGCCCCCCCCGCCCCGCTGCGCTGCCCCCTCGGGGGGTGCGGGACCCCCGAAGCGGAGGCGGGTCCGGATCCGGCACCGGCAGCGCGGCTGTGCCGCCGGCAGCGCAACTTTGCCGGGGCTCGAACCCCCCCTAACCGAGGGGGCTGCGACCCCCTCCCCGCTCCCAAACGCCTCGGGAGCGGCGGCGACCCCCGCACGCACCGAGACCCCCGCACGCACCGGGACCCCCGCACGCACCGGGACCCCCGCGCTGCTCGGGGCGCAGAGAGCGCGGGGACCTCCCGCACCCCAGGGGAACCCCCCGATCCCCGCACCCCTCGGTGCCCCCCTTGTCCCGCCCGCACCCCCGGCTCCCCCAGCGCCGGCCCCGCTCCCTTTGTCCGGGCGCCGTAACAAAACTTCCGAGCGCGGCGCGGCGCGGCCGAGCGCGGGGCACGGCCGGGCCGGCAGCACCGAGCGGGGGACACACACACACGGAGGGGGGGACACAACGCGAACCCCCCGCACCTGCCGGGGGGTCCCACTCCCCTAGAACGGCGGGGACACCCCAAACCCTCCCGCGCCGCTCTCACCCACCTGATCGCTCCGAGCGCCGCGCTCCGGGACGGGCATGAGCCGCTCCTTCCCCCCCCCCGCACCCCGGCACAGCCCTCCCCGCACCGGCACCTTCCCCAAACTTCGACGGGGCGGGCGCGGCGGGGCCGATGAGGCCGCCCGGGGCGCCGCGGGATGTGGCGCTGGAGGTGCCGCCCGCGCTGAGCGCTCCCGCCGCCGCCATGGGAGCGAGCGCGGCCCCGGCGCTGCCCGAGCGCCTCCGCCTGCCCGTCTGCTTCCTCGGCGTGTTCGCCTGCTACTTCTACTACGGCATCCTGCAGGAGAGCATGTGAGGGACCGCGGGGCTGGGGGGACACGGGGACACCGGGACACGCACGGGGACACGCGGGGCTGGGGGGACACGGGGACACGGGACGGGGACACCGGGACACGCACGGGGACACCGGGACACACGCGGGGCTGGGGGCTCCGCAGAGGAGCGGGGCAGAGCCGGACGCGGCCGGGGCTGGGGGCTCCGTCCCGGTGCCCTGGGTTCTGTTCCCGGTCTCACCGGTGCCTGTCCCGCTCTGTCCCCGGTGCCTGTCGCGCCGTGTCCCCGCCGTGTCCCGCCGTGTCCCCGCCGTGTCCCCGGTGTCCGTCCCGCAGCACTCGCGGCCGTTACGGGGAGGGAGCGAAGCAGGAGAAGTTCAAGTACGCGCTGAGCCTGGTGTTCATCCAGTGCGTGATCAACGCCGCCTTCGCCAAACTCCGTAAGTGCGGGACCCGCGGGAGCCCCGGGGCCGCTGCCGAGCCCTGTCCCTGACCTTGTCCTGGTCCTCATCCCTGTCCCTGTCCTTGTCCCCATCCCTGTTGTCCCCATCCCTGTTGGCACTGTTGTCCCTGTCCTGTCTCTGTTTTCACTGTCCCTGTCGTCCCCATCCCTATTGTTACTGTCCCTGTCCTTGTTCCCATCCCCGTTGTCACTGTCCTGTCCTCATTGTCACTGTCCCCATCCCTGTCCCTGTTGTCCCTGTCCTGTCCCTGTTGTCCCTGTCCTGTCCCTGTTGTCCCTGTCCTGACACTGTTGTCCCTGTCCCTGTTTTCACTGTCCCTGTCCCCGTTGTCCCTGTCCCCATTGTCCCCGTTGTCCCCGTTGTCCCTGTCTCTGTTGTCCCTGTCCCTGTTGTCCCCGTTGTCCCCGTCCCCGTTGTCCCTGTTGTCCCTGTCCCTGTCCCCGTTGTCCCCTCCCCAGTGCTGCGGCTGCTGGACGCCGCCCGGCCGGACCGCACGCGCCGCTGGCTGTACGGGGCCTGCTCCCTGTCCTACCTGGGCGCCATGGTGTCCAGCAACGCCGCGCTGCAGTTCGTCAGCTACCCCACCCAGGTACGGCGGGGACACGGCTGGGGACAGGGCTGGGGACATGGGGACAGGGCTGGGGACGTGGGGACAGGGCTGGGGACATGGGGACAGGGCTGGGGACACGGGGACAGGGATGGGGACAGGGCTGGGAGACATGGGGACAGGGCTGGGGACACGGCTGGGGACATGGGGACAGGGCTGGGGACAGGGCTGGGAGACATGGGGACAGGGCTGGGGACACGGCTGGGGGACGTGGGGACACGGCTGGGGGACATGGAGACATGCCTGGGGACATGGGGATATGGGGACATGGCTGGGACACTGAGGGAACATGGCTGGGGGACGTGGGGACACGCTGGGACGCTGAGGGGACACAGGGAACACAGGCTGGGACACTGAGAGGACACTGAGGGGACATGGCTGGGACACACAGGGGACATGGGGACATGGCTGGGGGACACTGAGAGGACAAAATTGGGGGACACAGGGACAAAGTTCAGGGACACAGCTGGGGAACAGTGAGGGCAGATGGGCTGGGACACTGAGGGAACACAGGTGGGGACAGGGGGACACAGCTGGGACACTGAGGGGACACAGAGGGGACACAGGGACATGGCTGTGACACTGAGGGGACACAGAGGGGACAGGGGGACACAGCTGGGACACTGAGGGGACACAGAGGGGATACAGGGACATGGCTGTGACACTGAGGGGACAGGGGGACAGCAGCTGTGACACCAAGCCCAGCTCTCGTTTTCCTGGGGTCCCTTTGGTGTCACTGGGGGTGCAGGGAGGGGCTGAGCGAGCTCCCAAGAGGGATCCCCCAGAATTTGGGGGGTTGTTAATTGTGGGGGATTGTTAATTAGGAAAATTGTAAATTAGGGGGTTCTTAATTGAGGGAATTGTTAATTAGGGGAGGGTTGTTAATTGGGGGAATTCCCTTGGAGGCAGGTGCTGAACTTTCCCTGTTGGGTCTCAGCTGCCCCGGGGGATTTTTGGGGTCTCATTTTGGGGTGTGGATCATTAACACCATCAATCTTCCCTTCCAGGTCCTGGGCAAGTCCTGTAAACCCATCCCAGGTGAGAGAATTCCCTGGTTTGTGGGATTTGTGGGGATTTCTGTGCCTCCAGCAGCCCCTGGGTTTGATTCCAGGGAGGGTTTGGGATCAGTTTGGGATGTTCTTTCTTCCCAACCGTGATTTGGGGGTGACTTTGTAGGGATTTAATTGCTGTGGGTGGATTTTGGGGGCAGTTTTTGATGTCCCTTTTTGCAGTGATGATCCTGGGGGTGACTTTTAAGGATTTAATTGCTGTGGGTGGATTTTGGGGGAAGTTTTTGACCTCCCTTGTCCCCAGTAATGCTGCTGGGGGTGACTTTGTAGGGGTTTAACTGCTCTGAGTGGATTTTAGGGACAGTGTTTGATGTCCCTTTTTGCAGTGATGCTGCTGGGGGTGACTTTTTCAGGATTTAATTTCTGTGGGTAGATTTTAGGGACAATTTTTGATGTCCTGAGGGTGACATTTTAAGGATTTAATTGCTGACGGTGGATTTTGGAGGCCGTTTTTGATGTCCTGGGGGTGACTTTTTAAGGGTTTAATTGCTGAGGGTGGATTTTTTGCTCTCCCTTGTCCCCAGTGATGCTGCTGGGGGTGACCCTGCTGAGGAAGAGGTACCCCCCAGCCAAGTACCTGTGCGTGCTGC
>JAOTQP010000981.1:2727449-2740802 GCA_026413545.1 Cichladusa arquata
CTCTCTCCCCCCCCTTTCCCTGCGTTTTGCTCATTAGTGCTCGCGCTAATTGGTTTCTGCCGCGTTCGGTCCCCGGCGCGCAGCGGAGATGTGGGTTTGGGAAAACTGAGGCACGGGGGGGTTTTGGGGACACGGATCCAGGCGCTCGGTGGGATCAGGGGATGGGGCGGGTGGGGAAAGAGCGCTCGGGACATCGAGTTCAGAGCCAGGACAGGGCGATTTACAGATGGCAACAGCTGAGCTGGTGAGCCCAACACTCCCAACTGTGCTCTGTGACACCCCCTGTGACACCCCGACATCCCACCCCAGAGCCCCTGGGGGAGCAGAGCTGTGTCAGGGTGCTGGAGCAAATCCAGCACGCAGATATTGCACCCAAACATCTGCAGAGAGACTCCAAAACCCCATGAGGAGGCTGGACCCAAACCTGCACCCAAATATTGCACCCTAACATCTGCAGAGAGGCCCCAAAACCCTGTGAGGAGGCTGAACCCAAATCTGTTCCTAAATATTGCACCCAAACATCTGCAGAGAGACCCCAAAACCCTGTGAGGAGGCTGGACCCAAGTCTGTTCCCAAATATTGCACCCTAACATCTGCAGAGAGACCCCAAAATTCTGTGAGGAGTCTGGATCCAATCCATCACCCAAATATTGCACCCAAACATCTGCAGAGAGACCCCAAAACTCCCTGAGAAGGCTGGACTCAAACCTGCACCCAGGTGCTGCTCCCAAATCTTTGCCCAGCCCTGGGAATTCGGGTCAGGGTGGCACAGGAGGGACCAGCAGCGTTCCAGCCTTGCCACTGGGTCTGCCTCAGGGTTTGGGGTTTGAATTCCCACCTGCCTCAGGCACCTGCACAGGCTGGGGATGGAGGATCCCACTCCCACATGGAGAAGTTTCCCACAGCCAGTTACGTCTTCATGGCACCAAAGAACGGCCACTCTTCCTTCTTTTTAAATTCAAAAGTAGCTCTTTTGAATTTCCATTTTACAGACAGCTAAAGTAGCTTTAAGAGGTGAAATTGGAATGAAAAGTATTTCAACCCACCTGGATTATTTTCCCCCCTATAATTTAATTTTTTACAGGAGGACTCTAATGTAATGTCCTCCTGTAATGTACAGGAGGACTGTTGATGGTTGTTTTTTTTAATAATCTGTTCTTGAATGAAAAGTTAGGGAATTTCTGTGAGATGGGAAAGCTGTTTTTCTACAACTACATTCTGATGGCCCTAGGAAATATCCCATTGGTTTTGTCCCCAAAAATCTTCCTTCAAGGAGACAAACAGGACGAGGGCTGTGCCGAGCCTGGAACCGAGGTCTTAACCTACCCCTGTTGGAGTCCTGGGGTTTTCCAGAGGGCTTGGCTTGGTTTCAGCCCCCTCTGGAGCTCCCATCTGCTGCACCCATTTCTGCAGAACCTGCTCCTGCTGGAAGGAGCCTGACACTCGTGGAAGAGGCGCCCAGGCCCCGTTTCTGGGAAGCGCCGCGGCTCCGCTTCCTGCCAGCTCCTCCTTTCATGGGAGGAGAGCAATCCCTTCCCCTGCCATGAAACACCAGGGAGAGCCTCTCCAGCCAGCCCCGAATTCGGGGTGACCCCTCGGATCCCCAGCAGGGCTGGCTCTGCTGTCCACAGGACACCTCCACCAGCCCAGGCTGCTCCAAGTGCATCCAGCCTGGCTTTGGGCACTTCCAGGGATGGGGCAGCCACTTCTTCTCACTCCAGCCCCTTGTCCAAATCCATTTCCAGCCCTCCTGGAGCACCTTTAGGTGTGAGGGGCTCTGAGGTCTCCCTGGAGCCTTCACTTCTCCAGGCTGAACATTCCCAGCTCTCCCAGGATGGCAGGGGAGATGCAGCCCTTGGATCAATTAATTCAACGCATTTTGTGCTCTGGACTCAGAGTTATGGGACACCCCACCCCATTTTAGGGGGTCACCACATGGGAAGTGCAGCAGCTTTGACCCCTCTAGTTCAGCCTAACCCCTCCTGACACACCCCAAACCTTGGGAAGTGCTGGAAGCTCTGAGACCTTTGTGAGTTACCCACCCACCCATCAGTCCATGACAAACACAATACTCACATTTATTCCATCCCAAACTGGCACTTTCCTAAGCAAAAAAACATCTTTGAGTGACGAGTTTCATCCAACCTGTGCCTGCCCTCTTTTCCCTACATCAGAGGAGCCCCTTTGAAGGCACCAAATCCCATCAGAGCAGGAAGGAGCTGCAGGAAAAGACGTGGGCAGCCTTCACCGAGGGGAGGGTGTGAATCCAGCCTGGCCCCAAGATCCCTCTTTGTTCAGCCTGGAGCTGAGGCAGAGCAGGGAGGAGGGATCTGATGGATCAGGGTCAGACAGGGCTGGTACAGCTCCTTCCCTGCTGGGGTTTGTTTTCTGAGGAACCACTTTGCTCCTGGGAAACCAATGGGGACATCAGGGATGCTGCAGGGATGAGGAAATTCCCAGCTCAGCAGTGCTGAGCTCTCAAAAGAGGCACAGGGAAGAAGGGAAGGGAAAAAACTTCCTTTTGTTCTGCACCAGGTAAAACCTCAGGTGTGGATCACCTCCAAAGGATCCAGTGGAGGCAGGAGGATTTGGAGCTCTGGGATTAAATATTTTCTGTTGATATAAAGCCCTGAGCCACGTGGGCAGAGTCACAGTGGGGTGAGGGATGTGTCCCAAACCCTGAGTCCTTCAGCTCTTCCAGGAAAACTCCACCTTCCCCCTCTTCCCAGCTCATCCTCACCCTCAGCATCTGCGTTCCACCCCCAAACTCCCTGCTGTGCAAATTTGGTTTTCCTAACAAAGTCGGGGTTTTTTTCCTCCAGGGACTGTCTGATCTCGCAACCAGGATTTTGAAAACCTTAAAAACACAAAAAATTTCAGCCAAAGGACAGTGATGCTGTATTTGCCTGGAATGGGAACAACCCCAGTTGTAGGGCTGACAAAAAGCTGAAATCTTCCACGGAAAAGGTCAATTTGGGTTTGTCCCACGGAAAAGCAGCTCTGAATCACCTCATCTGAAGCATCCTCATCCTTCCAGGAAAGTCCTCTCCAAGATGAATCCAAATGTTTGCCACAGGTTCTGAACTGGGTTTCTGGCAAATGAGTAGTGGAGAACATCTCCTTTGGTTTGTCTTTTTTCTTCTATGGGAAGAGCAGCTCCAGAAACAAAATCTGAGTTTTGTGAATGTGCTCACTTGAAAAATCAATGTTTGGTGATGGGAACAAATCCCCCTGAACTGCTCTGCTTCCTTCATGGTCTTGGATTCTCTCCCTTCTGCTTCCAAGGTGAAAGAAAGAAAAAAGCACATGGAAATACGAGGAAGAAGAGAATTGGGGGTGGGAAAACAGAGAGAATGAGGGAAGAAAGTTCAGAGCAGTGTTTTGGGGATGGTGTTGTGCATTGACACAGCTGAACTCCAAACTCCCATCCCTTCCAAGGAGGAAAGTTCAACTGATGAGCACCAAATCTGCTTTTCCACCCAGATTACAGCATCAGCTTTCACCCTGCACCCTGTGATGCCCAGCAGTGCCCACTCCCAGCCCTCTGCCTGCTCCCTCTCCTTCCTGAGCACCCAGGTCTGAACTCCGGGGTTCATCCCATCCCCAAACACCCTGCAGGGCATCACAGCGAGCAGGACCAGCCCTTCCCGGGGCAACCCCCCAGCTCTGGGTGCTGCATCCTCATCCAGCGCAGGGCTGGGGAGTCTGGGGGGTGCCACAGAGCCCCCCCGAGGGTCAGTGCTGCCACCCCAGCCCGGGCTGGGAGCACACGCAGCAATCCGGCTCTGCCCGGACGTGCGGCCGCTGCAGCTCTTGGACCCCGCTCGCCTCTTGCGTAAGGATGATGCGCCGAGTTCCTGGAAGTGATGAGAAGCTCCTGGCTCCCCGGGAAAGCCACAGGCTGCTGCCTGTGCAGGGGCTGGCACTGCTCCCCTGCTCCAGCCAGCAGGATCCCGGCGCTCTGGGACGGAAGGGTCCGAGTGATTTTCGCCGTGATTCCCCAGGCAGGGGGATCCCGACATCCCCAGAGCTGCACAGAGAGGGGGTATCAAGGGAATAATCAGCAATTTGGGCTCAGCTCAGAGCTCAGGGGGAGTTTTGTAGGGGGTTTTCACCCCGTCAGATCCCTGGCTGGTGGCTGTGCCGTGCCTCAGTTTCCCCCGTTGCATACTGGGTTGGACTCAGCCGGGTTTTGGGGAGCTGCAGGTAACAAATAAAGGAGGGAAACCCCCAGGGCGTGGGAGTGCTGCTCCCAGCAGAACACACGAGGATGTTGGGGGTGTTTGGGGGGTCCCCAGACAGTGCCCAAAGTCCCTGTGTGCCTGCAGAGCCACGCGTGGCGATCACCCAGCCCGGATGGAATTCCCTGAGCTCTGCCAAGCCCAGCTGTGCCACCAGCACCTGGCACAGAGCGCACGTGGCTCCCCTGTCCCCACCAGCACTTTGCCTGCGGGATTTCCCCCCTCTCCTCTTTTTTAATCACTTCCCTGCTTTTCCAGGAGCATTACTCACCCAGAGCAGCACTGGCTCTGGCTGCTGCCGTGTTTTGTGCCTGTTCCCCGCTGCTCCTTCAGGAGATGCTCACCCGCACGTGGTGGCCGTGCCGGAGCCGTCACGGTGCCGGCCGGGAATTACTCACGGTGTAAGGTTGGAGGAAGGAGGGGGGAGGCCACATTCGCTGCTTTGTCTGCAGTTGTTCATTTCTCACCCTTTGATATATTTTTTTCCCCCCTTCTCCTCTCTTTCTTCTCCTGCCAATGTTCTCTGTCCTGACTCCTGCTCGCTCTTACGTTGGGGTTGGAGATTCTGGCTTCATCCCTGTGGGGTGTAAAATGTTCTTTGCTGTCCCATGGTCACAGAGGGGTCCCCTCACACCTGGCTGGGACAACCAGCCCCGCCTTTTCCCACTCTGCCACTTCCACATTTGCCCATTTCCTCTCATCCTTAGCCCAACTTTCCCCCCGTCTCTGTCCCAATGTCCCCACATGCCACCACGGCACCAACCAGACCCGCCCCTCAAACACCCCTCCTCAGACCCGGAGTGTGACACCTCAGGTGGGTTAGAGGAGGGGGAAAACCACCCAGAAAACCCCAAATCCTTGCTCCAGGCTCTGCAGAGGGAAGGGTCTCTGCGGGAATTGCTGTCCTGGCAGTGCCAGGGCACATCCCCAGCACGAGCTGGGGAGGACTCAGCAGAAAAGCATTCGGGACACACGGTCCTTCCCCTTCACACACACCCGCGGCAGATCAATGAATATTTTAACAAAGAAATATTTCATTAAAAGAGTTGATTGCTTAATGAACTGTCCCTGTGAGCCATCAAAATGCACTGGGTTTTTTTTTTTCTTTTTTTTTTTTTTTTTTTTTCCCCTGCCTTTAACGAAGGCGAAGATTCATATCACGAAGAAGTGCCTTATCAAATTACCGTAATAGCCTGAGTAGAGCCAGCCTGGGCAGCGGGCATTTGAGTCCCTCAAATGGGACTCCACAGCCCCCAGGGCTGTCACCCAGCAAGGTGGGACCAGGACAGGTCCTTGTGTTCCTAAAAGTCATATTTGGGATAGTGGGAAGCAGGTTTGCTTCCCTCTGGGCTGCCAGGATTTGAAGGGAAAGACAATTCTCCATCCTTTCCTTCCCCCAAGCCAACATTGTGACAAAGGGACATTCAAAGGCATTTTTGACTTCTGAAGCCACGAATTGCACCAGGGCTCCAACCTCCTCAGCCTGGCTCTTGGAATCACAGAACCAGGGAATGGTTTGCCTTGGAAGGGACCTCAAAGTTCCTCCAGTTCCAAGCCCCTCGGGTGATTAAAACAGAAAGGCATCCAAAAATGTAATCGCTGTCTCTTATCAAGCCTGGGTGCAGTTTGTGAGCTCTGAGGAACCATCACTGCTGCTGCTGCTGCTGCTGCTGCTTCCCCAGACCTGCCAGGCATCTCAGGGGCTCGTCCTGCTCTCTGCTTTTGGAAGCTCCCACTGCTTTGCCTCTGCAAGTTTAATGAAAATGTCCCTGCTCATCCCAGGTTTCCTCTGTGCTGCTCTCCAGGCTCCGGGCTGGGCATGGCTGGAGGGATCTGGTCATTAACAGGCGGGAAATGAACAATAACCTGACAAGAAACGACCAATTTTCCATCAATTAGAGCGAAGCCTCTTTTTGTCTTTTTAGTAAAATTAAGTTTTGCTGACTGGTGATTACTTTGGTCTGATGACAATTCATTAACATTTACACGGGGAGGATGCTAATGGCGAGGAGGAGGAGGAGAGGGAAGGTGCTGAAGGAGCTGAAATGTGGCTCTGGAAGAGCTCTGGAGGTCAGGACAGGCCGGGGAAGGAGGGGAGCAGGAAGCCCTCCCGCCCCTCGCTGCACAAAAGTGCTTTGTTTGGGGCTGGAATTCTGCTCCTTGTGCTGCTTCCCCCACCGCGGCTCTGGGGTTAAGGACACTGCAGCATCCCTGGGGCCAGCACCAGCTCAGGGTCCCTCAGAGCCGCTCCTGGGAGCGTGGGGACAGCGCTGGCTGTGCCCTCGGGGTGGCTCCTGGCCCTGCAGAGGTGCCACGGGTGGGGACAGGGTGGCAGCAGAGCTCTGAACTTGGCATGAGCAGGAACAAGGGTGGGCAGCCAGGGAAGTGACCACCAGCACCTCAAACCACCCAAAGCAGGCACAATCAGCCCAAATTTCTGTTAGAGACTGAAGGGGGAGTTGGTGCTGAGTGTGAATATTTGTGGGTTTATGGAGATGTGTGCTCAAAAATCAAGTTATTCCCTGGATCAGAGCTGCCTCTGCTGATGGATCAGGCCTCTCCTCATCCAAGAATTCATCCCCAAATGCAAAGAAGTTTCCCAGGCTGCTGCACCCTTTGCACACTCCATCCACACCTGAGCAGGTTTGGGGGAAGAAACAGAAAAACTCCTTCCCACAGGAGCCACCTCAACCATCCTTTCCCTTAAAAAAAAACCAACTTCCTGGGGTGTTCCCAACCCCAAAACTTCCACTTTTACTGATTTATTTGCACAAGGTCCCCGGTGGCTCCAAGTCTGGCACAGGAAGGAGCTGCCTGTGGAGGGGGGCAGGGATTAGCTCATCCCCAGGGTGATTGGGAAAGCTCAGCGAGCATTTACTGTAAGAGATGGGGAATGTGTTGAATCAGAGGCACAGCAGAGCCCTCCCTGCCCACACTCCAAGCTCATGGGACATTTCCCCAAATCCCCATCCTGGATGGCCAGGCTTGAAGGATGCAAGGATTTAGTAGAGGAAAAAAAAAAAAAAAAAAAAAAAAAAAAAAAAAGGGTCAGGTTCTCATCAGGTTTTCTATTTCGTCCCCTGAGTTCAGGAAGGGTGAAATTGCAGTGGATTTTTTACCAGCATGGGTAACACAGGGAAGGTTGGCTCCCTGTGCTGTTTTGTCACCCTATTTATAACTTTATTTGGGAGGGGATTTCCACAAAACCCCATAAAAACTGGGGTTTCCCATCAAAAAGCTTTTCAAGTTCTTTCATGACCTTTGTTCAACAATGACCTAATTTCACTCAAACTCTGGCACAGCCTATTCCTGAGGCGGGAGGAGAAGTGGCATTCAAAATTGGGTCAGTTTTCATTAAAAACGCTTCCATTTACTAATAGTTTTTCACATGTCTCAAGGACTGGGATGGGCTCCAGACGCCGGCTGCCCTTCTTCACTGGAGAAATGGGTTAATCTTCCTGGGAAATCACTGCTCAAGGACTTTCTGGATCTCAGTGAAGTCCTTTCTCCTCCCAAAAGTTGGGATGAACGCGGTGTTTCCGTGGTGCCCCTTCCCGAGGCTCCTGGCAGGGTTTTTGGTGTGAGAATTCAGGTGGGATGGGGCTGATTAAAGCTGGGCCACGGTTGTTGTGCCCGTGTCACCTGTGTCACTCGCCCTGGGTGTGCAACACCAGGGAATCCCAACTCCATCCAGGTGAAAAATGTGGGATGAAAAGACTGGAGCAACAGGGAGGGTGGAAGATCCCAGAGCCTGACCTAATTCAGAGCCTAATCCAAAGCCTGTCCTAATCGGGGGGATCTGAACCCTCGAGTCTGATCCCCTCTAGCCCAGGGAAGCCGATGGGAAACGCTCTGGGATTCGGGAGCAGCTCCCGGGGATGGAGCAGCAGTGGGAAAGCATCGTGGCCTCGGGTCTGCTCCCACAGCGCTGGGAGCTGCCAAAATTCCCTTCTGGCATCACTTTTGGAGGATGGGTGCCCTCGGAGCCCACGGGCTCTGAGATGAACCCCCTGAGAGCCGCGGGATGGGCCAAAACCGGCGGCGAATCCGGCACGAACCGGGCGAGGCGGGGAGGGAAGCGAAGCGCAGCCAAGAACCGGCGCTCGGACCCGCTCCCGCTTCTCAAATGTGCAAATTATGCAGCCATTTCACGGGACACTTAGGAGTCAATTTGCAACGCGGCTCAGGGGGGAAATTGGGCACATAATTCCCCTGAACAATAACCGGAGCGGCCGCTTAATTTAACTCCGCGCCTGGACCTCGTTAGCGAGTGCCGAGGGGAGGATGCTGCGGGCGCCGGCGCCACGTGCGCGCATCCTCCCGCATCCCCCCGCATTTCCCGGGATCTTCCCGCATTTCCCCAGATCCCTGGGTCCCTCCGGGGCTCACGGCCATGCTCGAGGGCAGCAGGGGCTGGCTCGGGGGCTCGGCAGGTCCCAGCCCGGCTCGCACACGCTCCGGCAGCCCCGGCACAGTGGCAGCAGGCTGTTCTCATTACAGCCCAATGAGGCTGTTTACTCACCCAGCTGGAGACAGTTAGAGAGTGATAAATAATGAAAGAGAAAACATGATTTTCCCCTCTGTGGTTTCTATTTGTGTAACCATATGTCACAGCTCAATACGGCCGCGGGTTTTTTTTTTTCTGCTTTATTCAGGAAAGAGTTGATTTTTTTTTCCACAGTGCTGCGATTTTTCCTCGACTTCTCTTTTTTTTCTCTTCTTTCTTTCTTTTTTATTTTTTTTTTTCCTCTGCAGCGACTGAAGTATTTCTGTTTGTTTTCTTGTGAAACTCGCTCGGACTCCGACTCCTTAAAGTCTGGCTTGTCCCAGGAACTGCGGAGGTTTGATAGGATTGTGCTCAGCTTCTTTTCAAATACCTGTCACGGGGCTGCGGGGAGAAGAACCAGCTGAGAGCAGCGTGGGGAGGGCTGAGCCGAGCTGGAGCAATTCCTCCGGGAAGATAAAACCCTCTGGAGCTCTCCCTGGCACGGGAAGGGAGGGTGGGATGAGGGGCTCTGAGTGTTTTGTGAGGGTGACAGAGCATCGCTGCTGGGGTTGGCAGGAGGGGAAACTGAGGCACTGTGTGCTCCAGGGGGCTCATGCAGGGCACCCGCAGCCCCCAGGAACCTCCGTGATCCATCCCAGAACTGGGGAGAGAAGGATCTGAGGCAGCCTGAGAAGGAGATGAGCGAGGAGAGGCCCTGGCAGCGCCGTGCGCCGGATGGAGAGAGCCCCGGGAGCGCTCCGGGAGCGCATCCCGCCCGTGCCCTGGGGAGGGCAGGTCCCTGCACGGCCCCTCTCCCTCCCCGCCAGGTACCGCACACCTTCCTGCAGCAATTACCGGGCTCCGCATCCCACCCGCCGCCGTCTCTTCTCCTGCCATGCCCCCGCAGCTCCCGGGAGCTCCTGGCACACTCCAGGGACGAGTTTCCCCTCGCAGCACACCCGGCCAGGGGCGTGCGAGATGGTTTGGTTTGGTTTTTTTTTTTTTTTTCCCGCCCCGGCAAGTTCACAACATCCTCTTCCCGCAAGACACATCGTTCTGGGAGGGCAATTATCCCAGTGACCTCATCCGTGTCTGCGGCATGAGGTCACCAACGTTCGGGGAGCTGCGCCAGCCCGGTCCGAGCGGCTGTGCCCGGAGCTCGGCTCATCCCGATCCGGCGCTTGGCTCGCAGCTCCGAGGAAACTCGCAATTAAGCGTGGCAAAAACTCCCAGGGGCCAAACCAGGTGTGGATGCGGCAGAGAAGAGCCCGAGCGGCGCCGAGCCCCGACATCCGCACCCTGCTGTGGGTTTGCTGCGTGGAATTCACCCCGGCATGGAAATCGCCTCCCAGCGATCCCACCCTGTCCTTGAGAGCGTTTTCCAAACGCTCCTGGAGTTCTGGCAGCCTCAGGCTGTGCCCATCCCCTGGGAGAAGCAACTTTCCCTGCTCTCCATCCTAAATCCTCCTGGCTCAGCTCCAGCCTTTCCCTGGGCGCTGTCCCTTTGTCCTGAAATGGCACCGAGTGTCTCCCTCACACAGAATTCCTGTGTGACCCAACCTTGGTGGCTCCAGGCCGTGTCACCCGGTGTGGAAGCAATGTCTGATCCCTACAGCACCCCAAAGCCTTGGCTGTGTGTGAATTACCTCAATTAAACTCGGCAAACACACCTCCTCCCGGGGCTGATCCCTTTTCCAAACGTAGGGAAACCATTTCTCCGGAGGTTTTGTGTGCAGGAATCGCAGCCTGCACACGCAGAGCCGTTCCCACCCCGCTCTGGTGCCCACAGCTGCTCTGTGATGCTCTGCAGCGACAGCTTTGGGGACAGAATGGCTTTTCTGACCTCATTGAGGTCCTACCAATGAGGCTGTTGTCCAAAATGTGCCCAAATTCAGCCAAATGCTGGAAATGCAGCTCTTCTCCACGCTGCAGCCACCCCACCCCAGCTCAGAGTCTGAGCCGTGTGCTGGGTGTTGAACACTGGTGGTGATGGATTTGTCCTTTTTAAAAGCAATTAACTGAGTGAAATCAGGATCTTCTTGCTTCAGGTCACAACAAGCTCTCACTGCAGGGCTTGAGCTGCAGATTGGGGGGAGATGGACCCTGCTGGTTTCCTGACCCCATTCCTGGCCCAGCACTTCCACAGCCCAAATCCTCTCCTCTCCTCTCCTCTCCTCTCCAGCACCACCAAATGAGGGCTGGGAATTGCTCACAGGTTAATTGGGGTTATTTAATATTAAAGCCCCTTTGCCTCTAGGTCCAATCCCACTGGGTCTGACGTGTCCTTGCTGCCCCTCTCCCTGCCTGGGGGGGTTTGTACCCTGAAAGGAGCTGGGGATGTCCCCCCATCCCCCAGGTCACTGTCCTGATGTGGGACACGTGGGTCACAAACCCCAAACCCTCCTGCCATGGGGTGAATCCTGGTGCAGGTGCCATCCTGGAGATCAGGTTGGTGGCATTGGGGGAATCCAAACCCTCTGGAGAGGATGGATCCTTTGGTTTTGATTAAAAGCCCTTTGGAAATGCCTTTCCAAGCTCACTCCCGTGTCTGCCGCAGTTCATTAACGTGCCCACCTTTCCTGCCATAAACCCACAGACACAAGCTCGTAAAATCCAAATTTTAGCTGATCCCAGATCAGCTGGGAGCTGGATCTGACACAACTGCAGGGAATATCAAACCAGCTCCATCCTGGCAGCGCTTCTACCTGCAGATCCCTCATCTCCAGGCCTCCAGCTACAGCTGTGCCAGGAAGCATCCAGGTTTTCCAGTGGCTTTTTCCACTCCTGGCTGTGCAAACACCCAGCCCTGCTGCTCTCCAGCCCCTCCACTCCCCCCTCAGCATTGCCTGGGTTAACAGGAGGCACTTGGATAGAAAAAAACTTTTTTTTTTTTTTTACTGTAGCAGCAGATAGGGAGAAGAAAAAGCGTTGGGCTCATTTATCTGGCTCACAGTGTCGCTAATGCCCTCGGCTTGAGGCCAGCGTGAGAGATTGGGAGGTAAATCGGCCAAGTCATGCTGTACAAACATTTCAAAAAAGAAAGATATTTCCAGGCTCTCTCGCAGGAATCCAGCCCTCCTCCTGCTGGGGGACTGCAGGATCTGGAGCCCACTTTACCTCTGTTTTGTGGGTGTTGAAAAAGCAGAAGTTCACCCAAAAACGGTGCTGGAATTTGGCTGGGGATGCTCAGGAGCATCCCCAGGGATATTCTTGTCTGGGCAGTGGGCACAGTTGGATTTTTAAGGAATAATGGTTTTAAACTTCCCAGGGACTATGTATTTTCAACAACATACACTGAGATTTTTTTTTATTGCTTACAACATTTTAATGGATGGGTCCTTTGTTATTTATTAAAGGCCCATTGAAAATGTCTTTCCACTCTTGTTCCTGTTTCTGGAGCAGTTCATTAACATCTCCACCTTTCCTGCCATAAACTCACGGACTCAGGCTCGTAAAATCCAAATATCTGCCAGTAAAGAGAATAAAACCCCACTCACTGCCCACATAAACCACGGGACAAGGTTTGTGCCCCACCTGTGACTGCAGCAAGGAGAGAGGGTGGCACTGCTGGGGTGTCCTGGGTGGGTGAAGGAGGGGGGACAGACCCTCCTTGGGACCTCACAACCTTTTATTCCCAGCTTGAAGCTCCCAAAGATTCTCTGTGGGTTGAGTTTGGGGTGTTTGGGGAGGGGTACCACACCAGGAGCTGCCAGCTGCCATCTCACCGTTGGTTTTCCAGCAGCAGAGTGGGGCAGGGGTGGCAGAGCCCGGGGTGGGAATGAGGAGCTTTGTCCCTCCCGGGGAGCTCTGCCTGAGAGCTGCAGCTCGGCTTGGCTGGGTTTTATGGGGAAAACCTGCCTGAACAGGGAGCCTGTGCCTGGCTTTTCCAGGCGCCCGGGGGCGGAGGTGTTTGGATCCGGGATTTGGGGCCACCCGGCTCTGGAGGCGCAGAAACCCCGCAGCGCTCCCGGCTCTGTCCCGGGATGTGAGCGAGGAGAATTCAGCCTTGGATCCTTTCCCTTTCCTTCCCCATCTCAGGGAGGCAGAGCAGGGTGAGCTCAGCCAGCAGCTCTGCTCCATCACCGGGGGTGTCTGCTGGTGTCACACAGACAGGGGACAGGGGACCAGGAGCTGCCCCCGCAGCCTGGGTGTGTCACGGAGCCATCGATGCCGGGTTGGGAAAAGGCTCCGGTGCCTCATTATCGTAAGGACCTGACAGCGAATTTGGCAACACAGAGCCCTGGGGGGACGGTTTTACCTCCCTGGGCACCAGTGCCAGCACAAGAAGCAGCGCCCTTTCCCTTTTCTGCTTTCCCCTTTCCCTTATCCCTTTTCTTTTTCCCCTTTCCCTTTTACCTTTCCTCTTTCTCCTTTTCTCTTTCCCCTTTCCGCTTTCCCCTTTCTCTTATCCCCTTCCCTTTCCCCTTCCTCTTGCACCTTTCCCTTTCCCCATTCCCTTTCCCTTTTCCCCATTCCCTTATCCCTTATCATTTTTCCCTTTTCCCTTTTCTCTTCCTTTTCCCTTTTCTTTTCCTTTTCCCTTTCCCCCTTTCCCCCTTTCCCCCTTTCCCCCTTTTCCCCTTTTCCCCTTTTTCCCTTTCCCTTTCCCTTTCCCTTTCCCTTTCC
>JAOTQP010000981.1:2750557-2774860 GCA_026413545.1 Cichladusa arquata
GATGTGTCATTGACCATGGATTGTCACTGACCATGGATGTGACATTGACCATGGATTGTCACTGACCATGGATGTGACATTGACCATGGATGTGTCATTGACCATGGAGTGTCATTGTCCATGGATGTGTCATTGACCATGGAGTGTCATTGTCCATGGATGTGTCATTGTCCATGGATGTGTCATTGTCCATGGATGTGTCATTGACCATGGAGTGTCACTGTCCGTGGAGTGTCACTGTTGTGTCACTGTCCATGGATTGTCACTGGCCATGGATGTGTCATTGTCCATGGATGTGTCACTGTCCGTGGAGTGTCACTGTTGTGTCATTGACCATGGATTGTCACTATCCATGGTTGTGTCACTGTCCATAGATGTGTCATTGTTGTGTCACTGTCCATGGATGTGTCATTGACCATGAATTGTCACTGTTGTGTCACTGTCCACGGATTTGTCATTGCCCATGGATGTGTCACTGCCCAAGGATGTGTCACTGCCCATGGATGTGTCACTGTCATTCAGCTGGGTCACAGAGCAGGTGCCACTAAGCACTGGGAAAACTGAGGGACATCAGAGCTACTGCCAGAGCAGAGAGGAGGGTGAGGTGAGGATGATGAGGATGAGGATGAGGATGAGGATGGGATGAGGATAAGGATAATGATGAGGATGAGGATGAGGATGAAGATGAGGATGAAGATGAGGATGAAGATGAGGATGAAGATGAGGATAGGATGGGATGAGGATAAGGATAATGATGAGGATGAGGATGGGATGAGGAAGAGGATGGCGATGAGGATGAGATGAGGATGAGGATGAAGATGAAGATGAGGATAGGATGGGATGAGGATAAGGATAATGATGAGGATGAGGATGAGGATGAGATGAGGATGAGGATAAGATGAGGATGGGATGAGCATGAGAATGCGGATGAGGATGAGGATGGGATGAGGATGAGGATGAGGATGAGATGAGGATGAGGATGAGGATGAGGATGAAGACACACAGCCAGGACACTTGTCCCTGTCTCGGCACATTTTCAGCCCCATTTCACAGGCTGGGAGCCTGAGGCAGAGGAAATGATGAGCTCAGGGACGTTTTGAGAAGCGAATGGGAGGAACTGCATCAGAGTTGAAGTGCAAGATGATCCTGCTTTGAGGAAGCTATTTCTGACTCCAGTACCAGCTGGAGAAACGGGACAACAGACTGGAAGTGCTTGTGGAGGAGCTGAGCCATGCAGTGGGGAGAACATTTGCCCTCAGTGCTTGGAAATCACCCCTGGGCTGCCTGGGGCTCAGGTTGTGCACACACAGAGCTCTCTTGGCTGCCACAACTGCCAGGAACGCTTGGAATAAAGGCAATCCCCACCCCAAAACCCTGAATCTAGAAACAGGGTAAAATATAAAATATTTTCTATTTTTTCCAGGCTGTTTACCCCCCTTGCCCAGTGTTTTCCCAGGCACCTTGAGGTGCTCCTGTGCCGTGCAGAGCAGGAATGTGCTCCCTGCTGCAGCATTACGTGTCATTCCTTGTTTACTGTCCTCCCTCGCTGATGACACACTCAGGCAGGGACCTGTTTGTTGTCACCGTGACACCCACGTCGGTAAACAAGGCGAGTTTACCCAGCCCTCAATCAGGGAGCTGTCGATGCCACAGCCTCGGGATGCCAAGGTCTGACCCCCAAATCCAATCCCCTCACTCAGCCAGAGGACGAGGAGCTGCTCTTGCATCACCAAAAAATCGGCAAGCTCCGCTTCAGCCTCTGCAGGAGAAGTTTGCAATCAAGCCTGGGCTCCTGAAGGTTTTGTTTCCTTTTACTGCCATGTGAATATTTTTCTCCTCTGGGGCTCCCTGGCTGCCTGATCTCCCAGGGTTTTAGCAGGAACAAAGCCACGGGACAGGTTTCAGAGTAAACAGCAGCCACCACGAGACTCGTGACACCGTTGCAAAAGCCACCCTGCCACACTCAGGGATGTGACCTTGCTGCCCTGTGAAGAAAACCCCAACAGATCTATCCTGGAGAGCCACTGCAGCATCGTGGCCTGGCTTTCCAGGGGTTTGGAAGGAGCTGGAGGCCCCACATGGGATTTGTGAATGCTGGCATTGATGGCACAGCTTTTCCATCCCTTCCCCGGCCCCTCCGCTCCGGGCGGGACAAGCTCAGAAAATTCTGGGTCTCTGGTGATCCCAAGGTCTGGGGTTGTGGGGAGGAGGAGGAGGATGGGGAGGAGAGTTCCCAGATATTTCTGCACGTGGAAACTGTTCAGGCTTCTCCGGAGTTTCTGTGTGCTCTGCATTTAGGAGAAACCCGGCCAGAGAGCAAAGGTCGGGGCAGAAATGCCGGTATTTATTTATCCAGGAGAACTCTGCAAAGAACAACACGTATTTGGGAGCCTTTCGAAACGACAGAACTCGCCCCACAGAGCTGCTAAACCAGTTTGGTGGCGACACCCCTGCACACACACACACTGGGCAGGAGCAGGGACAGCGGGAGAGGCAGCTGGAACCAGAGCAGCCCATCCCAGCAGGGCACAACATCCCAGCTCCCAAATTCCCAGGAATCCCACCCAGCACAGGGAGGGATCCCATTCCCAGGATCTGGGCTGAGCACAGGCCAAGCAAAGCTCTGACACTGGGGTGAGGGGCAGGATAAGCTCAGTTCCAGGTGTAAACCAAGGGAAAAAAGCAAAATGTTGCTTTCCCAGAGGGAAAAACCTCGGAGCGTTGCCCCCAGGCTTTTCAGAGCTTGGATTTATGGCATTTGCTTTAATAGGGCGCTTGATGTTTCCCCATTGGGATCCCATGGGATCTCTGTGCCAAACCCTGCCCCAAACCAGTGGCCACTTTTGAGAGCTCGTGGCCATGGTGTGCAGCAGCCTCTGAGGGTCTGAGAGCAGAGCCCAGAGGGGGTCCAGGTGGCACCAGCCTGAAACTACCCCTGATGTTATTTTATATTTGATATTTTAGTGCTTTGACCAGAATGCCAATGACCACAGCAGGAGGCACAAAGCAGGAGCCAGGCACACCTCGGGCTCCCAGAAGTTTCTGGCAGCTGGAGGGGAAGCTGTTTGTGACTAAAGGGTTTTCTCTGAAGCTCTCTGTGCTGCCTGGGTCCTGCAGGAGGATGGGATTTGCACCCACCCTGACGCTTTCCTGGCAGTGCTTTGGTGAGCAGGGCTCACCTGGTGGTGCCTGGCCCACGTGGGCATCATCCTGGGTGCTGTTTCCCCTGGCTCCTGGGACAGCAAAATGCCCACAGTGGGTGATTTTTGGGCGCTGAGTGAACCAACTCAAGCTGGGCATGGCAGCGTGGCCAATGGCCCTGCCTGAGCTGCGCCTATAAAAGCTCAGCTCAACTTCTCTGTCATTTTTGGGGGGCTGCGTTTTGCCTAAGAAATGAATGACCAACCCCCTGAATGAATGACCAACACCTCAACACCTCAACTTGGGAGGAAAAAAGAAATCCAGGCAAAATCTTTGACCCAAGCAGGGCGCAGCCGCCTCTGCTCCCGCGGTGCATGGGGGGCTCAGCAACTCAGTTTTTTTGGATGCCCCCACCCTCCCCTTTGGGCTGCAGCCTCTGTGGGGGTTCAGCCCAGCCCCAGGGTTGCCATGAGGGGCAGGCTGTCCCCTGTCCCCGGTCCCCACGGGGGGTGGCAGCCCCGCTGCCGGCGGAACGGGGGCAGCGCCGCCGGGGCCCCGAGCGCGGAGCGAAGAGAAGCCTTTTTGTTCACATGTGTTGGCTCAGCTCAAATAACTCATCGGGGACCCGGGCTGCAGGCTGGAACGGGAAGAAACTCTCTCCAGATGAAAGGATGTCAGAAAATTGTATTTAGTCAACTGCGTGTGTGTGTTAGAAAGGGGCGGAGGGAGGAAGGGGCCGCCGAGGCTGTTACTGTGACTGACTTTCTGACTTCTTAACTTGTCAGCATATCCTAAAGTTAAAAATGCACATGCACACAGGCCTGCAGCCAAAGAGGCTGTCTAGCCGCAAATCCAGATGTGGGGGCCACTGCGCTCCCGCCAGCCCCGCTCTCCCTGAACCGACTTTCAGACTAAACAATTGTGACTTGGCTGTGAGAGCAGCGCAATTCCAGATGCTGCTTTCCTTGCACGTTGTTTTAATTGGGCTGGCAGGCGCAGGGGCTCTTTCAGTGAGAGCAAAGCTTCCCCACGGGACCGCAGCGTTTTGGCAGAGCTCCCACGCTGCTACCTTAAGAGAGAGAGAGAGAGAAGGGGGGAAGGAGAGGGAGAGGAGGGGAGGGGAGGCAGGGAGGTGATGGTGGGGAGAAAAATTGCGAGCGGCTTTCCGAGGTGTTTACGGCCGGGAGCGGCCGCCGCGCCGCCGCTTTATCTGCTGGAATTCTCACCTGGTTTTCTGCTGGATTTCTTCGGGGTTCTGTTTGTTTTGTGTCCCTGTGGAGAAAACAGAATGCTCAGGACACAGGGATGTGCCAGGGTGGGGATTTGAAGGCTGGGGCTAGGGCAGATCAGTGGGGTGTGGGGGCACCCAGGCTCTGCTGCTCAACCAGGGGCAGCGTCCATGGAGGGTTTCCATGCTGGACATTCCCATGGCATTCCCACAGGGATATTCCCCACCCATGCTGGATATTCCATGGCATTCCCACAGGGATATTCCCTATCCATGCTGGACATTCCCATGGCATTCCCATATGGACATTCCCCATCCATTCTGGCCATTCCATAGGGATGTTCCCTATCCATGCTGGTCATTACCACAGAGATATTCCCTATCCATGCTGGCCATTCCATGGCATTCCCACAGGGATATTCCCTATCCATGCTGGACATTCCCATGGCATTCCCATAGGGATATTCTCTATCCATGTTGCCATTCCCACAGGAATTTTCCCCATCCATGCTGGCCATTCCCATAGGGACATTCCCCATCCATGTGGCCATTTCCATAGGAATGCTCCCTATCTATGCTGGTCATTCCCATAGGGATATTCTCTATCCATGCTCGCCATTCCATGGCATTCCCACAGGGATATTCCCCATCCATGCTGGTCATTCCCATGGCATTCTCATAGGGATATTCTCTATCCATGTTGCCATTCCCACAGGAATTTTCCCCATCCATGCTGGCCATTTCCATAGGAATGCTCCCTATCTATGCTGGTCATTCCCACAGGGACATTCCCCATCCACGCTGACCATTCCCCATCCATTCCCACAGGAATTTTCCCCCATCCCTTCCCAGATGTTCACAGCCACCACACCCACACTGATCAGGGATCCAGGGGTTCGCCTTCACCCCAAAAGTTAAAATCCCTGAAAATCCCATCCTAAGGAATGTTGGTGCTGAGGGAAAACCCCAAATCTGGGTGGGAACCCCCTCGTTTTGTCCTGCCCCACCCCTCCAGCAGCAAGCCCACCCCAAAAGGGTTAAATCGGCCTTTTTGGGATCCCTTATCACCATCCCTGCTGCTCCTCCCCCTTCTCCCACAGCACACCTGAGGAGAGGCCCCCCCACTGTGCCCCTGCAGGTTGTCCCAGGGGTCTCTGTGCCACGGGGTGGGACCCAAATTCTCCTTTCCTCACCCAGCTGTTGGGTGAGACCCCAAATTCTCCTTTCCTCACCCAGCTGTTGGATGAGACCCCAAATTCTCCTTTCCTCACCCAGCTGTTGGGTGAGACCCCAAATTCTCCTTTCCTCACCCAGCTGTTGGGTGAGACCCCAAATTCTCCTTTCCTCACTCTGCTGTAGGGTGAGACCCCAAATTTTCCTTTCCTCACTCTGCTGGGGGGGGGTGAGACCCCAAATTCTCTCTTCCTTACCCATCTGTGGGGTAAGACCCCAAATGTTCCTTTCCTCACCCAGCTGTGGGTGAGACCCCAAATTCTGCTTTCCTCACTCTGCCATAGGGTGAGACCCCAAATTGTCCTCTACCCACCCTGACAAGAGTTGATACCCCAAATTCTCCTTTCCTCACCCAGCTGTTGGGTGAGACCCCAAATTCTCCTTTCTTCACCCAGCTGTGGGTGAGACCCCAAATTCTCCTTTCCTTACCCTGCAGGGGGGTGAGACCCTAAATTCTCTTCTCCCCACCCTTCCAGAGGTTGATACCCAAATTCTCCTTTCCTCACTCTGCCATAGGGTAAGACCCCAAATTCTCCTTTCCTCACCCTGCAGGGAGTGAGACCCCAAATTCTCCTTTTCTCACCCTGCAGGGAGTGAGACCCCAAATTCTCCTTTTCTCACCCTACAGGGAGTGAGACCCCAAATTCTCCTTTTCTCACCCTACCGGGAGTGAGACCCTAAATTCTCCTCTCCCCACCCTGCAGGGAGTGAGACCCCAAATTCTCCAGCCCAGCCCAGCCCAGCCGGGGGTGCCAGCCCTGGCTGTGCCAGCACTCAGTGACTCAACAGCACAATTTTAGCCTGGGCTGGGCTCCTCTCCCGAAGGCTCCCGAGCCAAGGGAGGCACAGCCACTGCTGGGATGGGATTTTAAGGTAGACTCTGGAAAAAAAACCTCAGGAGCCCCACGGGGAGCACGGGAGGGATGAGGGAAGCTGGGAGCTGGAGCACCAAACCTGCTCCTGGCAGCCCCGGGCCATTTCCAAAACATTTGGGATGTTAAAAGAAAAATAAAAAAGTTTTTCTATTTTTGGAGGAGGTGATAAAATCCCAGGGAATTTTAAAAAATATCCCAGGGAATGCTGCCTGGATGTGGGGAAGGGGTTGGGCACCTTGTCCCCTCCAGTGGGATCTGCCCTCACCACTGTCCCCAAAACTGGGATCTGGAAAAATTCCAGCAATTTCCTTCCAGGAAAGGCCAGTCCAGCACTTCCAGGAGCGACAGGTACTTCCAATCCATGGAAAACACAGAAAAAAAAAATAAAATTGTGCTTTTGGGGTTGGGGGGCTCCGACAACACAAACAGAGCAAGGAACTGAAAGTGCTGAACCCCAGCCCAGCTCCTGGGCTGAGTGCACTGGGAATGTTAAAAAATAATCAGGAAGGTTTTCTAGACAGAGAGAAAAAAAAAAAAAAGTCCCAAACACATCCTTGGCCTGCACCCTTACAAGTCCCTTAACTCTTTTTCCCTCCCTAAATGGAGAGGGGAAATAGTGGGGTTTGGGTTTTTTTTTATTTTTGGGGGGTGTTGTTTGTTTGGTTTGTTTTCAAACCTTGGCCTCATTAATTTCCAAGCAAAATTTCCCCCCAATAAAAGGCAAACATGGAAAGAAAAACAAACTATTAGAAAAGAGAGGAGGGAGGAAATGTTATTTAAAAGGTTACCAGACCACATCATTTTCCAATGATATTATATACTCCCTGCAGTATCCAAAATATATATGGGAATGGGGCCAAGAATGTAGGAAAAAAAAAAAGAAAAAAAAAAAAGAGGAGAAGAAGGAAAAAAAAAAAAAGGAAGAAAAAACACCCAGAGTAGACACAACATCTGGACAGAGGCTGAACAAAACCTCCATTTATCACACTTAATCCTGCAATGAAGCAGTCAACAGTTTACTTCTGTTTTGCTAATTTAGCTGCTTTCATGCTTCCGAGGTGGAAAAGCCAAAGGAAAAGCCTGGAATTAAGTGTCACTTTGTGAAGCTCCTTCTCCTTTTGCTCTGTTTCAGGAAAGTTTCTTCTCCTCTATTTTTTTTTTTTTTTTTTTGTTTTAATCCTGTTCTTTTATTAATTTCACTTCCCCTCCTCCTCTGATTCCCCCCCCTTTTTTTTTTCCTTATTTCTTATTTATTTCTTATTTCTTATTTCTTATTTCTTTCTTATCTTATTTCTTATTTCTTATTTCTTATTTCTTATTTCTTATTTTTCTTATTTCTTATTTCTTATTTCTTTCTTATTTCATTTCTTATTTCTTATTTATTTTCTCTTTTGGAAAATCTGGCGGCCCAGCACCCCTGGGTGCCCACCTGGGGAACCCCCTGAATTCTTTCCAAATTTTCACCCAAACTTTCCCAAATCCCAGAAGAGATCCAGTGCTGGTGGGATTTACATCCCTTCCTTTCCTCCCCTCACATTCCCACAACTTTTTCTCCAGGGATAACTCCATTTTTCATGAAAAACCAAACTCACTTCCCAAAAAACGGGAAATCCAGGGATGATCCAAACTCACCCCTCGCTCTGCGCATTTTGGGGCTGATCCCTCATTTTCCCTGCAGAAAAAAAAATCCCATTTCCAGCAGCAAACCCCCCATTTCCTGCCCCATTGCGGTGCAAATGTGCGGCCGTGCGTTCGCCTGGAATTCCCACCGCCAATTCCAGCGGCACATTTCGGGCGAGGCTCTTCCTTCCGACGAGCTCCGAAGCACCCGCGGGTTTGTTTGGGGGCTGGTGATGATAAAACCCCAACCACAGCCCCAACCGCAGCTCGTCCCATCCCCCAGGAGCTCCAGGATTCCTATGGATTCAGCAGCCCAAACTGGAACATTTTGCCCGCTGGAGCTGTTTCGCCCCAAAAATGACAAATTTTGGGGCTCCTATCAGAAGGTTGGGTTGTTCCTGCCTCATTTTATTTAATATTGAGGTGCAAACCTCCATTTTTTGTTGAAATTTCCACTGCTGTGATAGGAGAAGAGGGAAAAACCTCCCAGAAAATCCAGCTGGAGCAGGGAATTTGCCCATATTTAGCAAACACAATTCTCTGCTGCTCTTGGAGCTTCTTTAGCTTATTTTTTGTTGTGTCAAGAGCAAAAGAGACAACAAACATCCCTCCTCAGAGGTTTAATTAATATTTGTTAAGACCAGAATAAGCAACATCTCCGGAACTGCCTGGACGTGGAAGCAGCCCTGGGAATTTGGGTTATTTTTGGGGCTGTCTGGTTCCCTGCACTTGATGTGCTTTGTGTGTGTGTGTGTGTGTGTGTCCAAGGCTCGTCTCAGGATTTAAAACCGGTTTTTAAAACGGAATTAATTAAATAATGAGCTGAGAGCTTTGAGGTCAGCAGAGAAAAAAAGTCCTTGGGGGTGTGAAATGCCCAGAGGATTCCTGGTTTCTCCTGGAATGCCGATGTTCCAAGTGAGCACATTCCTCGTCTAGCACACACATCGATCCCAGATTAGATAGGGAGCTGCTTATCTAATTTTATCTAATCTTATCTAATCTAATCCAATCTAATCCAGGCTGGTTGACCAGAAAAAAGAATGGATGGAGCTTGGAAAAACGGGAGTGGGAAGTTTCCAGGATGGGTGATGGCTCCATTCCAAAGTGAATTCTGTGAAAATGTCACCAAGGAACAAATCCCCCTTCCCTGTCTGACCATGGGATCCCTGAAACCCTTTTTGGGGTGGAAGGGCTGAATGCAGGGTCAGGTGTGCAGCAGTTTAGGATTGCCATTGCCATCCCCCTTCCCATTTCCATCCCCATCCCTGTTCCCATTTCCGTTTCCATTCCCATTCCCATTCCCGTTCCCATTCCCATTCCTGTTCCCATTCCCATTCCCGTTCCCATTCCCATTCCAACTCCCACTCCCATTCCCGTTCCTGTTCTTGGTCCCGTTCCCATTCCCGTTCCCATTCCCATTCCCACTCCCATTCCCATTCCCATTCCCGTTCCCATTCCCATTCCCACTCCCATTCCCATTCCCATTCCCATTCCCATTCCCATCCCCATTCCCATTCCCATCCCCATTCCCATTCCCACTCCCATTCCAGTTCCTATTCCCATTCCAACTTCCATCCCCATTCCCATTCCCATTCCCATTCCCATTCCCATTCCCATTCCAACTCCCATTCCCATTCCCATTCCCATTCCCGTTCTGTTCCCATTGGATGGAGCCTGACCACAGCAGCCCCTTCCTGGGTTTCTCCAGAGGGGAGCTTGATCCCAACCCTTTTATGGCCTCACACGGCACCACCAGAGGGTTGTACCCCACAGATAATCAGTACCCTGCCCAGATAATCAGTCAATCCCTCTCTGGGGGGCTTTTCCTCCTCAATCCCTCAATCCCCCTTTCCCCCTCAATTCCTCAATCCCCTTTTCCCCCTCAATCCCTCAATCCCCTTTTCCCCCTCAATCCCTCAATCCCCTTTTCCTCCTCAATCCCTCAATCTTTTTCTCCCCTCAATCCCCTTTTCCCCCCTCAATCCCCTTTTCCCCCTCAATCCCCTTTTGCCCCTCAGTCCCTCCTGCCCCATCGTGGTTAATAAAGCCCCATCCAGCACCAAGAGCCGAGCGCTCCTGCCCAACCTCAGCTTCCCTTCCTGGGGGCAGCTGGGGCCCCCTGAATCTTTCCAGCAGGGAAACCCCCACACATCTGGCTGGGGCCGAGGAGGAGCAGCCGGGGAGGGCAGGAGGTGGCCGGAGAGGTCAGAGGGAGAGCAAACATCCCAGTCCTGCCAGCGCAGCCGCCGGCTCCAGCTCCAGCCCAGCACAAAGAGCCCCTTCTGGAAGTGGGGCTGAGCCCTTGGGGAAGGAATTTGGCACTGCCTGAGAGCAGCTCAGTCCCTGAGGAAGTTTGGGAGCATCACTCCATGGGCCACAAGGGATGCTCAGCTATCAGGAAACCCAAATCCCCAGTGCAGCCCTTTCCCTGCATGGACAAGAAGTGTCAGACACGGGATCTGTGACACTCCAGCAGAGCCAAGCCCTGTGCTCAGCTGGAAGCTCCTGTCTCCGTGCTGGGAAGGGAATTTGTTGCTGTGCTGCTCACCCAGGAGTGCTGCGGGGAGCGGGGCTCGCTGGTATTTACCGAGGCCGCGGGGCTGCTGGGGCGAGCGCTGAGCAAACAGCTCCGAGCATCCCCGCCCGGAGAGCTCCTGGAACAAAGGAAACCTTCACAGACAGACAGAGCGGACAAAGAGCCACCCAAGAGCTTCCCCCAAGGCCACCTGTGGCAGGGACAGAGCTGGGGGACACTCAGAGACTGAGCCCAGGTGATCCACGGCGGGCTCGGGGTCACCTTGCCATGGACTGGGCAGCCCTTGGTGAGATGCAGGGGAAAGGAGCGAGTGTTTCCACGTGCCAGCTTTTCCCTGGACTCCCTTTCCCTACTGGGAAAAGGGCTGGGCTGTACACACTCTGAACTTGCCCAAAACCCCCAATTTTGCTGCTTTCTGCTCAAAAAAGAGCGAGAATAGACTCTGGCTCAGCCACTTTTGCACTGTGGCCCAAAGGGACGCTCACAAGCAGAGCAGGCTGGAGCATCCCTGAGGATCCCAGACCTCCCCTCCTGAGCCTGCCTGCAGCTCTGGCCACTGCCTCAAAGCAGCCTCTTTGGGGTTGTTGTCTGGTGCAGTTTTCTTTTTTTTTTTTCATATTTAATATTAATGGTAATGACTGTGGCAGGGAGATAATAAGCTCCCAGCCAGATTAGAAGGGGGTCGGCTCTTATCTGGGCCTGTTGAAGACTCATGTCTTTCACCTGCTCCTTTAATATCCCCCATCTTTCATTCCTACCGCCGAGCCCCCTCCCACTGTCCTAGAACAAAAGGGGTATTATTGTCCGGGGTCTTTTCAGGCTGGAGCCAGGAAGACCTCCTCCCTCCCCCAGCCGCTCCCCGAATGTGCAGCAGTTTGAAATGAGCCTTTTTCCTTCCCCGGCAGGAGATTAGCTCGGTTTGACAAGGCGCTGAACTTTAGGCGGGGTGAAATAGGGTCTCCTTGGGGAGCGCAGGCAGTTCAGCCCTGACTAATTCTGACAAAGAGAGGCACCGAAAAAAAAAAAAAAAATCCCTGCCAAAAAAAAAAAGGGGAAAAAAAAATTAAAATAAGAAAAACAAGCGGAGAGCTGCAGAGGAGGCAGGAGAGGAGGGGAGGTTTGGGGGAAGGAGGAAGCAGGGATGGGAGGGCAGAGGGCACGTTCCCGAGTGGGGCTGGGCTGCAGCTCCAGGCTCTGCTCCTTGGGGCTGGCCTGGGTGCAGGAATCACCTCCCTGGGCAGCCCCAGGGTGAGCCCAGCCGGGATTCACGGGGATCCTGCTGCTCCACGTCCACTTTCTCCCCAAATTCCCTTTCTTTCTTCCAAAATCCCCTTTCTCCCCAAATTCCCTTTCTTTCTCCCCAAATTCCCTTTCTTCCAAAATCCCCTTTCTTTCTCCCCAAATTCCCTTTCTTTCTCCCCAAACTCCCTTTCTTTCTTCCAAAATCCCCTTTCTCCCCAAATTCCCCTTTCTTTCTCCCCCAAACCCCTTTGTTTCTCCCCAAACCACCTTTCTTTCTCCCCAAACCACCTTTCTTTCTCCCCAAACCCCCTTTCTTTCTCCCCAAATTCCCTTTCTTTCTCCCCAAATTTCCCTTTCTTTCTCCCCAAATTCCCTTTCTTTCTCCCCAAACCCCCTTTCTTTTTCCCCAAATTCCCTTTCTTTCTCCCCAAATTCCCTTTTTTTCTCCCCAAATCCCCTTTCTTTCTCATTTTAAAGCCATCAGGGAACCCTTTACCCCGAGCCCTGTAGCAGCAACACCCCAGCCTTGCTTTTAAAACACAAACCCAAAGCCTTGAGCTGGCGTGGCTGAGGCAGAGGGTTTAAAAAAACAACAGCCCCAAACCCCATCAAGTGAAAAATCAGGATCTGAAGGTGGAGAAACCCAAGTGCTCCCATCTGAAAGTGCTGCTCGTGCGTCAGAGGAGCCGGTGCAGGGACTTGTGATGGTGACGTGCCCGGGGTGGAGGGTGTGGATGGAGCTGGAGTGACGTAGGTGAGGGATTAGAGGAGAGATTGGCAGAGGGAAAGGCAAATTGTTTCCTGTGGCTCATCCAGGGGTGTCTTCCATCACCAAAGGGCTTTGAAGTGATGCAGGGACGGGAATGGCACCTGCAGGGCTGGGAGGAACCAGGTGCTGCCTGTTCCCGGTGCCTGGGGCTGAGGAAAGGGAACCTTTCCCTGCCTTTCCCTTCACCTGGGCCCTTCCCACGCAGCTGCTGCCTCACACGGTGCTGATGGAGATCCCACTTGGGAATATCCTGTTTTTCTGGGATGGTGCTCACAGGGAGGGAAGGCACCGTGTTCTTCTGCAGCCGAGAAACTTTTCTGTTTCACCAGCATTCAAAGTTGCAAATACTTGGTGAAAAGTTGTGTGCCAGCCTGCCCCAGTCTGCCACAGACAGGCACAAATATCAGATATATTTATGATTATTTTTATATTATTATAAGGATTTATGTTATTGTATTTAGGATTGGATTTGGTGTCTGACACGGGTCTTGGCATCCTGAAATTCCTTGTCCAAGAGGAAAATGGGAAGAAAATGCTGCACAGGAGAGGCCAGGACAGACCCAGGGCTGTCTCTCCAGAAGCCTTTGGTCCCCCAGAAAGGGACTGTCACACTTGTCCCCGAGCACACCCCTGATCTGTCACTCAGGATGTTCCATCAGAGCTCTGAGCCTGGCACAGGCTGCAGACAGCACACCCAGCCTGCTGACACCCATTCCTGCCAAAATCCTGCACAGAGCCGTGTTCCCAGCCAGCACCAGCCCTCCTGGCTGTCACCCCCTGTGTCCCCTGTGCCAGGGCGAGGTGACACCGCCAGCCCTGGTGTCCCTGCCCCTGTCCTGCAGGACATTTCCTGCCAGTGGCTCAGCAAACCCCTGAAATCTGCCTGTCCTGCCAGGAGATTCCTCCCTAATGCTCATTAAGCCGCTTGCAAATCCCTGGCTGAGCAGGGCTGCACAAGTTTAATAAAGCCAGAGACAGATGCCATCAATCATCTGGGCCCGCACATCTGGGGCAAATCCAGGGCCAGTCCTCCCCTTTCTTCTCCCCACCTTTGTGTCCCACAAGGACACAGCTCAGGAATTTCCAGGCAGCTCTGCTCCCATCCTGGGATTCCTGCCCTGTTCTAGCCCAGCCCTCGTGCCCCATCTCCCAAATTTTGGGGTGCAGCAGGAGCTGTGCTCTGGGCACTGGGATTTCCATCCTGCTGCCCAATGTTTCACCAGGAATGTCCCACAGGGGGATCTCAGCACCCCCACCCTGGTTTTACCAAGCAGGGGAGGGATGGGGATGAGGATGAGGATGAGGATGAGGATGAGGAGTTGCAGGAGGCAGGGAGGGAGGGAGCAGGAGCTGCCACTTCCCCCCTGCACCTCCCCGTGTCACTCTGATTTTTGGCATCTCCTCCTGCAGGAGCACGACCCCTCAGCAGGGCTCACAGCTTGGATTTTTGGGTTCAATTCAGACCAGGGCTCCCCATCTGGAACAAATCCACACCTTTCCCAGCAGATTCCATCAAGTGGGAGACAACATTTATGGAGCAGATGTTCCCTCTGGAGCAGCCAGGATCTCTCTGATCCTGGGATGCTGCATTTAGGGAATGCAACAGCCCCAATCCCCTCCCCTGCCTCAGGGATGGGAGAGCAGCTCCCATTTACTTATTTTACAACCTCCTGCCTTCTAAAATCAGTATCTAAGAGCAGAAGTTCATCATCTCATGGTGGGATGGAGCTCACCCACAATCTGCTCCTCCAATTCTTTTTTTTTTGTTTGTTTGGGTTTTTTTTGTTTTTTTTTTTTTTTTTTTTTTTTTTGTTTATTTGCAGCCCTGATAGGAGGTGAGAGATGGGAGAAGGTTGGGCTGATTGGTGACCCAGATTTGTTTTTTGGGCAGAGCTGAGCTGTGTTCTGAGGGTGCCAAAGCTGTGTGGATGTCACGGAATGCTGCCTGCACTTGGTGCATTTGGATTTTCCAGGAGGTGGAGGAGCCAGTGGGCATCGATTTTGGATGGGCACCCTCAGCTGAGCTGATTCTCCAGATCTCAAGGCTGAGCTGGTGCCACCAGGAGGACGTGGCCTCCTCCAGGTCCTTCCTGCTCCCACGTGTGGGTGGTGACACAGGCAAGGAGAAGCTGCCTGGGGTGGGAAAAGAGAGAAAAGTGGGAAAAGTGGTAAGAAGGGGATGTGGAAACCCTCATGAGCCTAATCCCAGGCCAGATGTCAGACAGATGTGACCCCCAGGGAGCCCTGAGGCCACACTGAGGATGGCAAAGGGCACAAAGGAACAAGGAGAATGTCCCTCAAACCCATCTGAAAGCCACAAATCCACCTCCCTCTCCACTTCCCCGGGAATTCCTGATGGGAATTCCTCTATCTGAGACCACAGGGAAACCAGGAAAAATAGCCCAGCAGGAGCCACTGCTTAGCTAAAGCCTCCTGCTAAACCAGGGGGTCTTTAAGGGTTTAGTGAGGCTCTTCCCCCCTGTCCCCAGGGCTGGGGCTCTGCTGTCCCCTGGGTGTCACTCTGGGGGACAGACACACAGAGCTGGCAGCAGCACACAAAGCCCTGCCCAGCCCCAAACTCTGCTCGGTTTGGCAGAAGGCTGGATGTGTATTTATTAAAAAAAAAAAAAAAAAAAAAGGAAATAAAACAACAGCGGGATGGGAGGATTTGAGCTCTTGATGCTTCAGCACAAGGATGGGTTATGGATAATGCTGCGCTGTGGGACAGGAATAATGCACGGGGTTTACTCTGGGTTTGTCTCCAGAGCTGCCCAGGGATCCAAAAATGTGGGATCTGAGCTGTTTGGAGCATCCAGCTGGGATGTGACAGCTCCTGGGTGCCTTTCCCAGCTCCTGGAGGTGAATCCCAGGTTTTCCTGCAGAGGAAAATGAGGTGATTGCTCTGAGTGTGGGGATGTGGGACAGGACAGGTGATGGGGCTGAGACACTCCTGGAGTGAATCCAAGGTTTTCCTGCAGAGGAAAATGGGGTGATGGCTCTGAGTGTGGGGATGTGGGATGGAACAGGTGATGGGGCTGAGACACTCCTGGAGTGAATCCAAGGTTTTCCTGCAAAAGAAAATGGGGTGATGGCTTTGATTGTGGGGATGTGGGATGGGAAAGATGATGGGGCTGAAACTCTCCTGGGCAGGTGAATCCCAGGTTTTCCTGCAGAGAAAAATGAGGTGATGGCTCTGAGTGTGGGGATGTGGGATGGAACAGGTGATGGGGACGTGAGATGGGACAGATGATGGGGATGAGACCCTCCTGGAGGTGAATCCCAGGTTTTCATGCAGAGGAAAATGGGATGATGGCTTTGAGTGTGGGAATGTGGGACATTCCAGGTGATGGGGCTGAGACCCTCCTGGGATGTTGGATCCCTGCACAAAACAGGTGAAAGCCAAGCTCTTCCCTCAGCCCTGGGCATGGCTCAGGTGGGATATGGGACAATCAGCCCACGCCAAGGGTGGTCCCTGGAACATTCCAGGTGGATTTTGGAGTGGGAAGTTCTGCCTGAAGGGGTTGGGATGAGCAAAGTTGGGTTTGCTGAATCGTCACTCTGGATATAGGGGCGTGCTCGTGACCCCACATCCTCACTCTGGATATTGGGGTGTGCTCACAGCTCGTGACCCCACATCCTCACTCTGGATATTGGGGTGTGCTCGTGACCCCACATCCTCACTCTGGATATTGGGGTGTGCTCCTGACCCCACACCTCACTCTGGATATTGGGGTGTGCTCGTGACCCCACACCTCACTCTGGATATTGGGATGTGCTCGTGACCCCACATCCTCACTCTGGATATTGGGATGTGCTCACAGCTCGTGACCCCATATCCTCACTCTGGATATTGGGGTGTGCTCCTGACCCCACATCCTCACTCTGGATATTGGGATGTGCTCACAGCTCGTGACCCCATATCCTCACTCTGGGTATTGGGGTGTGCTCGTGACCCCATATCCTCACTCTGGATATTGGGGTGTGCTCCTGACCCCACATCCTCACTCTGGATATCGGGGTGTGCTCACAGCTCGTGACCTTACCGCTTCCCCCTGACCCTTTCAGCCCCAAATGGAGCAGAGGAAGGTGCAGAGGAGCCCTGGGCAGGGCTGGATCCCGGGAAGGGCCGGGCTGACCCCGCCGGAGCCGCCCAGTGCTGCATGTGGGATCGATCATCCACAGGGGCTTTGGGGGGCTTCTCCCACTGCCCACCCCGCCTGTGGGGCAGCGGGCACGGCCACGGGGTTTGCACAGCTGGAATGAATTGCAGGGAGGAGGAGGAGGAGGGGTTTGGGAGAGACAAAAACCAACATTGAACTCGAGAGGGAAGAAAGACGGTATTAGGGGAGGTAATGGGGAAAATGTGTGTGAGATGGGGGGGGTTTATTTACTCGCTGTTTGTTTGGGGTTGCCCACACACAGTGAGAGCTGGGCTCCAAAATCCCAGCAGGAGCTTGGGCTTGGCCAGGGAAGAGAGGCAGAAAGAGGGAAAAAGAAGGGAAAATGGAAGTAGGGAGTGCAGGAGGAAGAAGTGGGGTTAGGAACGATGGTGTGGCACTTGTTTGGGAAAAGGAGGAGTTGAGGGCATGGAGATCTCTGGGATTGCCTGTGGGACTGGGCAGGGAAATCCCTGGATATTTGCTGTCCCCTCTGGAAAACCACCAAGGTTGGCCAGGCCTTGTGCTGCCCCATCAGCCTCTGTGACCACCCTGGGGAGGGATAACCCACCCCAGAGCCCCCCAGGGAAAGGTTTTATCCTTCCCCCCTCTCCCCCCGCCCCAGGCCATGAAATATTGGAATTAATATCATAACACACCTTAATAATATTATCCCTGGTCGAGTCCATAAAAGTCCCCTCTTGCATTACAGCATTTGAGAGACTATTAAGTTTTAAGGCCACGAGACCTCCGTGAAGGAGAGGAGTCATTTCCATTTTTCCTCTTTTCCGAGGGCACTGGGGTTTATGGGGCAGTCAGGGACTGGGATTGATGAGCCCAGTGGCCACCACGTCCACTGGGAGGGCAGGACTCAGGATTGGGGGTCACTGGGGTCCCAGGGTTGGGGGTCACTGGGTTCCCAGCATTGGGGGTCAGTGGGGTCCCAGGGCTGGGGGTCACTGGGGTGCCAGAACTGGGGGTCACTGGGGTCCCAGGGTTGGGGATCACTGGGGTCCCAGGGCTGGGGGTCACTGGGGTCCCAGCATTGGGGGTCACTGGGGTCCCAGGGTTGGGGGTCACTGGGGTTCCAGCATTGGGGGTCACTGGGGTCCCAGGGCTGGGGGTCACTGGGGTCCCAGGGCTGGGGGTCACTGGGGTCCCAGGACTGGGGGTCACTGGGGTTCCAGCATTGGGGGTCACTGGGGTCCCAGGGCTGGGGGTCACTGGGGTGCCAGGGTTGGGGTTCCAAGGTCCCAGTGTGTCCCCAAGGATGGGGCTCCCAATAAAATGATCTTGGAGTGGCTGATGCTGTTTTCTGGCACTTGGCTCTTCCCAAATCCCGAGTTTTCCTGCACAGAGAGGTATTTAGGGAGAACTGAGGCTGTGGCTGTGACGTGGAGCAGGTGGCAGGGCTGAGACCCTCCTGGTCAGCTGAATCCCTGCACGTCAGGGGCAGCAGGAGCGAGGCTGTGCTTGTAGAGGGGGTGGAAAATCCATAATTTTGCATCAAAATGGGGACAGTGACAGCACCAGCACAGCCTGGGGACTGTCCTGTGAAATATAGAGGTTGTGGACACTCCCTTTTCCCTTTTCAAATTTACTTTTCCTCTTTTCCTCTATTCCCCTTTTCCTTTTCCATTTTATTTTCCTTTTTCCTTTTATTTTCCTTTTTCCTTTTTTTCCTTTTCCTTTTCAAGCTCAGGGAATGATGACAGGAAAGGGGAATGTGAGAATTCCTCGCCTTTATCAGGAATATTGCTCTGATTTTGGGCAGATTCACAGATTTCTGCCTCGATGAAGGCAGCAGAGTTGTTTGTGATTTACCCTGAGTTCAGAGCTCTGATTCCCCATATTTAAATCCATCCCATCCCATCCCATCCCAATTCATGCAGGAACTCAACATCAGCTCTGGGATCTGAGAGTTCCAGCTCCTCACCTCTGTGTTGTGCTGCCAAAAAAGTGACTATTTCTTTTTTTTTTTTAATTTTTTTTTTTCAATCTATTTTTTTTCCTAAAGCACAATTTCACAAAGCAAAACCAAACCAAATAAAATCTTTTCACTGGCCAAGATGACTTTGGGAATGGAACCACTGCGGGCTCAGAAAACCAGCAGGCCAATTAAAAAAGCAAAACCCCTTTCCCATTTATTATTATGTAAAATCTCCTGCTCTTTAGGGCAATCTCATGATTATGAAGGGGTCAGGGGAGCTGATTTATGATTAGAGAGCTCTTGGCATTGGCAATATTGTATATGTTTTAATTTTGAACCTTAATAATCCATCCAACGTGCAGCACTTGATGGTGACACTCATTTCTCACTTTCTGCCTGGCTCCACAAAACCACCTTCACCTCCTTTCCCAACCTCTTCTCTGTGCCAAATCCAACTTTTTCCTCAGGAATCAACCTCACAAAAACCCCCAGGGTGAGTCCGTTGTGACCATCCAAAGGGACAAAGCTTCCTGCTCACACCAAAGGGTTCTTCTACTCAAAGGAAAGGAAAATCTGGTGTTTAACTGGATTTTTTTTGGGGGGTGAATTCTTCCTCTGGAGGGGAAGAAGAATTCCTGGCTTCTTTTCTGAACTCTTATGTGTAAACACACCTTGGTTTTGCTCCTTGGTGTGGTTGCAGGTGATGCTCAGAAGAACCAAAAATGAGTTTTTGCTGAGGAAACCCCGTGGGTCACTGTGCCTGACAGGATTTGAGTCACAACCTGTGTCCACTGGGGCGGAAAAAGAGGGAATCAGGGCTGGTGGGTGAATTCTGAGCTGGGAATTGTGTTCAAGGAGGATTCAGGATGGTGCAAATCTGTTCAGAGGCTCTGTCCTACTCTGATTTCACAACAATCCCACCCCAACAACCCCAAGGGTCCTGCTCAGAAGCACAAAAAACGAGTTTCTGCTGAGCCACCACCCTGGGTCACCATGCCTGACACGATTTGAGTCACAACCTGTGTCCAATGGAGTGAAAAAAAGGGGAATCAGGGCTGGTGGGGAATTCTGAGCTGGGAATTGTGTTCAAGGAGGATCCAGGATGGTGCAAATCTCTTCAGAGGCTCTGTCCCGCTCTGATTTCACAACAATCCCACCCCAACAGCCCCGAGTGCCCTGCCCAGGACACCCTCCTGGCCCCAGGGCGGTGTCCCCTGTCCCTCTGCCGTGCCGAGGTGTTTATTGAATTGTTTGCCCTGCTCCTGGTGGCGTTTCCCTGCCATTAAACCCTGCCAGCCGCGCTCTGACTGGGTAATTTAAAGCCATAGTTAAATTATGACTTCTCTGAACCTGTTGTGGCACTGACGCATAACCCTAATTAAATGATCGCATCCATTCCAAAGCCAGTCTTTTCTCCCCTCAAACGTTAATTACAACATAAGAGGCTTTAATGGCTCGCCTCACCTCCAGCTCCTCGAAAGAAAGGTCATGCGATTAATTTTCGTCATTAATCTTTTCCCAATGTGGACATTGTGCTGTCACTGGAGCCTATTAAACCCCCTTTGTCCCCCTCCCCTTCTTCTGCCTTCTCCCCCCTTCGTTTCTCCCCCACCCCCAAGTGAATGAGAGAATAAAAATATTTAAGCTCCGCTTTGGCTCTGGTGCCTTCTTGGGGCTTGGGATGAGCTCGGGATATGTCCCGTGTCCTGCTGTCCACCTGAGAGCAGTGGGGACACTGCTGTGCTGCACTGGGGGTGATTTGGGGATGATTTTGGGGTGGTGGGATCCCCTGAGAGCTGCACAGGGCGCTGGGGTGGTGACCCAAGGGCACCTCCTTGGTGGCGGGGGTTGCTGAGGCTTTGGTGGGGATAACTTTGGTGGGGATGGCTGGAGGTGGGGACATGGGACAGCAGGAGGGGGGCAAAGGGCCTGGCCATGCCCAGCCAGGGTGGGCACAGCTCCAGGAGCAAACCCAGACCCTCCCTGTGCCCGGCAGCAGCTGCAGAACCACTGCTGGGGGACCTGCTTCAAAGCCCCTTTTTGGGTTTTTCCCCCTTTTTTCCAAAGGAAATGGGCATTTTCTAACCTTCCTGAGTGCCTTAACCCCCTGAGCTGTGGAGCAGCTCTGGCTCCTGCCCCAGTTTGGGAATTTTTGGGCAGGGGGCTCAGAGCGCACACACACACACACACATTCAGTTAATTCGCTGTATTGTTTCAGCTGGAACCAGGGCCTGAATAATTCCCTTTTATCCCGGGTGACGCAATCAGGGAACAAGTTGCTGCTGGGTGGGGGCTGGCAGAACTCTCAGCACCGTTCAGAGCAGCAGCTCCAGGCAGGAACCACGCCGGGATCCAGGGATCCAGGCTCAGCCCAGCCCGGCGGTGCCGCGTCCCCAGGCTGGCGGCGTGCCCCACTTTGAGGGGCTGGCAGCTCTCCTGAAGGGTATGACCCACTTCCAGCCCTCCCTCCAGCTCGCTGACATCCTTTTCTTGCCGTTCCCAAGGGCACCAGCTCATGGGGGAAAATCCTGGAGTGTTTTAATAAAGAGGAGACAGATGGCAGTCACCTCCGCGCTGGGGAAACACGGGGTGGGAAGTGGGAAAAGAGAGCAGGACAGAGATGGGATCAGCCTGTTTTGGCCGGGATCTTTCCCTCAAGGCACAGCTAAGTGGCTCCTCCACACCCTCAAGGATCTCTCTGGATTTAGGCATCCAAGGATGTGGATCCCCATCCCTCTCCCTGCTGGTTCCTCTGGCAGGATTTGGGCTCTTTCCGTGCTCTTGTGGCCTGGGGTGATTTCTCCAGGAGAGGAATCCTGGCTGTGCTTTTGCCAGAGGACTTGTTGGCAGCAAGGGCAGGGTGAAGAGCTCGGGATGGGGCTGGAATTCTGTCTGAATTTGGGAACTGGACTGAACAGGGGCCGAGCCTGGCTGGGGTGGCAGCCACACAGAAACCCCTCTGCTCTTCAGGAGCTCTTTGGGCCTCTCCCCACGGGCATCAGGGAGGGTGGAATTCCCAGGAATGGGTTATGGACGGGCACACACAGCAATATTCCTTCCCAGGATGGAAATATTCCCTGTCCCATGCAAACCCTGGGGGAGTTGGACCAAGCTGAGCTTGGTGTCTCCGTTCTGGTGGGAGTTCTGGGGCTAAAATCAGCTCCAGGGAATCCTTCCCACCCAAACAAAATGATGCAAATGGAGAGAAATCAGAGAAGCAGCTGAATTCACAGCCTGGGGTTTTGCTGGTGTCTCTGGGATGGAATTAAAGATAAAAAAAGGGGATGGGGAAGTGTGACAGCAGCGTCTGAGCTGGGAGAAACGACTCCAGACCTGCTGAGATCAACAGACCTGGCCTGATTTCACTCCCTGGGCTCTTCTCACCTTGAACGATGCTAAAGTCACCTGATAAGAAAGCAGCAGCCAAAATATGAATCTTGCAGGACCTTCAGACACTACAACCCTAATTAATACATCCCTGACTGCCACTTTATTGCTGGAAAATAAACAGCTGATGGATAAAGCCTTCCCAGAGAGAGACTCCTGTGCCCTGGAGCACGGGAGCAGTGCAGTGAGTGACTGCTCACCAGCGCTGAATTTCAGACCTCGTACAGAATATTATTGGGATATCCTATAAAGAAGAGGGAGAAGGGATTTGGATTAATTTCTTGTGCTCCTCATGAGCTTTATGTCCCCAAAACGACAGCCTGGGGACTTGTGGCCTCCTGCACAGACAGGTTTGCCACGATAAAATCCACATCAGGATTTCTGAGGCCCCAGGTGCTGAGGGTGCTCTCGGCTCAGACGATCCTAATGGATCCTAATGGTTCTTTTCACAGCCCTGAAAGCAGCGATTGGGAACACCCAGCTCCGGAGCTGGGTCTGGTTTCCCCCCCTCAGGGGGAGCAGTGAGGACCTGGGAGCACTGGGAGTACTGGGAACACTGGGAGTACTGGGAGTACTAGGAGAACTGGGAGCACGGGGAACACTGGGAGTACTGGGAGTACTGGAGCACTGGGAACACTGGGAGCATTGGGAGTACTGGAAACACTGGGAGCACTGGGAATACTGGGAGCACTGGGAACACTAGGGGCACTGGGAGCACTGGGAACACTGGGAGTACCAGGAATACTGGAAACACTGGGAGCACTGAGAGCACTGTGGGCACTGGGAGCACCAGGAGCACCAGGAGCACTGGGAGCACTGGGAGCACTGGGAACACCGGGAACACTGGGAGCACTGGAGCACTGGGAGTACTGGGAATACTGGGAACACTGGAAACACTGGGAACATTGAGAGCACTGGAAGCACTGGGAACACTGAGAGCACTGTGGGCACTGGGAGCACTGGGAATACCGGGAGCATTGAGAGTACTGGGAACGCTGGGAGCACTGGGAGCACTGGGAACACTGGGAGCATTGGGAGTACTGGGAACACTGAGAACAATGGGGACACTGGGAGCACTGGGAGCACTGGGAGCACTGGGAGCTGTACTCAGCTCTGGCTCTCTCTGAACATTGAGGAACAGCGATTTGGCTTCACCTTCCACGACTCTTTTTGTTCTCCTCACCTCGGGATATTCCACGATCCTGCCATTCTCTGTTCGGGCTCTAAACCTCAGCCAAGCTTTGGGAAGAAAGGCAGCAGGGCCAGTTTAACCCAGGCCCGGTTTAAATCTGAGTTTTCTCCCCAGACAACCCCGTGCCCCAGGCTGGGCAGCGGTGGCAGCGCTCGGAGGCATCGTGGGATGGAAGCCAGCGGATCCTGGATGGCAGCAGATCCTGGCTGGCAGCGGATCCTGGATGGCAGCAGATCCTGGCTGGCAGCGGATCCTGGATGGCAGCGGATCCTGGATGGCAGCAGATCCTGGCTGGCAGCGGATCCTGCATGGCAGTGGATCCTGGATGGGCAGTGGATCCTGGATGGCAGTGGATCCTGGATGGCAGTGGATCCTGGATGGCAGCAGATCCCGGGATGGCAGTGGATCCTGGATGGCAGTGGATCCTGGATGGCAGTGGATCCTGGATGGCAGCGGATGGGAAGCAGATCCTGGATGGCAGCGGATCCCAGCTGGCAGCGGATCCCGGGATGGCAGTGGATGGGCAGCGGATCCTGGATAGCAGCGGATGGGCAGCGCATCCCAGCTGGCAGTGGATCCTGGATAGCAGCGGATCCCGGGATGGCAGCAGATGGGCAGCAGATCCCGGGATGGCAGCGGATCCTGGATGGCAGCTGATCCCGGCTGGCAGCGGATCCTGGATAGCAGCGGATGAGCAGCGGATCCCGGCTGGCAGCGGATCCCGGCTGGCAGCGGATCCTGGATAGCAGTGGATCCTGGATGGCAGCGGATCCTGACTGGCAGCGGATCCCGGCTGGCAGCGGATCCTGGATAGCAGTGGATCCCGGCTGGCAGCGGATCCTGACTGGCAGCGGATCCCGGCTGGCAGCTGATCCCTGCCAGGGCCGCTGCCCAAACCCCGCAGAACCCCATCATATCTCCTTTCCAGTGGGTTTGTCAGACTTTGTCCTGCGATTTCAGGATTTCATTCCCTTTCCTGAAAGGAAGAATTTC
>JAOTQP010000981.1:2869032-2892107 GCA_026413545.1 Cichladusa arquata
GGTAGGAAAGGCTTGGCTCCTCCCCCTGGGTGGAGCATCTCCCAGTGGGATGATGTAATTTTATCAGTCATGCACTGAGACTCAATGGCCATTAACAGGAGATATCTCCTGAAGGGAGGATGGGCTGTGGGAAAGATAAAGATGATTGCCCAGCTGGTTTAAAGATGGCCCATTAGCAGATAATACGTGCCAGGAGATCAGGGTCACTGCCCCACCCGGCTGCAACAGATGGGGACAGAATCCACATTTCTGGTCACATCCTGTATTGCAACCCAAGACACAGAGGTTGTGTCACACTCGTGTCTCGGGACAGACAGAGCTGTGGGGGGATTCCCAGGATCTCTTGTACATCTTTTCCCATTCCATTATGGTGCAGAGTCTTGGAGGGGCAGGTGTGGAAGCCTGGCCTTGTGAAAGGAGCAGTCTGGACACCGCTGGGCGGAGTATTCCAGCTGTGTCCCTGTACAAACCCTGCCCCAATCCCAAAAATTTAACTACTGTGGCCAACCAAACTCAGTCCAGTGCTTCAGGGATCAAACTCGAACCTTGCTGTGGCTGGGTTCATTTATCATGAAATGGGCTGAGGATGCAAGTGCTGGATTCTAAGAATAAGCAGAACCAACTCCTGCACTTCCCTCTCTGCTGGAAATGCTCCAAATGAGACATTTTATTTCACAGTCATGTGGGGAGCTACATGAAATGGGTTTATGGGGTTCAGCTCCATTTCTCCAGGGGCTCTGGCTCCTGATTTCCCTGCCCCAAGCCCTGCTGGAGGTGACAGACCAGCCCTCATTCCCAGGCCAGTCACATCCAACAGGCTTCTCTTGCCAGGACTGCAGCAGGGAGGCTGATGGAAATTTTTTGAGATTTTCAGAGTTGACCTGACAGAAAGAAAAAGAAAATGGTTCTGGAAATGGTTCATTCAGCACAACATTCCCCTAACAATTTGCTCTTCGTGCAGTTGCACTGGGTCAAGCTGTGGAAGGGTAATAGCAAAACACAGTGGAGTGGAAGAGAGGCATTTTTGAGAAGATTCTTGAGGAGAATCCAGATTTGTGCTCACTGGAACAAGAAGAAACAAACTGCAATCAGTCAGCTGACAGAGAATTCCTGGTCACTGTGAGGAACCATTTTCTTAACCTCATTTAGGAATGGCCAGGCCTGCAGGTTTAGCACCACACCAGTTTAGAAACCAGGATCTATTTGTACTTTCATGGAAGACCTCCAAGGAAATGAATCACCTGCAAAATAAAAACCAGCAGCCCATCCCCCCCATCAGTCTGCTGATGTTCTGGGGTCCGTGGCTGCATCCCTGTGGCATTGGCTGGCTCAGAATCAGTGTCCCCAGCAGTGCCCTCTTTCCCTCCACATTATTTCTGCTTTTTGGGTACTGGGTGTCTCTGATTCTCCACTTGGGAAGGGATTGTTCTGTCCAATTCCCCTGTGAACAGAACTTACTAACACCCAACATGAAGTTTCAGAGTTACACACCAAGCAGCAGAGAATCTAAAAAATATAAAAGCTAAAACCCAAGGCATCACCATTACCGCAGGGACTTTGGGAAGGAATTCTTCTCTGTGAGGGTGGGGAGACCCTGGCACAGGGTGCCCAGAGCAGCTGTGGCTGCTCCTGGATCCCTGGAAGTGTCCAAGGCCAGGCTGGACAGGGCTTGGAGCAGCCTGGGACAGTGGGAGATGTCCCTGCCCATGGCAGGGGTGGAGCTGGATGAGCTTTAAAGTCTATTCCAACCCAAACCATCCTGTGATTCCATGAAATCCTGCTCTGGTGGGAGCAGCCAGCCAGGGCTGCGGCTTCAGGCCACCACGTGCTGTTCCCTGCCAGGCTGACTGAGCTGTGGCTGGCACTGGGCAGTGCTGATGCCTGAATTTTCAGCCCACGAGAGCAATGCCTGTCCCTGGAGAATTGCTGAATGTGCAGGATAAAAAAGATGCCAAGTTCCTGTGCTCCTTCCTTCCGGCACGGGCAGGAGGGGGAGAGGAGCTGCCCATGGGCAGAGCCAGAGCTGCTCCTCTCCAGGCTCCTCTCCTGTTTGCTCAGCTCCATGGAGAAGCTCCTGCACCTCACCTTGGTCTTCCTGGCAGGTAAGAACTGCACGTGGCTTTGGGGCTCACGTAAAGGGTGAAGGACTGGGGCAAAGCTTTGTCTCTGTCTGAAGGTTCCATCCTCAGAGTTTTCTCTTTTCCCTTTATTCACTTATCGGAGGGTGATCCCAGTACTCCCAGATTTCCTCACATGGATCCTTTTGAGTCAGAACAGGAACCACTGATGAGGGAAGCCCTGTGTGCAATGTGAAATTGCAAAATCCTGGGTTGTGTGCATTAGCAAATGGGATTTACATAGATGCAAATGACCTCAGGCAGGGCTCAGGGGGAGGGGAATAAAACCCAGTGGAGGGCACAGCTCTGGAATCCTGGACACCTGGGTTCTCCAGCTTGGAAAGGAGTGTCCATCTGAAATGAGAACCGAGGTACAGGGCCCAGCTGCATTTTGGGGATCCCAGATCCTCACCAGAGAAAGGCAACAGACTTGGGCTGTGGGAGCACAGGAACCTGTCCCAAAAATTGGATGAGTCTGGGAGAAGTTCACTGTACTTTCCCCAGTGGCACCCAGGAAGGGATGAGGAACACCTGTAGTTTATGATCTGCCAGCAGAATCAGCTGGAAAGAGAATGACACAAAATTTCCAGAGGAACATGAGGGAATCTTTCAGTCATTCTGTTGGAGAGATGTGTTGCAGTGCTGGGGGAATTCTGGGGCTGCAGGGGCAGACCTGGAGGAAAGAAGGGAGGACAGGAGAAGCAGTTAAAGAGTTTTGGAGGGGTTGAACAGGACTGGACTGGATATTCCATGAGGTAAAGCCTGACTGGAACACCCAAGTGCAGAAAAACATCAGGATAAAGCCCTGTAGGTGTTGGGTACTTGCAGAGCACAGATCCATTTTAGGTCTTCTTTTAGTCAAGCTGAAAGTCCTTCATATTTTTTAGTTTACAATTCACTTAGAATTGTTGAAATTATTGTAAGAAGTGTTATTAAAAGGCTCAGCCAGCAGAAAGTCCTAACAAGAGCCTATTTTTAAATTTACTTCTGTTTTATCATTACTTATGGTCTCACAGAAGCATTTGCCTGTGACTTTTTTTTTCACTAGAAATAGAGATTTCCACAAATACCACACTTCACTTCTCTCTGGAGGTATTAATAGCTCTGACTGTCCCCTCTGCCTCTGCTTGTCACAAAGAGGAATGGAAATTAGAAATGAGGAACCAAGACAATAAAAAAATAAAGTCAAGCAGACAAAGACCAGTTGTCAACATGGTTAAAATTAGTAAGGTATTAAAAGATCAAAAAAAAAAGTGTTAAACTGGATTTGAAAACTGGGAGTGGGATTCAGAAGGAACCAGCGAGCAGGGCACTGGTTTGGAGGTGTCACTGGGACAAATTCCAGAATATCTGAGCCGGGATCTGAGTACACTGGGCTGGTATGGGGTAAGGGGACAGGTGACACTTTATAGGTGACAGTCTGCAAGTGATAGCCCTGTGGGTGACACGAGTGACAGTCCTACAGGTGACAGTCCTACAGGTGACAGCCTATGGGTGACAGTTTATGGGTGGCAGCCCTACACAAACAGACCTACAGATGACAATCTTACAGGTGACAGCTGTACAGGTGACACCCAATGGGTGACAGCCCTACACATGACAATCCTACAGGTGATAACCCTATGGGTGACAGCCCACAGGTGACAACCCAATGGGTGACAGTCCTATGGGTGGCAGCCCTACAGAGACAGACCTACAGATGACAATCTTACAGGTGATAACCCTACAAGTGACAGCTGTACAGGTGACACCCAATGGGTGATAATTCCACAAGTGACAGCTGTACAGATGACACTCCTACAGGTGATAGCCCCATAGGTGACGTCCCTACAGGTGACAGCCCTATGGGTGACACTCCTACAGGTGAGAGCCCCATAGGTGACATCCCTAGAGGTGGCAGTCCTACAGGTGACAGCCCACAGGTGACTGTTCTACAGGTGATAGCCCTATGGGTGACAGTCCTATAGGTGAGAGCCCATAGGTGACATCCCTAGAGGTGGCAGTTCTACAGGTGACAGCCCACAGGTGACTGTTCTACAGGTGATAGCCCCATAGGTGACAGCCCCATAGGTGATAGCCCTATGGGTTACAATCCTACAGGTGACAGCCCTACAAGTGACAGTCCTACAGGTGACAGCCCACAGGTCACTGTTCTACAGGTGATAGCCCCACAGGTGAGAGCCCTACAGGTGACAGCCCTACAGATGACAATCCTACAGGTGATAACCCTATGGATGGCAGTCCACAGGTGACAGCCCCACAGGTGAGAGCCCCACAGGTGATACCCTATGGGTGACAGTTCCACAAGTGGCAGCTCTACAAGTGACAGTCCTACAGGTGACACCCCTATGGGTGACATCCCTATAGGTGACAGCCCCACGGTTGACACCACCAGAGGATGAAAATGATGTTCAGCATCTCCACAGTGAGGGATAGACCTGGAAGAGCCTTGGCTCACCTGTCCCCCTGTCCCTCCGCCCCTCGTAGCACCCTGTTCTGCAGAGAACATCACCGTGGTGGCCGCCGTGGAGGGCGACACCATTTCCGTCAACTGCTCCTACGACGCGCGGCAGTGGTGGCGGGGCAAGCGCTGGTGCCGGCAGCTGGAGCAGGGCAGGTGCCAGCAGGTGCTGAGCGCCCCTCCTGCCTGGCTGCCCTTCCCCCGGAGCAGGAGAGGCACCACCAGCCTCAGGGACGACGCCCGCGCCGGGCTGCTGACCGTCACCGTGCGCCAGCTGCGGCGGGAGGACGCGGGGCTGTACCGCTGCGAGACCGACTTCCTGGGGGACACCAGGAGCCTCCGGGAGGTGCGGGTGGAGGTGCTGGCAGGTACGGCCTGGGGCTGCGGGGTCCGAGGGGTCCTGGTGGGATTTCGTGGGTTCTTGATGGGATTTCGTGGGTTCTTGATGGAAATTCATGTGTTCCTACTGGAATGTCATGGGTTCTTGATGGGATTTCAGGGGCTCTTTATGGGATTTCAGGGGCTCTTGATGGAATTTCATGGGCTCTTGATGGGATTTCATGGGTTCTTGATGGAAGTTCATGTGTTCCTACTGGAATATCATGGGTTCTTGATGGGATTTCGTGGGCTCTTGAAGGGATTTCATGGGCTCTTGATGGGATTTCAGGGGTTCTTGATGGGATTTCATGGGTTCTTGATGGAAATTCATGTGTTCCTACTGGAATGTCATGGGTTCTTGATGGAATTTCATGGGTTCTTGATGGGATTTCAGGGGCTCTTGATGGAATTTCATGGGCTCTTGATGGGATTTCATGGGCTCTTGAAGGGATTTCATGGGTTCTTGATGGAAATTCAGGGGTTCTTGATGGGATTTCGTGGGCTCTTGATGGGATTTCACGTGTTCTTGATGGGATTTCGTGGGTTCTTGATGGGATTTCATGGTTTCTTGATGGAAGTTCATGTGTTCCTACTGGAATGTCATGGGTTCTTGATGGGATTTTGTGGGTTCTTGATGGGATTTCGTGGGTTCTTGATGGGATTTCATGGGCTCTTGATGGGATTTCGTGGGTTCTTGATGGGATCCCATGGGTTCTTGATGGGATTTCGTGGGTTCTTGATGGCATTTCATGGTTTCTTGGTGGAAATTCATGTGTTCCTATTGGTCACCTGCCCAGCTGAACATCACCCAGAAACCTCTGCAGACTAAACTGTTGTGTTTCCATCAGCAGCTGACCTGGTGACCCACATGCCAGAGGAGCCCAGAGCTGTGCAGAGCATCTCCAGGTGAGCCCAAAACTCCTCGTGCTGAGATCTCTCATCTTCCTAGGACTGTGGCAGCACTACAAGAGATTTTCTCCTGGTTCATCCCCTTCATGGTTGCATTTCTGGCTCCCCACAGGTCCTCTCCTGACGTGGATTTCACTGTTTTCTACATCCTCGCTGGATTCCTGGTGGCCAAGTTCACGGTGGCTGTGCTGGTTTGTGCTGTTGCCCACACCAGGAGGAGCAGGGAGACAGAGCAGAAGCCAGGTCTGGGTGAGCAGCAGGTGCTCCCACTCCCTGCTGACCCTGGACACGATGGAATCGGCCTCTCCTGGGAGAGCTCTGCATGAGCCAAGCCAGAGGGAATCCATGGAAAAGGAAAATCAGGCGTTGCCACCTGCCATAAGAAAAGGATCGCTACTAAACACGGGTCTGGAAGAACCTGTCCCTCTGGAGAGGGAACATCCCCATCTTCTTCAGACATCATTCCCAGAACCATTCCAACACAGTCTGAACTGACACCCATCAGCTTCCTGTCACCTCAGGGCACAGCCAGGTGACAGATTCTGTCTTTCCAAGGTGAGGAAGAGCAGCTCCCAAAAGCTGCTTTGGACAGTGAGGATGCTTGAAGGAAACCCCTGTCAGGGGTAAGGAAGTGCAGGATACCCCAGGAAAGGGATGTGGATTCCTCACAGCTCTGAGCCAGCTCCTCCTCTCTGAAGGCACTTTGTGAGCACAGGAATTCTCTCTGCTGTTCCCCCTGTGTTTCCTCTCCCCTGTGATGGTTGTTCATCCCTCCCCACGGCGAGGCTGCGCTCAGCTCTCCCAGCCTCCAAACTCACATTTCTTTTTCCCCTGCAAAACGAAATAAAATCCAGCTGATTCTCTGGCTTGGTGTGGATTCCTGCAGGACATCAGGTCACAGTGGTGTCCCAGAGCAGAGGTGATGCTTGGAGCACCCTGGAGTGTTCAGAACATCCAGGGACATCCAGGAGCAGCAGAGCCCAACCTCTCATTGCCCACAGAAGCAATGACTGAAAAGTGCTTATTTAATTACACTTTTGGGTTCTCATTTTTAGAGGAGTTCTGTGTTTTGTCCAGAAATTGAAATTCATGGTGGGACATCTGGCAACCTTTGTCCTTCTAAGGTCTTTCCCTCCCACCACTGTGAGGTTCTCAGTTTTAATTCAGCAACTTTTGGGGAGGAAAATCTGTGTTTGTTGCTCTCCTAGTCCAGACAGGTGAGCTGCTGTATGACTCATCCACAGAGAGGAATTTGCCATCTGAAATAAAATATCTCCAAGGAAATAAAAAGGAATCAACCAATAATTTACTGACTACCATCAAAAACAATGGATGTAGTTTGGTAGGATTGTATTAATCAAAACCAAATGGGTTTGGGACAGAAATATTTCTGGGGCTGGTTCTGTCTTTCCCTTCTTCTGTTCCTCTGTGCTGACGTTGGTTCTGTTCCTGTTCTGGGTGACCTGGACACACCATGGGGTTGTTTTTTCCTGTCTTCCCCCATGATGAATCACAACTTGAGGATCATCAGAACTTTTGGGGCTTTTTGCAAAAAAATTAATAAAAAAAAAAAAAAAATAAGGAACTCCTTGTCTCTCAGTGCTCCCATCCTGTAAGAGCCAACAGGAAACTCCAACCCCATGTTTGGTGCAAAATGCTGTCCCAAATTCAAATTAACTCAGATCAAAGTCTCATTAAAGCAGGAGGGACTGGAATGATGAATGAGTTCTCATGGAATATGATTAGAGTGCAGAAAAAAAAGAAAAGAAAGCTGAGAAAGCTCCAACTTAATGACTCAGGAGAAGATCATCTCAGGAGGCATTTCCAGGGGAGAAACAAACTAAGGAACAGCATCGAGCTGGAAGTTTGGGCTGAGTTAATCAAAGAATGAATGATCTTCTAAAAGTCAGCAATTTCTCACCACTTGACAAGAAAGATTGCAGGTCAGTGCTAAAGAGCTCTGTTCACACCCTGGAAATTTCCTGAGGCACAGATAATTCCTGAATTTCTTTTTTTTTTTTAACAGATTTTTGATACGTGCTAATGGGATAAACAAATCGGAGCCAACTGGTGGAGGGGGGAGCCTGGCTTGGCTTTATTGATAAATGAAATTTTATATTTGCTCCAGCGGATGGAACAGGCTGTGAGAAATCTGAATCCTTTCTGGAGGAAAATTCGCTGATTTTTCGGTAGCAGAAGAAATCCCCAGGGATGGATCGAAGTGGGAAAATCATCTGTTGTTTGTTGCTGTTTTTGTTTTCCAAGGGGAAGATCAAAGATAAACCCTGAGAAGGGCAGTGGATTCCAGAGAGGGATGGTGGCACTGCAGGAAGGGAATCCTGCCTTGTCTTCATTTTCTTGTCTTCACTCAGAGCCAGGATTAAAAAACACAAAGGGAACGAATTTTCTCGTGTTCAGGCTTGATTTATTAAATCTTATCTAAAGTACAGAAAGTTCAGCAACACTCCTAGCTGAAAGTGAGCAAAATGGAGATGAATCCATCTGCTACAAGGTCTCTTAAAACTTAACAGTCCAATAGAGAATTAACACCTAAATTATTTATCCTTTTAACCAAACTCCTGTGACCCTCAGAGCAGCATTAACTGTCCAACCAGAAACTAGGAAAAAGAGGAAGAAGACAGAAAAAAGCAACACCCAAAATCCCCCATCTTGTCCCAAATCTATTACTATACTATAAAAACCTGATATTTAAAACCCTTCACCCTGTGAAATCACACAGATCTGTTTCACTACACACCCGTGATTTTAACCCCATCACTCAAATTTTGGAAGCTTCTCCAAGGTCCCAGGTCAAAAGCAGAGTTCTCCAGGGGGTCAGTGCTGGAAAACACAGAAAGCTCAAAAATCCCAGATTTTTGGGATCCAACACTGCTTCTTTCTGCCGGTGGTAATAACAAAAATCCACAGTGCTGATCATTAACTGGCCTTGAATCTGCAGGGACATCAAATCTTCATCCAAAGAGAACTTGGTACCTGCAATCACCCCAAATATTTCCTGTGCTGACTCTGCCCAGCCCCTTAAACCTTAGGAAGTGCAGTTTGTGCAAGTTTCCTTAACATCTCTGAGCTCACATTCCCTTTTGTCACACACCCTCTCTGCCCTTCCCCAATTTCACGAGACAAGGAGGAAATATTTGCAGCTGATATTCAGAAGCCAAAACCGCTGCACGTAAAACCACCCAGCTGGGTTTGTTTTGAGGGAAAGGAGACAAATTCCCTGGAAATTAAGAAAGCTGCGCTTTTCTAACAGCACAGCACCTTGGTGGGCAAACCCAGAAGAAAGCTTGTGGTGCATTTGCTTTTCCAAATTATTTTTAAATAGCAGGGCACTATAAACACAAATAAAAGAAATGGATGTGTCTGGCAGCACAGCCAGGCCAATGAGCTGCTTCCTCTGCACTCAAATAATCACAGAAAAAGTGTTCATTACTGCCCATTTTGATAAGATTCAGGAAAGTGGTAAAAATCTGCTTTATTTTAAACCTATGAGCTTTTTCCCTGGGCTTCAGAGAGACAAGTAACACATTTGACATGTTCTAATAAACAAGAGGCTTCTTAGAAAATATTTGTCTACTTTATAATATGAACTGTCATCAGCTTGAGCTCCTGGGGTGGAATTTACACTCCAAGGTATTGACTTGTTTTACAAAGAAATAACTCTGTATTTCCCTGTTTGTTGTTTATTAACACACAGCCGTGCTCCAGGATAAATCCAGCTTGACTTTATTACAAATTACACCCCTGTTGATGCCACTACAGAATCCTGTTATCACAGTGATATGAGCAAACCTCCCTCAGGGACTGTGGATAAATCCCCAAATTCAGCTGACTGAGATTTCCCTCTTAATTCCATGAGCTGGAGAGCGAGGATGCTGAAAAGGGCACAAAAATGGGTTTAATTTTTGGATATCAAGACTGCAGGAAGACTTCAGCCTGGGTGCTGGGTGGCAGAGGAGGGAGGGAAGGTGAAAAAGCAGGAAATACATCCATGGCTTGGAAAAAACTCTGAGAGTTCCTTGTGCAGTTCTGAAGCTGAGGCTGGGAGAGAAAAGTAAATTCTGTTGCCTGCTTTGCTGTGGCCACAAAATACCAATTTTTTCACCGTTATATCCAAGATGGTTTTATTATTTTGCTGCAAATTGTCTGAAACAAACAACAACAACAACAAAAAAAAGCTAGAAAGTTACATCATAATAGCTAAAGAAACTGATTTCTGATTTCCTTGCGTGATTGTTCTCCTCATTTCCTGTCCCAGCTTCCCACTCTCTGATCTTACACGCTGTCATTTCCTTCCTTTTTGGTTTGTTTGTTTGGTTTGGGGTTTTTTTATTTTGTGTCATCATCACTGTATTGACCAATTCTGGAAAGATTTCATGACTGCCAGCTGTGTGCTCTGGGGGTTTGGAGCTGGTGAAATGTTGGTGTGGAGTTTGTGCCATTAACTATTTCTGATATTGCTGTGAGTGTGCAGATCCAACCCTGGGGAGAGCAGCATGGCCAGAGGGATTACAGGAGACTGGGAAATTCTTAAATCTTTCAAAACTCACCCAATCCTCCTAAGAAAAAAACAACTTTTTGTGCCAAAACACAGAAATAAGCTCATTCTGAGGCTCTTCATTCAGCCGTGTTTGGGCTAAAAAATATCATGACAGTCTGAAAAATGAAGTTTATTTTTTGGGTGATTTTTAAAGGTTTAATAAAAGATAATAAGAGACAAACAATAAAGCAGAAGTGCTGGGTGCTTGGTGTTCAGCCAAGAGCACACCTGCTGTTTTGGAGACACTTTTTATATTTTTTATCCTGTTGAATATTCATAGAGCTGTTATACATTTTCAAACTTTTCTATAAACTATTTTTCATAATCCAGGAACTGTTTTACATGGCTTCTTCCCGAGTTTGCTTTTTTAGAGCACGGGTGTTTCTTGACTGTGGTTTTAATTGATTTTTTAAATTAGTCTTAATTTGGGCTGTGGTCTTTAATTCCTACAGATGGTCAGTGCTGTAACTGGAATATCAGAGCAGGTGTCTTCATTGGGTGTTATCCAACCAACCAGGTTACTACAAAGACACTTAATGTTACTTTTAAAGAAAATTTTATCTTAAAAACCATTTCAACACCACACATAGAGCATCCACCTTAATATTTGTGAAAAGCCAATACCATAAAATGTATTTATAACAACAGGATCCCTGGGAGTTGGGGATGAGGAGGAATCACCTTCCTGGGAGGTAACCTGGAACAGAAGGGAATTAAAACTTGGGACGTGAGGATGGAGTGGTACAGGGATGGATCCCATCACCACTGCCATGGGCACTCCTGGTCCATCCATCCCTGGTCAGAACAGGGCTGTCCATCCATCCCTGAGCCAGGACAGGGATCCCCATCCATCCCTGGTCAGGAGAGGGATCCCCATCCATCCCTGGGACAGGACAGGGATCTCCATCCATCCCTGAGCCAGGATTGAGATTTCCATCCATCCCTGAGCCAGGACAGGGCTGTCCATCCATCCCTGGTCAGAACAGGGCTGTCCATCCATCCCTGAGCCAGGATTGGGATTTCCATCCATCCCTGGTCAGGACAGGGCTGTCCATCCATCCCTGGGACAGGACAGGGATCTCCATCCATCTCTGGGACAGGACAGGGCTGTCCATCCCTGAGCCAGGATTGGGATTTCTGTCCATCCCTGGGACAGGACAGGGATCTCCATCCCTCCCTGAACCAGGACACGGCTGTCCATCCATCCCTGGTCAGGATTGGGATCCCCATGAATCCCTGAGCCAGGATTGGGATTTCCATCCATCCCTGAGCCAGGACAGGGCTGTCCATCCATCCCTGAGCCAGGACAGGGATCCCCATCCATCCCTGAGCCAGGACAGGGATTTCCATCCATCCCTGAGCCAGGACAGGGATTTCCATCCATCCCTGAGCCAGGACAGGGATCTCCATCCATCCCTGGGACAGGACAGGGATCCCCATCCATCCCTGAACCAGAACAGGGCTGTCCATCCATCCCTGAGCCAGGACAGGGATCCCCATCCATCCCTGGGACAGGACAGGGATCCCCATCCATCCCTGGGACAGGACAGGGATCCCCATCCATCCCTGAGCCAGGACAGGAATCCCCATCCATCCCTGAGCCAGGACAGGATTGGGATTTCCATCCATCCCTGAACCAGGACGGGGATCTCCATCCATCCCTGAACCAGGACGGGGATCCCCATCCATCCCTGAGCCAGGACAGGGCTGTCCATCCATCCCTGAGCCAGGACAGGGATCTCCATCCATCCCTAAGCCAGGACAGGGATTTCCATCCATCCCTAAGCCAGGACAGGGATTTCCATCCATCCCATCCACCCCAAAGTTCTCCCTGCCCTCCCCACATCCCATCACAACATTCCCAACAAAGAGTGAAAGCTTCTCACTTTATAAATTTTATTAGCTGGAGAGTGTACACAGTACTTACAATTGCATCTATTAAAGACCAAAATACACTTGAAAAAATGCATCATATAAAAAAAATTAAAAACTTTGAACTATGTACAAACTTTGCCTGACATTATGTTAAGCTCAGGACCCTCCCACACCCCTTCACAAAGAAAAGTTTATTTTTCCCCTCGTTTTTAACATGCAGGGCCTTAAAACCATTTAGCATCACTTGAGGATCAATTTTTTTCCCCAATCCTGTTCTTTACATTCCTTTAAATTTGGGTTTTGATGGGTTTGATGCTTCACTGCTCTGGGTCAATCAAACACAATTCTCCCCAAGCCTCTTCTTTCATCCTCACCCACTCTTTAACTCACTCCTGAAGTGGAGTTTTTGCTCAAGTGTAGCCAATCTACAAAGAATTCTCATTTAATTACTAGGGAGGTTTGAACTGGACATGTCTCCAATTTTAACAGATTTCCCAGGAATAGAAAGCAGATATTTTTGGTACCATGGTGTTGACTGCTGGCTCCAACCTCACCAAATAAACAAAACTTTCAGCAGTGATACAGAGAACACAAAACAAATAAAAATATGACTCAGGCTTTCACATCACTATTTAAAGTATTAACAATAAGACTTTCTAGAACACAAATCCATATTTCTTCACACACAACCTACAACAGAGGATCAGAAACCTAGATGTGAAGGGATATTGGGAAAAAAAGTTTACAAGTTCTTTAAGAAAAGTAATTATTCATTTAAAAAAAAAAAAAAAAAGACACTAAATCTATGTCAGAGCAATAATCTTGCTTCCCTAACTTCCAGCTCTCAAAAAGGTGTTTCAGGACAGAGATTTACCATCAACTGAAGAGCAAAAAATCATGGAGAGGCTCTTACTCCAGCACACAAATATTCCACCAACAAAATGTACAGATGCTCCAAAAAAAAAAAAAATATTTACAGTAATGCTGCAAACCCAACTAAAATCCCTTAAGGAGCTGCAGGTCCCTGAAATGGGGGAGGAGAAAAGCCAAGAGAGGAAAACCAGCACTGTGCTGGGACTGGGCAAGGATTTAAGGCAGAAACAACCAGAAGCCACTGATGCTAAAAATGCCCTTGAAATGATTAGAATAAATCCTAATTAAGAGGTGTGAGCAGAGTGTCAGATCACTGGTCTAACTTAGGACAAAAACTGAAGAGATTTTTATTTTTATGGTTTATTTTCTCCAGCTGTGGGGAGGGCCAGAGAAGCAGAATTCCCAGCAGGGAGCTGAGCTCATTTAGAGATGCAGCTGCCAATTCCAAACTCCTCTGCTGCTCCTCCTGCTCCTTCCACAGGACAAGGATCCAACATTTCTCCTCCACACTCTCAGGTTTAACATTTTTCTTTCATCCAAAGGAAATAAGAATTTTTCAGGCTCTGTTCTTTTTTATCCTCCCAGTCTTCTACAACTTTATGATTTGTCCTTCACTTTGTCTTTTTTCCAGTCAATGGGAAAACATGGGAAGGAGGAAATATAATTTTTGAGCTGCATTTTTTTTGTCACTTGAAATCAGCATTCACTGAATTTAATTAACCCAGTCTCACTCATCCTTGGCTGCATTTCCTCATAAATTCCTCATTCTTCAGCTTCACCTGGCCAGGTTCACATTCACCCAGCAACATTCCCAACTCCAAACTTCACTGCTGTGATCCAGTTTGGAAAATTGGAAAATCTGGGACTCCAGCAGGCAGATGATCCCAGAGCAGCTGTGTAATTCATCAAGGGGGAGGGGACAGGAGTGAAATGGGGAGAAATCACCTGTTAAATGCTTTTAACTACTTCTCCCATCACCAAAATTCAAATTATAGAAGAGCAGGCTTAGAATCTAAATTAAAGCTCTGCTCTGTGGAGATGCTCAGCCTAAAGCCAGCTGTAGGTCATGGAAAAATTCTAATTTTTAATAATATAAGTATTGCTCCTTCACTAAGTGCCACTTCTGATTTTTTTTTTTTTTAAGAGCTTAATTTGTAAAAAGCATGAAAGGTTCATCAATATCTGCCTCATCTGCTGAGTCCTTCAGGTACCTGAGGTTGAGCTGCCCCAGCTGCTGCTGTCCTGAATCATCCATCCCTCACTCTGGAATTGCAGAACTGATTCAGGCATCAGAATTTCCATCCCAGCAATGGCCAAGTGCCACCAACTGACACTGAGGGTTCCACATCTCTTGGAGGAACCACGGATTCACTGGCAGGTGAGAAAGATTTTAAAACAGAAACAACAACAACAAAAAATCCTTTGGAAGGGACTCACTTGAAAGTTTCAATCCTTTTTATACTTGCATCCAGTTTTCTTCCAAAGCAACAAATACTGGCAATGAACATCCAAAACCACCCAGAGACTGATTTACTGAGCCCATCCCCCCACAAACCCCTCTCCCACCCCACTTGCAACAGAGACACAACACATCAAGTCCTGCAGTAATCTTGACTATTTCTAGCATTGATTGGATGGCTGAACCTTTCCCAGAGAAGAGTTTTTCTTTACACATTTACAAGGTGGAATTGAAAAGAATCCCCTTCAGTTTCTGCCAGGGTCTGAAGTGCAAGAGAGAGCCCAGCTCAGGGAAAAACAAGTCCAAAGGGGTGAGGAGTGGATGGAATAACAAATCTCTGCTGGGCAAACACAGGCCTGTGGTGCAGCACATTCAGGAGCTGGAATCTGTCCCTGGACAGAGCTGAGCTGCACCATCCACTGGGCTTGAGGTGGGAAAAGGAAGGAAAAGCAAAGGGATGAGTGCTCAGACTCTGAATTCCCTGTGCTGGAGCAGGAGAGGGCACCAAGGAAGTCTGCAAGGTTCTGTTTGTAGAGTTTAAAACCTCCAGCACGTCCTCAAGACGTGGTGCTTGTTCTGTGGAAAAGGACAGGCTGTGACATGGAGATTGTCCCACTCCAGGATTCACTGGACACTCTGGGCAGGCAGGACAGGCTGGCAGCAGGGATGGGAATTCCCTTCAGGGGTTTCTCCCTGATGCAGGGGTTAGGAGACTCTGATCATCTGTGTCATCGCCTCCTCGTTGGTTTGACTTGGATCCTGCAGACACAAAAGGTTGGAAATTTTGCAAATTCCACGTTTTTCCATGAAGCAGAGAGAATCACACACAACTACCAGGAGGAGACACTCCTGCACTTCCCCTGAGCTCCAAAAATGTCCTGTTTTTCCTGGGTTTTACAGGCCAGGGACATAAAAATCCTAATACCTCCCAGGAATTTGATGTTTCTGGTATTTAGGAAGACTTAGGGCTGGTCTGATATTTAGGAATGATTTTAGTTCAAAATAAGAAACACTCCCTAAAGCTATAGGACTGCTCTGAAGGACTGAAAAACCACAAAATCTGCTCATTCTACTCCACTGTGTCCCTTCCTTTGAAAAATGCCTTGCACCTTTTATGCAAATCAAGATGCAGCTAAGAATCAGATGTTCCCATTTTTCAATTTTCCATCAGATATAAAGATAAGGTGCCTCTACCTTTAATTCACATCCTGAAAGAACACCCCAGTAGCCAAACAGAAAGGGTGTTTAACAAACACAGAATGTTTGTGTACAAAGTGAACACACTTCTATCCACATTTATTGTCATTTAACTCCTCAGGGCAAACACCCCTTGCTCTCCACAAGGAGGTTTTATTCTCAAAGCTTGGAATAAATTTAAAGTCAAGGAGGGCTGAGGGGCAGCAGTTTGAAAATTCAGAGGGAGGGAGGGACAAGGACCAGCAGCTAAGCCCAAAAACCCAAACAAAGCAGCACAGACAGCTGGGATGTGTGTCCTGAAGGGCTGAGAGGGGATTTGCCCCAGTCCCACTCACCTGCATGTGGGGACTGTCCTGTCCTTTGGGCTGAGAGGGGATTTGCCCCAACCCCACTCACCTGCATGTGGGGACTGTCCTGTTCTTTGGGCTGAGAGGGGATTTGCCCCAGTCCCACTCACCTGCATGTGGGGACTGTCCTTTTCCTTGGGGGAGAAGAAGCGCCCCCCCTCTCCCCGTTTGCGGGCCATGGCGTGCCGGTGCCGGGACTCGTGCAGGTATTTCTGAGGGGAAGGAGCAGGTGAGGGAGAAGCCCCACAGATTCCCACTCTCTGCTTTTCCAGAGGAAATTCCCAGTCCACATCCATCCCCTATCCCCCAGACACTGCTTATCCAGAGGAAATTCCCACTCCCTATCAATCCCCCATCCCACAGACTCCCAGTCACTGCTTATCCAGAGGAAATTCCCACTCCCCATCCATTCTCTATCCCACAGACTCCCAGTCACTGCTTATCCAGAGGTGATTCCCACTCCCCATCCATCCCCTATCCCACAGACTCCCAGTCATTCCTTTCCCAGAGGAAATTCCCAGTCCCCATCCATCCTCTATCCCACAGACTCCCAGTCATTCCTTTCCCAGAGGAAATTCCCACTCCCCATCCACGTCCTGCCCCACAGACTCCCAATCACTGCTTATCCAGAGGAAATTCCCAGTCCACATCCATCCCCTCCAACAGACTCCCAGTCACTGCTTTTCCAGAGGAAATTCCCACTCCCCACCCATCCCCATAAACTCTGTGCTTACAGTCAGTGCACACTCACACACAACTCAAGACACTCCCAAAAACACCCCAAGCAAGCAGAACTATCCTCAAGGCACTTTAAAAAAATTCACCCTGATGTAGCTCACGAACAACACCAAAACCACTGTAAACCTGAGGAACACCAAGATTCCAACCCTCATTTTCCAGCCCAGGTGGGATTCTGTGCCTTTCTAACACAGCATCCCCGTGTTAAATCTGAGTTTTATCCTCACCCTTCTCTCCTTGGGGATTTTTCCCTCTGCTTCCAGCTTGGCCCGTGCCTGTCTCCTCTTCAGGATGCGGTGGTACTGCTTGGCATTGACATAGAGGGGCTCCTCCTCCAGCATCTCTGCTCCAGGCAGAGGGATCCTCTGGATGGCTGGGACTGAGCCAGCTCCAGGCACCATCTGCACACAGGAGATGCTTTAGTTCTTGCAGCTCAGCACACAAAAATGTCATTAAATATATACAAAAGCCTCATTAAAACCCCCAATATTGAAACAGAAAGTGGGTTTGGCTCAGGTAATGCAGCTGCTTAAATGGAAAGGAGCAATAAAGCTGCTCTCAAACTGCAGAGCCAATTGAAACAAATCAATTCTTTATCAGTTCTGCTGGGTTTTCCTGATTAAGGGAGAATTTCAATACAACTCCTTGACTGTGCTGCTGCTTCTTGGACAAGGACATGGCCAGTGCTTCCCTTTCCTTTGGATGATCTCTTATTTCAATTATTTCATTTTAGAGCATCTCTAAGCCAACACTGCAGAGCTGCTGACATCTAGTGGGGACCAACAACATTCAAGAGGCTCACACTACAAAGAAATAGGAATTGGCAGGAAAAACCTCTATAAAGGATGGAAACAAATCCTAAGGGATCCTCAAGAAATCCAGAAGTGACTCAATCTATTTTAACCTTTGCTCATCAGCTCAGTTTGGATTTCAGTTTCTAGATTTCTGAGCTGCTGTGGGAGAGAGAAAACCCAGAGCAAAGATCACAGCAGGATCCAGACCTTTGAAGCTGAAAATTTGTATTGTTTAAACTTTAAACTGATGGAACTTACAGAGAGGACTGACCATAGTATCTGAATCTCAGCCAAGAGTTTATCAGGATGGTTTGGGTTGGAAGGGATCTTAAAGATCACCCAATTCCAACCCTGTACCATGGGTAGGGGCACATTCTATTATCCCAGGGTGCTCCAGCCTGGCCTTGGACACTCCCAGGGATGGAGCAGCCACAGCTTCTCTGTGCCAGGGCCTCCCCACCCTGCAGGGAGGAATTCCCTCCCACCATCCCACCCAACCCTGCCCTCCTTCCACTTAAAGCCATCCCCACTGTCCTACCCCCACCCCTGTGAAAACCCTGCTAGATTTGAGTACAAACACCTCAAAGCTCAGCCTCCAGAGGCTGCAGTGGGAATTGCACACCTACCATGACCATTCCCCCTGAATTGACCACGTTCCCAGCCACTGGCAGTGTCACTGTCACCGTGCCCTGGCCACTGCTGGTGGTGTTGGTGTTGGCTCCTGTTTGGACAATCTGGGCTCCAGCCAGGCTGGCTGCAGGAATGGTGATCATGCCTGTAACAGGGACTGTAACTTTAAGGAAGTAGAACACAAAAGGAAAGAAAAAAAAAAAAAAAAGGAAAAGAAAAGAAAGAAAGAAAGAAGAACACGCACACAAAAAGAAGGGAACAGCATTAGTCCCACTTCTGTGATTTACTCATTCATCCTTCCAAAACATGCAGAGAGTCAGGAAAGTGCTGAAGTGAGGGATTCAATTCCATCAGAATTCCTGCTTTTTGCATTCATAACCTCACTGTGAGTAACCACGTACTCTTGAGGTGGAAAAGCAAAATTAAAGGGGTTTATTCCACCAGCCCTTGCCAGAAACAAGGAGATTTTCTGTTTCTGGGTAAAGAACCCTGGAGTGAATTCCTGCAGAGCACACAAACACCTCAAGAAATTAAAAGCCTCTCCAAGGGGTGTCCTGGCTCCTGCCAGCCCTCCTACCTTGCTGCAGGATGGTGCCATCAGCATTCACAGGCTGGTACACGATGGTCTGGCCCTCAGCAGCCTGGGCAACCTGCTGGCCTTGCACTGCAATCTGCTGCTGGGTCTGAACAAAACAAAGAGCACAAAAATGTTACACGTTTTTCCTTTTTCCCAGTGTTTACAATTCCTGAATGAACACATGGTGCTTGAGGTGTTCCAGGTGTTTATTTCTGTTGCCTCATTAGCAGCAGTAAGAAATAGGCTGGAGCACAGAGCAAATACCTGGAGATCAAACACCTGAAGCACATGGAAGATGTTTTTTCCAACAGTTCAATAATGAAAAAAAAAAATAAAGTCTAGGTTTCCTGTCTCACTATGAACCAGAACTGTTCTGCTCCAAAATTTAATTTTGGCCCTAACCAAAAGCATCAGCAGAAACCCCAGGTGTGACTGGACTACTGCACACAATGGCCCAAGTATGGAATTAGCAATGCTTCATGTTTTCAAAATCCAACAAAGAGACAAAAACAACCACGAACCAATCAAATACAGAAACACGATGGAGAAAAACATGCAATCTAATTTTTCTGCCCCAGAGTCATGTATGAAACACTACAAAAACATGACACTTGTTCATTCTCAAGTTCTCCTCAATATTAATAATTCCTTTTTTCTTTTTTTTTTTTTTTACTTAACCACATCTTAAGTAATTTGTCAAGTTTCTCTTGCTGCTCCTCTGCAGAAAAGCCTTTCATGCTGGTGCAGTTACCTGTGTCTGGCCAGCAGTAACTGCAGTCTGGGGCTGCTGTATAATGATCTGCTGGGTCTGGCCCTGCTGCCCCTGTACCTGCACAGCCTGCCCACCTTGAATCTGAATCTGACCTGGCTGGACCAACTGAATCTGTGGAAGAAAGAGTCAGAAAGGAACATTAACTATGCCTCTGATTTCTCCCTCCTCACCTCAGCATGACCAAGTCATCTCTGAGGGTGATTTAGTGCTGCACAGAAAAAGGAAGCAGCCAGTTTTTTCTCTTTTTTTTTCCAGTTGAAAAAGAGGAGTTTTAATGGATTGCTGCTTGTGACACAGGCACAGGGAGCAGTGTGCTGTGTCACTGTGCTCCAGCAGTCCTGCACTGCTTACACAATCAATCACTCAGGAGAAATCAATTATTCACATCCACTGGGAACAAACAGGCAGGTGGAAGAGGAGGACTAAGATTTAAGACATCTGTGGGGTGTTAATTATATCTGGGATATATCAAGTTGTCCTCAGCTTTGCACCACTGTGGAACATTCTTAGATTAAAAAAGAAGAGCTGGGATATGGTTTGAAGTTTGTGTTTAAAAACAGAGTTATGGATTTTCCTCCACCAACCAGACTGAGAAGAACCTCGTACAAATTACAATGGTTTTCAACAAATAAAAATAAATAAACCTCTCAAAACACCAAGATATCATTTGCCTTCCTGGACTGTGCTGGATTCCTAAATCCCATCCAAAATCATCAGGACACTTTCATTATGCCATGGTTACAGTTCTTCCCTTTGCTTTTGAGGAACATTTCAACCATCTCCTTAAATTTACCAACTGTCTTTTAAATAAGTAATTACTGCCAAAAAAATCCATTTTCTATACCTCCTTCACTACTGCCTTCTGTGCAACAGGGATGTTTAAATTCCCCTTCAGCCATCACATATTAAAGAGGCTCAAGCACAAGTTACTTGCAAGAAACTTTCTTAAATAATTTTGTTTCAAATCCTCTTTCTGAGCCATAAATTGAACAGGCACCAGATCCCCAGCTACATTGCAAAGGCCAGATAAAATATCCCAACAAACAAAAATCCTGCTCTGGGGGAAGGTATCCCTGCCTATGGCAGGGGGGTGCAACTGGATGAGTTTTGAGGTCTCATCCAACCCAGATCATTCCATGATGAAAAACCCCAAACCAACCCAGCTGTGTTTTAACATTGATCTAAAACATTTCCACCAGGGCATAGAACATAAAAACTGAGTTCATAAAGGACTTGCACTCATTCCCACCACACCAGAGCCACCAATCACCACCTCTGGCTGGTTTTGGGGTGCTGAGCAGAGCTCTGTGTGGCAGTGGCAGCACCCCAGAGTGTCCCCAGGCTGTGCAGTGCCCTGGGGGTGTTGGATTTTACCCTTTTCTGACCCAGAGATGGGGCAACTGACAGCTGTTTTAAAAAACTTTTATTCCATTTTCAGTCTCATATGAGACAATACAGATGTTATAATTCACTCCATCACTATCAGAAGCCAATTATTTCCTAATTAAAATACATTATAAACATCTCTTGGCCTATCAGCTTTGGTCACATCATGCTGTAAAACACCTTAAAGCAAATCATCCAAAATCACCCCAATAGTTCTATTTCTCCAAAGAAACAGAGTCTTATTTAGTTTTATTTGCAAGGCCATCCTATGAAACTTTTTTCCTAGCTCCATTTTTTCTCAACAACATCTGTCCTATTCCATGGCATTTTTAAGTGAGCATTTCTTATGCCCAGGATTTCCTATCCTATATTCCATGGCATTTCTGAGTCAGCATTTCTTATCTCCAAGATCTCCTTTCTTATATTCCATGGCATTTTTAAGTGAGCATTTCTAATGCCCAAGATCCCCTATCTTATATTACATAGTATTAAGTGAGCATTTCTTATGCCCAAGATCTCCTTTCTTATATTCCATGGCATTTCTGAGTCAGCATTTCTTATGTCCAAGATCTCCTTTCTTATATTCCATGGCATTTCTGAGTCAGCATTTCTTATCTCCAAGATCTCCTATCCTATATTCCATGGCATTTTTAAATGAGCATTTCTTATGTCCAAGATCTCCTATCTTATATTCCATGGCATTTTTAAGTCAGTATTTATCTCCAAGATCTCCTTTCTTATATTCCATTGCATTTCTGAGTCAGCATTTCTTATGCCCAAGATCTCCTATCCTATATTCCATGGCATATCTGAGTCAGCATTTCTTATCTCCAAGATCTCCTTTCTTATATTCCATGGCATTTCTGAGTCAACATTTCTTATGCCCAAGATCTTCTATCCTATATTCCATGGCATTTTTAAGTGAGCATTTCTTATCTCCAAGATCTCCTTTCTTATATTCCATTGCATTTCTGATTCAGCATTTCTTATGTCCAAGATCTCCTATCCTATATTCCAAGGCATTTCTGAGTCAGCATTTCTTATCTCCAAGATCAATCCTATCTCTTATCAAACACTCTGTTTGCACACAGATGTCTGAGCCCTCTGCCAGCCCCTGAGAACTCTCCCCAGCCCCATTTCCCAGGCTGGTGTCTCACCTGCTGCAGCCCCTGCGTGCCAGACACGGGCACCTGCATGATGGTCTGGCCCTGGCCCCCGGGCACAGCCTGCACCATGATGGGCTGGCCCGTGGAGGTGATGAGCTGCCCCCCGCTCACCTGCACCATCAGCGGCTGCCCCTGCACCTGCAAGGACAAAGCAACAATGAAAACCCTGCCAGAGCTCAGTTGGGGGCACAGGGAGGGGGGAATGGGCACTGAGCTGCCTCACAGCAGCTCTGCACTGCAGGATGTGCTCTGGCTTTAGGGAATGAGCTGCTGCTCCTGCAGCCCAGCTGTTACAAAGCATGAAAACCACATTTTCCAGCCACAAGAACTGTATTCATGCACAGCCCAAGAGCAAAGTGGGATAAAAAACTTCATTATTCACCTCACAATGAGTGCTTTTTATTGAGGTTCTTAAGAGAACTCTAACAGGGAGGTTCTGAGGAACTTCAGTATTCACCTCAAAATTATTGTTTTTTAATTGAGGTTCTTATTTAGAACTCTGTTCTAACAGGAAGGTTCTGAGGAAATTCAGTATTCACCTCACCATTATTATTTTTTTATTGAGGTTCTTATTTAGAGAGCTCTGTTCTGATAGGGAGGTTCTGAGGAAATTCAGTATTCACCTCACAATTATTATTTTTTTATTGAGGTTCTTATTTAGAGAGCTCTGTTCTGACAGGGAGGTTCTGAGGAACTTCAGTATTCACCTCCCAATTATTGTTTTTTAATTGAGGTTCTTATTTAGAGAGCTCTGTTCTGACAGGGAGGTTCTGAGGAAATTCAGTATTCACCTCACAATTATTATTTTTTTATTGAGGTTCTTATTTAGAGAGCTCTG
>JAOTQP010000981.1:2982392-3004527 GCA_026413545.1 Cichladusa arquata
TTTATTGAGGTTCTTATTTAGAGAGCTCTGTTCTGACAGGGAGGTTCTGAGGTGGTTTCAGCTCTCTCCAATTTCCTGCCTACAATGTTCCCATTTTCAAACTGACACAGAGCATGGGATGTGCTGAGAGAAACCCTCTGTGGTTATTGAGGGAAATTGTAACTGGAGCAACACAAAATGGAGTTCAGGGAGGAAAAGAAGTGGGATGAGCAGCAACCCCTTCTGGGCCCAAAAAGGCTTAGACTGGAAAAATAAATATATAAATATAAATATAAATATAAATATAAATATAAATATAAATATAAATATAAATATAAATATGCAGTGTGAGGGTGGGCAGGCCCTGGCACAGGCTGCTCAGAGAAGCTGTGGCTGCCCCTGGATCCCTGGAAGTGTCCAAGGAGGGGCTTGGAGCAGCCTGGGATAGGGGAAGGTGTTGGGGTTGGAACTGGGTGAGCTTTAAGGTCCCTTCCCACCCAAACCAGTCTGGAATTCTGGGGTAACTTTGGCCTGAGAATCTCTGGAATTTTGGACCTGGTATCTCTCTGGTCACTGGGAAAAGAAGAACAAGGGGAAAACCTCTCTGAACCCCCTCACCTGCCAAATCCCCAAATTCCCCAAAAACATCTTGAAAAAATGCTCTGCCCTCAAGGCTTAAGTGCAAAATGAGTCTCATGAACTCAGGGATGACAAAATCTGGTTTGTTTAGGAACAAGAGCATCACAATGTGATAAAGTCCCAGAGTTCCTGGGGGTGAGGAGGCAAATCCTGCCCTGGGAATTTGATTTTCTAGGTCCCCACTCTGTCCCTCAGCCCTGGGCTGGATCACACAGGGAGGAGCATGCTCAGGTCAGCACAGAGAAGCACAGGCAGCAGCACAATATCCAAGAAGCAGAAAGGAAAACAAGACATTCCAGGATTTTTGTTAATGGATCAGAGCAAGGCAAAATAGAAAAAAAAAATAAAATAAAAATGGTGGGGAGAACATAACAACAATCAGAGGCCCCAGCAATCCAAGTCAGGCAGCTTTTGAGATTTGAACTCTGAACATAAAAAATGCTGTGTTCATTGTGCACCTGGCAGGGCCATTGCAGCCCCTTGGAACCTCCCTGCCCTGAAGAATTCCAAACCAAACCAAACCAGAACACTGAGCCCAAAACTGCCCAGGGTCTGACAACTGCTCAAAGGGCTCCTGGAAAGCCTGGGGGAGTTAAGGAGGTTGCAAGACAGGAAATACTTCACACTGAAACAAAAAAAAAAAAAAAAAAAAACTTCTTTCCAAACTGTCCTTGCTGTTTGGATTCACGTGGGCAGGTAAATAAGAAATTGGATCTCTCAGTGCCACAGAGGCCAATCTTGTGCCCTTTCAGGTGAGAAGGTTCCACTGTCCAAGCTCAGGCTCTGGCACCACCTCTCTGTCTCATGCAGTGAAAGCAGAGCCCTCCTCAGGGAGGAACTCAGAACCCTCATTTCCTTGCAATTACAGGAAATCTTTGGGGTTCATCCTGACTCATTTCGGTGTTTTTTAACTTTGAAGTCGTACTGACCCACAATTCCCTTCCAGAATTGCTGGCATGCATGGGGGCACAGCTGCAACCCCTACAGGCAGCACCCAGCAGAGATTCCTGCTCCACATCCCCCTGCTCCTCCTGGAAAACCCTGGGAAAACCCTGGGAAAACACAGCATTAGATATGTGGTGCTGGGGAGGCTCATGCAGTGCTCAGAAACACAATCAGAGAGGTCACCACTACCTGGAGGGTCTGGACTTGCTGGCCTGAGGCCGATGCCACCTGAGCCTCAGTCTGCAGCTGGACAGCTGTGACACCTCCCTGCTGCTGGGAACAGGAACAGGGAGAGCTTGAAACATGGAAAAGCACAACACACTGCTGGGACAGGGGTGGGGGTGAGAAACACTGCTCCAGGGACACCAGGAATGGGAGTTTGGCAAACCTGAGGATGGAGTTCCCTGGAATTGCACGTGGCACTGCCAGGCTCCAACATCCCAACTCACAGGGAACAGGAGGGAACATTCTGCAGGATTTCAAGGTTTTAGTTTTGAATTTCCAAGCCTCAATATCCCAACTCAGAGAAGAGGAGGGGAGCATTCTGAAGGATTTCAAGCTGAGTTTCAGGGTTTTAGTTTTGAAGTTTCAGGCTTCAGTTTCCCAAATCACAGGGAACAGGAGGGAAAATTTTGCAGGATTTCAAGGTTTTACTTTTGAAATTTCAGGCTTCAATATCCCAACTCACAGGGAACATGAGGGAAAATTTTGCAGGATTTCAAGGTTTCAGTTTTGAAGTTTCAGGTCTCAATATCCCAAATCACAGGGAACAGGAGGGGAACATTCTGCAGGATTTCAAGGTTTTAGCTTTGAATTTCCAAGCCTCAATATCCCAACTCAGAGAAGAGGAGGGGAGCATTCTGCAGGATTTCAAGCTCAGTTTCAGGGTTTTAGTTTCAAGCCTCAATATCCCAACTCACAGGGAACAGGAGGGAAAATTTTTCAGGATTTCAAGATTTCAGTTTTGAATTTCCAAGCCTCAATATCCCAACTCAGAGAACAGGAGGGAACATTTTGCAGGATTTCAAGGTTTCAGTTTTGAAGTTTCAGGCCTCAATATCCCAACTCACAGGGAACAGGAGGGGAACATTTTGCAGGATTTCAAGGTTTTACTTTTGAATTTCCAAGCCTCAATATCCCAACTCACAGGAACAAGAGGGGAAATTTTACAGGATTTCAAGCTCAGTTTCAGGGCTTTCCTCTGCTCACTGCCCAGGTCTGGCACTGTGAAGGGTTCCAGATTTTGGGCACGCTGGCTTGTCCCAACAAAGCCCTTCCTGCAGCACAGGCTGAGCTCATCTCTGCCATCCCAGTGACCCTGAGGGACAGTCTGGACAGGCTGCAGGAGCAGACAGAGCTAAAAGCCTTTTCTATCTTTAGCCTCTTTGCTAAGAGTCCCAAAATACTCCCAGTAACTGTGTTAGCATGGGGAGATGAAGCACAGCTCCCTCCCAAGTGCTGCCAAAGCCTGGTAAAACAAATTATTTCAGCAAAATGTTCCTTGTCAGACACAGGCTTTAAGAAGTTGTACTGCAAATGAAAGCTAAGAGATGGTTTTATCTCCATTTCACCTAAAAAATGTCAATAAACCAACCACATCTTTGGTTATCTGCTGCAAACAGGTATTTTGGATAATCCTTAATGTTTTAATCTCAAGTGCAATCTTGTTCTGGCTGAAAAAGTCAACACCAGGTAAAGCCAGTGGAAGGATTTGGTCCCTGCTGAGGCCAAAGCAAAGCAGATTTCCTGAAAACATCACCCAGTGGCTCAGCCCTTTGCATGGCAAACCACCAAACCCCCTTGAATTAGGACAGAAATGCAAGAAAAATTCAGCAGGAGCTGAAAATACATCCCCAAATCTGAATATGGAAACAGCCAAATCAGTAATTCCTCAAAACTCAGCCCTGGTGTTTTGCACATTGAAACATGAACTTCTCCATGGGATGGATGAATTCATCCAAAGGTACATGGTTGGTTGAATTCCTGCTCTGTGTGGTTGTTTTGCTCCACCTGCAGTTCTGAAACAAATAATCTCAATAAATGTTCATTTGATAAAGCTGAAGAAAACCTCTGTGGCCTTGAACAAAACCAATTTCAGCTTTGGGGGAATTTTTCTTGTGGACAAATGATTGTGTTAATATTCTATTTCCTCCATTTTCAGAGATGTGTTAATATATTTTTATATGTCTTTATATTTTACTTTCCCTATGTCACTAACATTCTGCAAACTCCCTGCTGCACTGAAATTTGGTCACTTGTACACCTGCAATTTGATTAAAATTTTACATACATTTTTATATTTATATAAAATTTTATGCATTTTGTTTTATTTTTAAAATACAGTAAGTGTGTTTTAAAAACCACATTTTCTCTGCCTTCCAGGCAGCTGACAGAAGTCAGGTGAGCAGGATTGTGCTGGCTGCAATTCCCACATCCCCACATTCCATACCTGCTGCTGGATCTGCCCTGCCTGCACCACGATCTGCTCTGTGGAGCTGCTGCTGTTGGCTGTGTACTGCTCCATGGTGCCTCAGCCCCTGCAAGACAAGCAGAAATCAGTGATCTGCTGTCCCCAGGCTCAGGAATTGCCATTTCCCCCCACCCTGCAGCTGCCAAGCCAAGCAAACCAGGAGCAGAGCTGTCCCAGAGCTGCTCCATCTCAGCAATAAACACAGGCAGCACCTCAGGCACATCCAACCTGAGGGAGCAGCAAAACCACCTCAATTCTGTCCAAAATTTCATGGATTTCACCAGTTCTCTGAGTCTGCACATCCTGGGCTCCAGCCAGGTGCCCACACTGCTGGAAAACCTCAGGAAATGCAACTTTTAGGTGTGAAACCAAACTGCACCTCAGGAATTCAGCAGAGCTGTGAAGGCTTCTCTCCTTCTCCCACTGCACTCCAGGCTCTCCTCATTTTCCTTCCCTCTCCTCCTTCTTCATGGAATGCTTTGGGTGGGCAGGGACACCTTCCACCATCCCAGGTAGCTCCAAGCTGGTCTTAGACACTTCCAGGGATCAGGGGCAGGCACAGCTCCTAACTAACCCCTAACCAGGGTCTCCCCGCCCTCACAGGGAAGAATTTTTTCCCTAAACAAATATTTACATACTCAAAAAGATCCTCCATGTATTTTGGGAACCACCAGCAGATTTCCCAGCACCTCTCGCTGCCTCTCATTCCTTGGCCCTTTCCCTGCACTCATCAACCACACTGAGCTGAAATAAAAACATCTTTTCCCTGCCACTGCTTCTCTCCTCACTGGCCCAACAACAGCAGAATTCCTACTGTAGTGAGGTGTTTGATTTATGCCACGACTGAACAAGTTCCTGCTACGCTGCTGAAAGAAAACACAGCCTGGAAGGTTTATTTTCCAAATCTAAAGCAACAAAACCTCTGGCTCCCTCAGTTTTCCAAGGAATGCTGACAGGATTAAGTCCCAGACTCTCTGTACCCGTTGCTGTGGTTACTGCTGCCGTTTGAGCTCCATCCTTTGCCCATTTCCTGACACTTTTTCACAGCCAGAAGAAAAGAAGATGAATTCTCTTTCTGAAAATGCCGCTCATTTCAATTTCACACTGGACACTCCATTTCTGCCTTAAATGAAAATCTTTAATTAAAACATTAACAGCTCTGCAATCCCAACAAGTTCTGGACAAGGTTCTACCAGTGCTGGTTCCTCACCCTCCAAAGGATTATCTCAGCCCCTTCATTAAACTGAGAGTAGCCAAGTTAAATATTAATGATCAGGGATCAATCAGTGGCAGAGGATGGCAGCTCCTCCCCCAGTGAGCTCGTGGGCAGCTCTGGGAACCATGGACTGCTCCACTTCCAGCAGCACACATTTATATAGACACTATTTATATTTATATTAAAATATACTGAGTTGTAGGGGACTCACTAGGATCATCAAATTCCTGGCGATGCACAGGATTAGCTCCAAAAATATATATAAACATATATATGTGATAATTGATAAAAGATTCGTGTTAACCGTAAAAGTATTGGGGTTTGTATAAACCAGAATACTTAGGTCTGAAATGAAGTATGACACTAAAGAAAGGAAAATGTATGATTAAATCATTTTGGTTTAAATCCTCCTGTTATGAATATCATGTTTCTAAATAAGTTGTATCTGCTGACAGCTTGCAAAACAAGGCTTTGACACAGCCCAACAGATCCTGCAAAATGAGGTTTCCTGCCTTTGTGTAATCAATTGCAGCCTATCCCTGAGACCAGATTTCCTGACTTCTGCCATTTCTTATCTACCAAGAGCAGATGGTTATCTGTGGGACTTGACAGTTTGTCTAGAGACTCATGTCATCCAGTGATCCCACGGACCACCACCGCTGACCTGGCAGAATTATGACAACAACAAAAAAAAAAACAATTATTGATGACCACAAGGAAACCATGCTATAAAAGGGAGCTGCAAACCAAAGTTTGGTGGAGCGTGGAGCGGGCAGTGACCCCTCTGCCTCCCCAGCGCTGCTTGCTCCGTCTATATAAAACAAAGCAACCTAAATTTTGCTAAACATCGAGACCTTCGTTCCTCACTTATATATATATAGACACATAATATAAATACAGCTGCACTAGCAACACTTCCCTCAACAAAACAGCCACACCACGAGCAAAGCAGTGCCGTGAGCAGAGGGAGCATCGCTGCAGCCGTGTCCCAGCCGGGGGCAGAGCCGGTGCCGCGCTCCGGGACACCGCACGCCCACGCACAGCGGGCTGGAACACGGGGGCAGCCCGAGCACGACAGGCTGAGCTCCCGACCGCTCGCGGAACGCGGGGATAACCCAGCGCTGTCGGCTCCGTGCGGGAATCCCCGGCCCGGCCGCATCCGAGCGGCACCGGCCCCTGTGCCCGCGGTGAGGGCGGGGCCGCCGGGGGAAGAGGCCGGGCCCCGCTGCAGCGCCGGGCCCCGCGCTCCCGGCCCAACCGCGCAGTCCCCGAGGCCGCTGCTCGCAGCGCGGCCCGGCCCCGGTTCCCCCCTCAGCCCCTGAGTGGCCGCGGCCCCGCCAATCCCGGCGCGCGGGGGCTCCATATTGGCCGCTCGCGCTCACCGTGCCGCGCTGCCCGGTCCGCGCCCCGCGCTGATTGGCTCCGCCGCGGCGCCCCGAAACCCAATCAGCGCCCGCACTCGCCCGCAGCGCAAAATGGCGCCCAACCGCGGACAAAGGGGGCGAGGGGCGGGGCCCCGCCCGGCCGCGGCCGCCCAACCGCGCGCCTCGCCCTGCACGGCGCCGCTGCGCCTGCGTGGGGAACGCGGCGCGCAGGCGCAGGGCGGGCCCCGCCCAGCTCTGGGCTCCGCCCCCTGGCCGGAACGCTCCGCGCCCGGACCGTGGAGAGGCTCCGCCCGCGCGCGCGGAGAGCGGCCGCCATGTTGTGTGCGGCCACACCGCCATGTTGTGTGCGGCCACACCGCCATGTTGTGTGCGGCCATACCGCCATGTTGCGTGGGGCTTGGCCGCCATGACGTGTGCGGCCATATCTCTACGTTGTGTGAGGTGATACCGCCATGTTGTGTGTGGCCATTACCTCCACGTTATGTAAGGCCATACCGCCGTGTTGTGTGCGAGCCACACCGCCCTGCAGGCTGAGGACGCTCCGCTAAGTCCCCGGGAGGCGGATCCGCCATTTCGCCACGAGGCGGGGCCGCTGAGGTTGAGGCGGGGCCGTGAGGCGGGGCCGTGTGGCCGTGAGGCGGTACCGTGAGGCCGTGAGGCGGTACCGTGAGGCGGTACCGTGAGGCCGTGAGGCGGGGCCGCCCCTGCGGCTCGGCCGGAGCGATGTGGGCGGTGCTGGGCAGGCTCGGCGTGGCGCAGGCCGTGGGCTCGGCCCGATTAATCGCCGTGCGCCCCGCGGGTGCGGCGGCCGAGCGGCTCTGAGGGGTGGGAGGGGGAGGAGGAGGAGGAGGAGGAGGGTGATAATGGTGATGAGGAGGAGGGCGGCAGCCTGAGGGCGCCCATTGTGCGGTGACCCAGGGCTGAGGCCTCCTCCCGGGCCGGAGCTGTAGGCGCAGTGCGACAGGGTCAGGGCCGCTGGCATCTTCAGGGATGTCATGGTTCTCCCGCTGTCACAGATCAATTAGAGTTACCCTCGCCCCCTCTAAGACACTCTTACTGCCTAGCTTGAGGTTCCTAATAATTGTTTTTCTCTCATCTTTCCAGCCGCAGGAGCCTTCTCCATACCCCACGTTACCATGGCCACCCACTTCTCCAAGGATCAGGAGGAGAGAGTGCGTAGGAAATGGGTTACATGGGATATTATTGTCTGTGCAAAGAGGCTTTCCCCTCATTACAGCCCTGATAGCACGGCACTGGCTGCATCCTGCAGCTTTTGGGAGCTGCCAGTGCTGAATTCTGTGTGCTTTTTGTGTGTAATATCAGTGGGGCAGATGCTGTGCAGCAGCACAGAGCTCACCTGCCTGCCTGAGCACCTCCAGACTGGTGCTGCTGGAGGGGTTTCACTAATCCAGCTGTGCTCTCTGTCACATAATTACCCTTTTAAGCTTTGATTTTGTAAGGTTACCTGCTGAGCTGGCACGTGATGCTCATAAGTGATCTTGTTGAGAAGGTGTAGTGCGTTTGTAATTCTGTGTATGGGATGTGTAATTCTCTGTAGTGGGTTTGCAATTCTCTGTAGTGGCTTTGTAATTCTCTATATTGGGTTTGTCATTCTGTGAGCTTGGGTTGTAGTGCTGTGAATTTGGTTTGTAATTCTGCCTGTGGGGTTTGTCGCCCGTGCCAGCTCAAACCCTTCCACCCTGCAGAGCAAACTCAACCCCTGCCCCTATTGCTGCCCAGTCCCTGGTCACCAGAGCCCTGTGTGCTGTCTGAGGAGGTTTTGTTGCCCCTGTGCAGATCAGGTGTGTGAAGGGGGACCTGTTCTCGTGCCCCAGCACGGATGCCCTGGCTCACTGCATCAGCGAGGATTGCCGCATGGGCGCCGGCATCGCCGTGCTCTTCAAGAAGAAGTTTGGAGGCGTCCAGGAGCTCCTGGATCAAAGTGAGTGGTGCCTGAAGGAGCTCCTGATTTCCAGCAGGGTGTAGGAGCTATGGAGTGTGGCTGTTTTAAGAACACGTTGATTTTTGTGCTGCAGAGAAGAAGACAGGGGAGGTGGCAGTTCTGCAGAGGGACGAGCGGTACATTTATTACCTGGTAAGGGCTGGGGTGGCACTGGGACACCTCCCTGCAGCTGAACTGTGTCACATATCAGGCATTTATAGCTGTGGGGGTTTGGGTCGTGTTAATGGAAGTAGGGAATCACAGAATGGTTTGGTGGGAGGGGATCTTAAAGCTCATCCTGAGCAGGGACACCTTCCCCTATCCCAGGGTGCTCCTGCCTTGTCCAGCCTGGCCTTGGACACTTCAGGGACGAGCCAGCCACAGCTGCACTGGGCAACCTGTGCCAGGGCTTCACCATCCTCACAGGGAACAATTCCTTCCCAATAAACCATCTAAGCCTGCCCTCTGGCAATGTAAAGCCCTTCCTGTTGTCCTGTCACTCTAGACTCCTGTCTTGTTGTCTCCCTTCCAGCACTGGAAGGAAGTTTCTGGAATGTTCCTCTGAATAAGAGATGTGTCCTCAAACATTGCTCAAACATTGTGAGGAGCAGCCAGGCTGTTCTGTGCATCTGCATTTCACCTTTAAACGGACAGAATGGCTGCTAAATTAGTATTTAAAGCTGTGAAATGTTAGTTCTTTGCTCAGGTTTTTCCACAGAGGCAGGTCTGGGCATAGAGATTTGGGATATCATGGAATGTGTGTTTTGTAACAGCATTTATAACAGACAGAAGCTTGCAGAAGTCATGCCTAAGGCACTGCTGAGCTTTTCTATTTTTCTGTAGATTACAAAGCAGAAGGTTTCTCACAAGCCCACATATGAGAGCATGCAGAAGAGTTTGGAAGCCATGAAAGCTCACTGCCTGAACAATGGAGTCACTGACATCTCCATGCCCAGGTGAGGGGCTCAGGAGCTGGAATGCCCATGCTGGGGTGTTTCATTTCTAGAATTCAAGCATCCACCTCCATCCAACTCCCCTGTTCCATTGAGCAAATCTAATTTGCATTTCTGTGTGCATTTCAATAGTAGCAAAGCACATTTGAGTTGCTTCCTTGTTCTCCCTGTGTTCTGTGGGTTTATGGGGAGCTGAGGCAGGGCCACCTCAAAGTGCAGCTGCTCCCATTGGGCACAGCACAATGCTCCATCAGCTCTTTTGGTGCTTTATCTTCCAGGATTGGATGTGGACTCGACGGCCTGCAGTGGGAAAAGGTGTCAGCCATCCTTGAGGAAGTGTTTGAGAACACCGACATCAAGATCACAGTTTACAGCCTGTGAGCAGAACAAAGATCCCCATTTCCCCCACCTTTGGGAGCAGAACGTGTGAACTGACAAGGGGAGAGCACGTTCTGCAGTGTGACAGCAACAGGGGCTTCCAGCAGCAGCAAGCTCCAGAGAAGCTCATTCGGGGCTGTTACCGAGCAGGAGGCAGCGGCGCTGTGCAAGCCCTCGGGGAGCTCAGGGTGTGCCTGCAGCCACCAGGTGTCACTGGGGCTCCACGCGGCCGCACGGAGCCGCTGCCTCGGGGACTCGGGGTTCTGCTCTGATGAGCTGCCCCAGGCACCTCTGCTCTGTTCTCTTTGCCGTGTCCTGCCTGGCACTCGGGTCACTCACCTGCTCTCACCCGTGGAACGGTTTCATTTCTCCCTTCCGGCCACAAATTGGGTTTGTTGAGATCGTGCTCACTCAGGATCATGCTGTGATGTTGAAATAAAAAGTGCCCTGCTGTTGGATGGGTAGCTGTGGCTGTTCTGGGGACAGGCTGGGATTGCAGGGAGTGCTGGAGGGGAGTGAATACACCTGGTGGGTGTGTTTTATACAGCAGCCCTATAATTTATAGTCTGCAGTTTGGTAAGGATCCAAACAGGCTGATGTGCTCTAAAAACTCACAGGATGGAGTTTAAGGTGGGATTTTCACATTTCTTTGTTTGGTGCATTTGTAGTCCAGGTGTTACACAATGTTTGTCACCCAAAACAAAAGCAAATGAGTACCACCCCTGGTTCCTGAGATCCATGGAAAATTGATATGGAAGAGTTTGTTCCAGAACTGAGGAACTGCCACAGACATTTCCTTCATGTTTGGTTTCTCACCCTCCCACAATAACAAATCTTTTGGATTTCTCTCATTCTGAATGGCCAGAAAAGTGCCAGGTGTGTTAAGAAATATAAAAATGGGACATGAGAGTTGGGAATTTTGTAGAGTGGCAGGGTTCCCGATGGGATTTCATTGGGAAGGGGCTGGGTTACTCAATGGGGCTTTTTGCTGCTGCAAATCCTGTTTGTCTTTAAGATCTACCTATCCTTACTCTGCCTATTCCTTGGCCATATTTTGTAAACCTGTTTGGTGGAGAATTGCTGTAACTGGGAAAAACAACCTTGGACAAAGAGGAATTTGGAGCAATGAGCTGATCCAGAGCAGGCACTGAGGCTGTTCAAGGATTTGGTTGGTCCTTCCTGTTATTTGTGTTTGGGTTTTTGTTCTGGTTCCTTACTCATGGCATCCCCATGAGCTTTGTTTTACATGGAAAATGATCCTGCTCTCCAACACTCGTGTGTACTCGGGAATTTTTTTTGGCATTTAGTTCTCCCTTCCCAGCTACAAAATATTCCCTGTGTGGCTGTCCTGAGATGTCCTTGAACTCAGACTTGTCAGGTTCAATTCAGGACTTCTTGCAAGCAGAGAAGAAGGAATAAACAGTGCTTTGGCTTTTGCAGTGGCTTCCCATTTTATTTCACTTTGCTTTTCCCAGGTTTATTTCCCAAACATCATCGTTTGATATCGAGTTCTTGGGCTCCATCATGATTTGGACAAGAGCTGTTGGGCCTGAATTAAATCACAGCTCTGACTATTGTGGAGAACAGAGGGAGAAAACTTCTTTTTCACCTTAAATCCCTTTCTTTTCCCCTTTCTAATGCATTTATCTTACCAGCAGCTTTGTTCTAAGATCTCTTCCCGTGAAACATTCCCAGGATGTGATCCCACAGCCTGCCTGTGGATCACTGCCATCCCTTTCACCACAGCACGGGTTTGGTTGGGGCAGGGAGGGGAAGGAACAAAAAACACCCAAAAAATCCCAAACACCAGAGGTCTGTGTTGTGTGTGTGTGTTTGGAGTCCCACAGGGCCTTGTCTCCCAGAGGTTGGTTCTCCATCCTGCTGGAATCAAAGCTTGGGGAAGCAGGACTGTCCCAGGGTCCAGGTCTGTCACGTCTCTTCGTGGATCCTTTCTGATCCTGGGGAGGGAAACAGAGACATCTAGAGATTCAGAGGTGACTCTTCAGCACCCCATAGAAAAGGGAATTCTGCCACAGCTGGGGTTTCCTTCAATGGTGTTTTTTAGGGTTAGACTTTGGGGTGTGAGTAAAATCCCCTCCAATCTCTATTCCTTTCCCTGTTGTCCTGAGCATCATGCCTGTGGGGAGCAGGGAGGTGTTCTGGTGGGCCTGGAACCTTTTTATTCTTTAGTCCTGGAGGAGAAGACAGAAAAGCACTAAATCCCTTGGGAATGTGCTGTGGGGGGAGCCCCAAATTGACAGTAAGAGAAATTGGAACCCAAATTACAGAGAGGAGAGTTAACGAGCGACTCACCTGAGCTCAGTGCAAGATCTCAGCCAGCTTCTCCTCGTAGTACTGGAAATTCTCCTGAATATCCTCCCAGGGCACGAAGGACTTGGCCTCCTCCCCTTCCTCCTGCTCCACAAAGTTCTTCCACACATACTCAAAGTCTTGAGGCTTCATAATCCTCAGCTTGCAGCCGGCCTCCTTCATGCTCCGGAGAGCCGCCTGCACCTCGGGCTCCTCCCACATGAAGAGCCTGCCCACCATGATGGTGAGCCGCAGCCCCTTGTCCTTGCGCAGCGCCTCGCAGATCCTCTGGGCGCAGGCGACGCAGGGGCTGGAGGACACGTACCAGGTGACATCGTGGCGAGCGCCCGCCTGGCACTTGGGCAGGATGCTGTTGAAAAACGCCACCTCGGCGTGCGCGGCCGCGTGCTCGTCCTCCAGGTAGCCGCGGCTGGTGGCCGCCTCCTTGCCCTGCGTCTCCACCACGTAGCACAGGAAGGTTTTGTTCCTGCCCGAGCTGTACTCCACGTTCCTGAACTGGAATTTGAAGAAGATGGCTGGGAGGCGTTCCCTGGGAGCAGAGAGCAGAGAGGAGGCTCAGAGGGGGGTTTAGGGAAGGGGCACCCTCTTGGCTCAGCCCTGTGTGGGACCACGCACAAATCACTGCATTGCCCTGCATCTCTCTGTGTCCTGAAATTCAGGTTATAAAATATCCAGGATCAAATCTGACTTTGCAGTGAAAATGTGGATTTCCTGCTGGAGTCCCTGCTGATAAACTCTACCCTGGGAGCAGAGAGCAGAGAGGAGGCTCAGAGGGAGGTTTAGGGAAGGGGCACGCTCTTGGCTCAGCCCTGTGTGGGACCATGCACAAATCACTGCATTGCCCTGTGTTCCTATATACTGTGTATACTATATACCTGTATATATACTATAAATCCTATATATACTATATATATACACACTATATATCCTCTATACCTATATATATATACTATAAATCCTATATGCACTATATACACTATATATCCTATATATACTATATATCTTATATACATATATATTATAAAAACCTCGAATTTTAAACTCTTCATCTATATATACCTACATACTATATATCTTATATACCTGTATATACTATATACCTATATATATATACACTATATGTCCTATATGCTATAAAAACCTCTAATTTAAAACCCTTCACCCTGTGAAAACCCTATTTTACTACACACTCGTGATTTTAACTTCATCACTTAAATTTGGAAGTTTCTCCAAGGCCTCAAGTGAAAAGCAGTGTTCCCCAGAGCTAGAAAGCACAGAAAGCTCAAAATCCCAGATTTCTAGGAGCCACCACCCAAGAACCTCCACCTTGTCCCACACCTATTACTGTATCCTAAAACTCCAAATTCCAGACCCTTCACCATGTGATATTACACACTTCTGCACAAACCACACAGCAGTGATTCCAACTCCATCACTCAGATTTGGAAGCTCCTCCAAGGCCTCAAGTCAAAGGCAATGTTCTTTTGAGGGTCAGAAAGTTCAGAACTCCCAGATTTCTGGGATCCCACAGGGAAGGGTCACACTCTTGGCTCACCCCTGTGTGGGACCATGCACAAATCACTGCATTGCCCTGCATCTCTCTGTGTTCTGAAATTCAGGTTATGAAATATCCAGGATCAAATCTGACTTTGTGGTGAAAATGTGGATTTCCTGCTGGAGTCCCTGCTGATAAACTCCACCTACTCTTTTAATTTATTGTCCACATCTTCCCTTTTGTGACTCAAAAATCACCTCATGATGGAACATCTCATGGGATGGCTCTGGAGATGGAAAAGAGTGGGAAAAAATGCACGTGCTTCCAAGAATTGCACTTTTCCTGCTTGGCATCCTGGATAATCAGTGCTGCTTTGGCTAAGGATTCTTTAATTAATGATTTTCTGAAGGGCAGACATGAGACACCCATTCCAGAGCAATGAGTGGTTTCACAATAACATCAGCTTTTTAAATACATCAGAGGCACAGGGAATTTCATCCCTGATTTAACTCTGACTGCAGAGGGGTCACAGCAGTGACGAGGTTGGCTCTGGCTTTTCGTGGAACAGCTGAAGCAGCAGCAGCCTGCTCCAGGATGGATTGACTCAGGCTGGAGTGACTGGGAGCTGCATTTAGCCCTTCCAGATGGATTTTATTGCTTATCTCAACGTGTGCCTGAGCTTAGCTGGGATGTTCACCTCACTTCTGCTCCCAGCAATTTGGAATCTGCATCAGTTCAATTAATAAGGTTCCAATAAGGAATAGAAACAACATTCAGAGCCCATTCCAATGCCTGGCAATGTTTTTTGTGAAGAAATTCCCCCTGATGTCCTCCCCTAGAATTTCCTCTAAAAATGTTTATGGAAAACATTGAACAACTGTTCACAGGCACTGAATTCCCCAATATTCCAAATATAACCCCCTGCTCTGGCACTCAGCTCACCTGAGGATAGGAAAGCTCAAAATTAAAACCTTCCCTGAAAAGCATCATTAAATGATTTTTTTTTTTTAATTTCTGAATGCTCCAACCCAATTTATCAATTTCCCCTGGGTAGCAAAGTGATAGATCATATTGAGACCAAAAAAATTTAAATTTTGAGGCAGAATCTTCAGTCTGGGATTGAAGTTGCTGAAATCAGGTGGCCTGGAGGAAAAAGCAGTTACCCAGTGTGACCCTGGCACTGCCACACAGGAGAGAATGAAAACATCTAATGAGGGAATAAAAATGTGGATTACCTAAAAGAGTAACAAGGAATTATTCCTACAAGGAGCCTCATTTATGCCTGGGGAAAGTGGAAATGAATGTGGCAGGAAATGCTCCCAGATTTGGATTACAGGCTGTGTTCACCCAAAAAAAAAAGGATAATATTCTTAAAGAGAGTAATTGGCTTCCCAGTGATTCCCGGAAGCCAAACTCCTCCTGGAGCTGTGAGCAGCAGAGTGGGAACTTGGCTGGGAGTCCTGAGATGCCCCTAATCCAAGGGCTAAAGCTGAAATGCAACATAATTGGGTTTAAGTGCTTCTTCCCTGGCTGCACTTGTGTTTCCTCATTGCTCCCAGAACTGCCTTGATTGGGTGGGAATTTGTAATTTCCCAATTTCATTGGCAAAACCCACGCAGTGATCCCAGGGCAAGGCCTGGCCTCATCTCCTGGTGTCCTTAAAACGAAAATAAAAAAATCCCTGGGGTTTCTGAACCTCTTTGGGGGTCCTTCAGGATTTTTGCTTTGCTTCCTCACTCTCCCATTTGCAGGGTGGAAAATCCTGGCAAATCCTCGGCCTTCCAAGAAAGGATTTGATTGCAGGATGGTCCCAAGGAAGTTTTTCAGCCATGGTTAGCTCAGGGCCTTGTGCCTAGCAGGGAAGTTTGGACATCCTGCCCAGTCCCTCAGCATTTCTCTCACCAGGCTCCAAGGCTGGAATTCCCAATCTCCTCATCAAAATTCATTTTAGGACATCTTTAAGTGTTCAGAACTTGGCCCAGTGGTTTATATCCACAAATTTTTGTGCCTGAGCTCCATTCCTAGCAGAGGGATGTTCTTTCCTTAAAAGCCACTGCCAATCATTTATTTCTATGGTTATGTGTGACAGAGACCACCCCAAAAATGGATTTTTTTTCACAGCAGTCACATTTTGAGAAGAGAATGGAGATTTTTCCTCCCCTGGGCAGGAAGGGAACCCAATTTTGTGACAGGGTGCTGTCCTACCTCACATATCCTGGTCTGGACAAGCAGCCAAATTTCACCTGCAGAGCCCATGGCACAGGCACAGGATTCCAGGGGATATTTTGGAGGCCTGAGCTTTACTTTTATGTGGCTGGAAGAAATCCTGGGTTTGGTTTATTTGCTGGGACATTCCTTTGGTGACTGATAAGGGAAATGTGAGGGGAGAAGGACTCATCCTGCTGCTCCTACAGGGAGCAGACACTGAGGGCTTTTCCTACTTGCAGCTGTCAATTATGGCTGAGTTCAGCTTCCCCCAGATCCCAGTGATATCCCACTTTTCCAAAGGCCAGGCTCCCTGCTGCCCTGCTGCCTTCAAAACTGCCTCTTGTTTTGGAGCCTTTCTGCAAGTTGGGCTTTTTGGTTTCTTTATAAAAGTCAGGTTCCAGCTGTGGCTGTGGAGCTCTTGAAAATGTGAACCTTTAGGTCTCTTGAAAAATCTGTCCCTCAGGCCCATCAAGCCAATCAGCCATAGCAGGGGTGTTTTTCCTGATCCACAGGTGGAGGAACTCTCAGACAAGAGCCATTGATCACAGCAAGAAATCAATACCGAGCTCTCATCAAAGCCAACCCTCCATCCCCATCCCATCAGCGGGGCTGGGAGGGAACCAGCACTGCAGGAACAGAGCTGTTCCTATAAAACAAGTGCACTTCTGTGCCTGCCTGCTGGGAGTCCATCCTCTAAAAGTCAGAAAAACTTAAAGCAAAAATCCCACAATAAATCCAAACCATTTCAGACTCTTCCGAAAGGCACCGGCACAAGATGCTGCTTGTGTTGCCCGACCTAAAAGCTGAGACAGAGCTCTCTGAGCTCCCCCAACTCCATATTTCAATCCCAATCTCTTACCCTGTCACAATCTCAAAGGGTGGCAGGTCCTCCCTCTTCACCTTCTTCTTCTTCCCCTCGCCCTCCTCAGCATTGTCGGGTTCCCCGTTCTGGGCATTGCTGGGCTCCTCCTGCTTCTCTGCCATCTTCCCCAGGACACTGGGACCGAGCTGTGGCCACTGGGAGAGAGAAAGAAAAATTTCTGAGAGCTCTGGGAGCTGAGGGAGGAGGGAAAACAGAGCTGGGAGTCCCTGCCCCAGGCACAGTTGTCAGGAACTAAATATGGAACAAAGCGGCGGCGGCAGGGGCTGGATGGGGTTGGGTGACCCAGGGCTCTCAGGTGTCACCTCCTTCAATCCCTCTTGCTCCTCTTTTAATTTCAAACCAAGTGACAACTTCAAACCGAGTGACAACTTCACAGTGGGTGGGATGAGGCCGTAATTTTCCTTGATGGAAAATCCTGGAAGCTGGAGCGTGTATTTATCCCCTGGGTGACGGCTGGCACGGGGCTCCTCCTGCTCCCACAGCCTCTCCCTCCTCTGCCAGGGCATTCCATGCTGACCTTGAAGGACCAGCTCAGCCTGGCCTGCCTCAGGCAGGAGGAGAAGGGGTCGTGGCTGTTTTGCTGGAAAATCCTTGGGTTTGGTGGGTTTGGCTTCCTGGAGCATCCCAGCAGGAGACCTTGGTTCCTCCCAGCCTGTTCCTGCAGGACTCTCCTCCTTGGAGCCCTAAATCCAAGCCAGAACCTTCTCCCAAATATTTGAAAGTCCAGCTGGAATCCCCAGCGCTGCTTCTCCCACTGTTCTGCATTTTCCTCCCCACTGCCTTAGTGTTCCATAAATTCCCAGTGCACTGGGGTATATCAGGGTTGGAAGGGTTTTTCCCTCTTTTCTTTGTTCCCTTCAGGATTATATGGAACTACCCCAGTGACTCACTCTCAATTTCAATCATTTACAGTTTGTATCAATCCTGCCTGAGCTAAGTTTAATAAAAACCTGGGTGAGGTTTTTCCAGGGACCAATCCTGGCCATGCCATGGGGCAAAGGAGGTGGGAAAAGTGTGGCTGGGCAGGATTTTGGAATCAAAGCACCCTGGAAATCAAACCTCCAGTACTGTGGACTCTGCACTTTGCTCAGAACTCACCACCAGCAAACTTTGAGTAAATATGGAATATTCAGTATTGATGGAATATTCAGTCAGTATTGATGGAAAAACCTGCTTTTGGTTTGAGGAGGAGAAGAAGTATTCCATAAAAATCAAAGCAGTGGGAATATCTGCTTTGGAGCCAAGCAGCCTTTGTGATTATTAAATCCAGCTCTTTAGAGCTGTGGGATGAGGCTGCACCATCACAAAACAAAATAAATCCACCCCATCAGGCAGGTCATTTATCATCAGAGAAAATTAATAACAAATTATCACAGATAATTAATTCTGGCTGCTCTTCCCAGCCCCCTTGCCATCCCCCTGCCTTGCTGTGCTGGGTATCCTTTGGAGCTTTTCCCCAGGGCCACCATGGATGCAGTTTTTGGGGACAGAGCAGCCCTTGGATGAGTTGTTGTTTAGGTGGTGTTGTTTAGGTGACAAAGCTGGCGGTGGTGACAGCCCAACCGAGGATTTGACAAATTCCAAGACATCCTATCCATGGAACATATATCTTCCACGGTGCAGGATTTTATTTATTTTTAAGCCTAAAATACTTTCTTGCAGGGCAGGGTTGGTGTTTTGCCTCCTGTGTGGTGACAACGCTCAAATTCCACCTCCCCTGTCCAATTGCTGTCACCTCTGACATTTCAGGGGCTGTTTTTGGGGTGGGAATCCTCTCCTAGTGACTGACAGCTCATTTCCTCCTAATCCTGATATTTTCAAGCAGCATCTCAGCCCCTCTCCAGTCCCTCTGACCCACTCTGCTTTATTTTTGGAAGCTCTTCATGGCTGGGGTCCCAGTTTTGCTGCAGCTTTAGCCTGGCCCCTGCGAGGGCTGAGCTCTAATCTAATCTGGGGAATGTGGCCCCGAGGCTCCCCCTCTCTCCAGCCTCTCCCAGCTGCTCCCCAGCTCCTTCTAGGGCAGTGCTTGGAACAGCCACGATCCTCCCCCCACAGCAGCCAAAAATATAAAAGGGCACCACGGAGCTGCTGTGTTGGAGCTGGGGGTGGGTGAGGGCTCTGGTGCCTGTTTGTGACCCCAAATCTGTCCCCAGGGGGTTCCCAGCAGCACTCAGGGGACCCCAAATTGTGCACCAGTTTGTGTTGATGCTCCCCTCCACCTGTGCCTGTCCCCACTGATATTTTATCCAGTTGGCTCTGAATTTGTTCATAAAATCCCAGGATCACTGAGGTTGGAAAATCCCTCTGGGATCATCAAGCCCCAGCTGTGCCCGATCCCCACCCTGAGCACTCAGTGCCAGCCCCAGGGCTGGGCACTCCAAACCTCCCTGGGCAGCCCCTGCCAACCCATTCCATGAGGAAATTCCTGCTAAAATCCACCCTGAGCTCCCCTGGCCCAGCCTGAGCTGTTCCCTCTCCTCCTGTCCCTGTTCCCTGGGATGGGATCCCAAATCCCCCCTGGCTGTCCCCTCCTGTCAGGGAGTTGTGCAGAGCCAGAAATTCCCATTGATCCCCTTTTTCTCCAGGCTGAGCCCCTTCCCCTTCTCCTCAGGATTCTCCAAATCCTCCCCAAATCCCTCAGGACTCTCCAAACCCTCCCCAATTCCCTCAGGACTCTCCAGACCCTTCCCAGCTCTCTTCCCTTCCCTGGACACGCTCCAGCCCCAAAATGTCCTCCCTGACCTGACATGGGGCCCGGGGTCCCTCCCAGCACCGCGGGACAATCCCCGCCCGCTCCTGCCGGGCTCGCTGCTCCTCATCCGGCCCGGGGACAGACACGGGGATCCCTGATCCCGATCCCTGATCCTGATCCCGATCCTGATCCCGATCCCTGCCCTGAATCCTGATCCCTGCCCCGATCCCTGCCTTGATCCCGATCCCGATCCCTGCTCTGATCCCAAACCCAGATCCCGATCCCTGCTCTGATCCCAAACCCAGATCCCGATCCCTGCCCTGATCCCAGACCCAGATCCCGATCCCTGCCCTGATCCCGATCCCTGCCCCGATCCCGATCCCGATCCCTGCCCTGATCCCGACCCCGCTCCAGGCCTCGATCCCCACCCTCACCTCGACCCCGGCCTGACCCTGACCCCGTTCCCGTTCCCGTTCCCGTTCCCGTTCCCGTTCCCGTTCCCGTTCCCGTTCCCGTTCCCGCTCCCGACCTGCGGAAGTCGTTGCGGTCGGTGGCGAAGCGGAAGGCGCTCCGCAGCCAGGCGCGCACGCCCCGCGGCGGGGCCGCCACCGCTCCCGCTGCTCCCGCCGCCGCCGCCGCCATTGCTGCCGCCTGCCCGCGCCGCGCGCTGACGTCACCACGCCGCGTAACGACACTGGCGCAGCGTGACGTCACCGCCACCGCGCGGAGCGGCGCGAGCGGGAGGGGAGCGGGGCCGGGACTGGAATCGGGATCAGGATCGGGATCGGGATCAGGGCAGGGATCGGGATCGGGATCGGGATTGAGATTGGGATCGGGGCAGGGATCGGGATTGAGATCGGGATCGGGGCAGGGATCGGGATTGAGATTGGGATCGGGATCGGGGCAGGATTGGGACCGGGATAGGGCTCGGGATTGAGATCGGGGTCGGGATCGGGATTGGGATCGGGACCGGAATCGGAATCGGGATCGGGATTTGGATGGGGATTGAGATCGGGATCAGGATTTGGAGCGGGATTGGGAGCGAGAGTGGGATCGGGGTCGGGAACGGGACCGGTGATCGAGATCGGGATTGGGATTGGGACCAGGATCGGGATCAGCACCGGGACCGGGACTGGGACTAGGATTGGGATTGGGATCGGGATCGGGATTGGGATTGGGACCAGGATCGGGATCAGCACTGGGATCGGGATCGGGACTGGGGTTGGGAACGGGAACGGGAGCGAGAGAGGAATTGGGACTGGGATTGGGATCAGGACTGGAACCAGGATCGGGACTGGGATCGGGATTGGCACCGGGATCGGGATTGGCACCGGGATCGGGACCAGGAAACGGACTAAAACCACGGCCAAAAGATGTGCCGGCTCTAAACAGGCAAAGCCGAGGAGGAGCCGTGCTGAACAGTCCTTGGAACTTGTTTGGGGAAAAGTTTAAATGTGCAGAATTGTTTATGAATATGCAGGAGGCTGATGCAATAGCAAAGGTGTTTAAAGGGAATAGCAGGTGTGCACCCTGCCGCTAAAGTTTGATTTATTATCTTTGTCTCCTATTGGCCTTTATTAAACTTTTAAAATTTTACCAGGAGAGTGAACCTCGTTTTTCACAGGGTCTTAGGAATTCGGGTTTTGGGGAGTCTGTACCTCTCAAATGCCTCAGCCCATGGGGAAAGAGAGAGGGAAATGCAGATGGGAAATCAGGATAAAACTAAAATCCCCTAAAAATCTGAGAGATCCCAGGGGAAATTGCCCCTTTATTCCAATAAAGTTAGAGAACTCTGTCTCCTTTTTGGACATACAACCTCTGGTGTTTGTGGATTAATTCTCCTGACACTTCTATGGTTGCATGTTTTAAACACAGCACTGCTGACATTCCTACACCTTATATTCCACAATTTTCTCTCTATAACTCACTCTTTTATATGATTAAATCGATTATCACAATATTTATAACACTGGGAGCAAATCAGTTTTGTGTTTTCCTGAGCTCCTGTGCCTGGGAAAAGCAGCTCATGGGACAGATGTGAGGGAAGAGGTTCAGGTGGAGCCCCAAACTCAAGAGCTGCACATTTTTGGGGTGCTCAATGTGTCACGAGTCCATGGGAATGAGGAACTTTAAGGATCCTTTGTTGGGATGGGGACTGTGGCTATAGTGAGCTTCATTACTATTATTATATAAAGCTTTACCAATAATAGTAACTTCTTATTACACAGAATTTCTGGAATTAGCAGATTTTCTGTTATTCCCATTTCCCTCCTTCTCTCTGGGGTCACTAAGCCAGGCATGGGTAAAATCTGGATTTGCAGTGACATCCTGCCACACTGTCCATCCATCCATCATCCATCCATCATCCATCCATCCATCATCCATCCATCCATCATCCATCATCCATCCATCCATCATCCATCCATCATCCATCATCCATCCATCCATCCATCATCCATCCATCCATCCATCCCTCCATCCATCCATCCCTCCATCCATCCATCCATCCATCATCCATCCATCATCCATCATCCATCATCCATCATCCATCATCCATCCATCATCCATCCATCATCCATCCATCATAACATAAGTTCAAGAGTGTCCCCCTCCCCTCCC
>JAOTQP010000981.1:3042815-3053628 GCA_026413545.1 Cichladusa arquata
AATTCCCATATCTTTGCCTGAGAGCCCCTTAATTTCAAAATTATAATAATTTGGAGGGAGGAGGTTTACATTCTCCACTTCAAAGAGAAGATTCTGCCTTTATTGGCAGACACCTGTCCTCCAAACCAGGACAGGAGAGTCAGGCCCAGCTCTGGAGTTTCAGGCCTGGCTCAGGAGCACAGCCTGGCTCAGAGTGAGAGGTGGGAGTGAGGATTTACCTGTCCAGGTCCTGCTGGATTTGCTCGATCTCGGGGTCGGGCGGCAGCTCTGCCCCTCGCTCCTGGCGCTCCTGCTGGTAGCGGTGGAAGGCGTAGCTCCTGAACACCTCCTCAGCCTCCTCCGCCACCCGGCCCTCTGCCGAGGCACAGGGACAGCACTCAGGGCACAGCCTCCCCTCCCTCCACCCTCACACCTGGGAGAGGCCATGCCCCCACTGCCACCCCGAGTTTGTGCTGTTTGTGTTAACTCTGCAGCAATCCCAAAAAGTACCCGACATAAGTGAGTCCTCAGAGAATTCATTTTGTATCCAATCATGCTTGGCATATCAGGAATTCCAGGTCCAGAGGGGGAACGTGCCAGTCTGTGACAGCTCCAGACCCACACAGATGTACCTACACCCACAGAACCTTCTCCAGACCCACAGGAGTCCCTGCACTCTCACACCCTTCTCCAGACCCCAAACATTTGTCCTTGTCCCCATATAACCAGCTCCAGACCCACGCATGTCCCTGTGCCCACAGAACCATCTCCAGACCCCCACAACCTTCTCCAGACTCACACTTGTCCCCACTCAACCTTCTCCAGACCCACACCCATCCCTGTTCCCACACAACTTTCTCCAGACCGAGATGTCCCTACACCCACAGAACCATCTCCAGACCCGCATTTGTGTCCTTGCCCCCACACAATGCTCTCCAGACCTACACAAACATCCCTGCTCCCACAGAACCTTCTCCAGACCCAGACATTTCCCCACAGAATTCTCTCCAGACCCACACGTCTCTGCACCCTCAAAACCTTCTCTAGACCTCCTATCCCCACACAACCCTCTCCAGACCCTACATGTCCCCACCATTTCCATTTCCAGACCCACACGTGTGTCCCTGTCCCCTCACAACCCTCTCCAGACCCTACGTGTCCCCACAAATTGCTCTCCAGACCCACACATTTGTCCTTGTCCCACAGAACCATCTCCAGCCCCACACTCGTGTCCCTGTCCCCACAGTCTCAGGGACACAGTCAGTGTCCCCCCTGTAGCAGGGAGCCCCCAGAGAGGCGTCCCAGCCCCACAGTGACTGATCCCTCATCACACACATCCCCTAGTCTGGGGACAGCACCGCCTCTGGATTCTGGTTCCAGCTGGAGAGTGGCTCCCACAGCCCCACTGAGTGACCCCACAGGGACACTGCTCTTTGTTTGGGACAGGAGTGGTGGGGCAGGATCAGAGCTCAGCTGTCACAGAGCACCCAGACACCTCCAGGTACAGGAGGTCTCAGGACTGGGGGATCCTCCAGGACTGTGGGTTTGGGGGATCTCCCCATCCTTGGGGGACAGCACCTCCAGCAGCAGCTCCACAGCAGCCAAACCCTGTCCCACCACCCCAGCAATCTAGAATCTGCATTTCCAACCTGAGATTTTCCTGCCCAGGGCTGGGAAATGAGGGCACAGCTGTGCTGGCAGTGCTGCTCCACAAACCCCATCCCCAAAATCCCCAAATCCCACCAAATCCTCCTCACAGGGTTTTCTGGCTGGTCCCACCTCCCTGTCCCGTGCTCAGGTCACACCAGCAGAGCTGAAGGGAAAGGACAGCTCCTGTCACTTTTTCCAGAAGTTGTTTTTTGTTTTCAGACACGGGTTTGTTTGGTGGCAAACAAATCCTTCCCCTTCTGGGAACTGGGAGCTGGTGACGCTCCAGGGAGAGCCAGAAAACGAAACCAACTGAGTCAGAGTTTCAGAGAGAGGAGTGCAAACACTCGGCCAGACAGAAGAGGAAATCTCTGCACAAAAATAATCCCTGGGCTTGGTTACCCCAGGAGCTATTTTTAGTAACACCTGGACAGGAGAACACCACCCCCTTTCCCGCAGGTGCTACCCCCAGCACCCAGTGGGATTGTGCTGGGATCTCTCCCACTCAAGGGATCTGGATCAGGGTTTGCCTGGTGGATTCCCAGTGCCAGCAGTGCCCAGGGGAGGTCTGGAGCAGCTCAGGGACCTCTGGAAGGCAGAAACTGCTCCATGTCTGCTCCACATCTGTTCTGTGTCTGCTTCGTGTGTGCTCCATGTCTGCTCCACGTCTGCTCCATGTCTGCACCACGTCTGTTCTGTGTCTGTTTCATGCGTGCTCTGTTTCTGCTCCATGTCTGCTCCACATCTGTTCTGTGTCTGCTTTGTGTGTGCTCTGTGTCTGCTCCACACCTCCTCCATGCCTATTCCCTGTCTGCTCCATGGCTACTCTGCGTCTGCTCCACGTCTGCTCCATGTTTGCTCCACATCTGTCCCACATCTCCTGTGTGCCTGCTCCCTGTCTGCTCAGTGTCTGCTCCATGTTTGCTCCACATCTCCTCTGTGCCTGCTCCGTGGCTGCCCTGTGGCTGCCCCATGTCTGCTCTGTTTCTACTCCATGTTTGCCCCCTGCCTGCTCCATGTCTCCTCCGTGTCTGCCCCATGTCTGCTCCGCATCTACTCCATGCCTGCTCCACGTCTGTCCCATGGCTGCTCCATGGCTGTTGTGTCTGCCCCATGGCTGCCCCATGTTTGCTCTGTGTCTGTTCCACATTTGCTCCCTGGCTGCTCCATGGCTGCTCTGTGTGTGCCCCATGTCTGCGCCACGTTTGCTCCATGTCTGCTCCGTGTCTATCTGTATCTGTTCCATGTCTGCTCAGTGTCTGCTCAATGTCTGCTCCACATCTGCTCCACGTCTGCTCCATGTCAGCTCTGTGTGCTCCGTGTCTGCTCTACGTCTGTGTCTGCTCCACATCTACTCTGTATCTGCTTTGTGTCTGCTCAGTGTCTGCTCCACATCTGCTCTGTGTCAGCTCTGTGTGCTCCGTGTCTGCTCTACGTCTGTGTCTGCTCCACGTCTGCTCTGTATCTGCTTTGTGTCTACTCCACATCTGCCCCGTGGCTGCTCCATGTCTGCTCCGTGTCCACTCCATGTCTGCTCTGTGTCTGCTCTATGTGCTCTGTGTCTGCCCTGTGTCTGCTCCGTGTCTGTCTGCTCCACATCTGCTCCCTCCATCCCCAGCTGCCTCAGCACTGGGATCCACAGCACAGGCAGCACTGCCCGGACCCAGAGAGCCCCAAACATTCAACACTTGCATTTCTGAGTGAGATCCTGCATTTCTCACTGCTCCCATCTCCCAGGAGCAGCTGTGCCGTGGGAAAAACTGGCAGCTCTGGCCAAAAATCTCCATCAGCCCCAAACAGCCAAACAACCACTCCAGGCAGTGACAGGCCTGGTGAAACCTGTGAAACCCCATCCCTCGGAGCCTGGGAGACAGGGATCAACTCCCTGCACAGAGGGAGATGCCAGCCTGGAAGCAGAAAACAGCCCTGGGAAGTGAGAGGAGATTTCTGCCCCCAGGGAAGCCCAGCTCGCTCACTGCAGCTGCAGTTTCAGTGTGGGATGAGCAGCTGGCTTTGGGGTTGATCCCAGCGAGCTGGGCAACCCCTGGTGGCTCCTATTATCCATAACAGTGATTCCATGAAGGATCCAAGGGTGATCAGGGTGAGCACTGCCCTGTGCTTCCTGCTGGAGAGCAGAAATTCCAGAAGGGGAAGGGCACCTGCCATGCCTGAGGAATCTGCACAGCACAAAACCTTCCCTCTGCTCTTTAGGACCAGCACCTTCCCACTGAGGAGGAGCAGCATCCCCAAAGTGCCTCCCTGCAGAGCTGGGCTGTGAGACAGAAATTCATCCCTCAGAAAGGGAGAATTTCTGCTCCAGGTCCTGAACTGCCCCCAGGAAAGCTGCTGTGATTCAGTTCATGAGCAGAGCTGCTCCTGTTCCACCACACACTGCCAGGAGGAGGAAGCTCCCACCTTCATCCTGAAAACACCAGGAGAGGAAGGTGCCACCAGCCTTGGCACAAGCAGCAGCACCTTGGCCATGCCCAAGCTGAGGGCTCACAGCGATGCCCAAGCAAATCCCCAGGCAGGAGAGAAACCTCTGCTGCATCCAGAGGCAAACAAGCAGAGCCCCAGGTGAAATCCAGCCTCAGTCCCTGCCACAAAGCCTCTTTCCACCCCTCAATCCCACAGTGGAAGCTGCACATCCCTGCTCCCACTGCGACCCACGAGGCTCTGCCACCTCCAAATTCCAGAGGTGGAATTCCTCCCGACTCTCCCTGAGTTTTGGGAAGCAGAGAGATGCTGGGACTGCTGCCAAGTGTCTAAGAACACAGGAACTGGGACTGTGACCCAGCGTGCTCAGAGCTCAGAGCTGATTTCTTACTGGTTTTCACATCATCATCTCACTGGCCTCAACAGGAAATCAGCAAACAGCTGCTCCTGTTTGTGGATTTTTGTACCTCCTGGACTCTGGCATGGCAAGGATGGGATGTTTTCCTTCCAGTGCCACCACAGGGAGAGAGGAAGAGGAGCAGAGCAGAAATCCCATAGTGAGGGCAGAGCCCTGAGCTGGGCTGAGCTCCCCCACCCCAATCCCCACCAGAGCTGGCTCAGCTGATTTCCCCTCCTCACCTGCCCAGCAGCACCAGGAGTCACATTGCATCCTGCTGGCGTGAGCTGAGGGTTTTTCCCAGTTCCTGTGGCCCCGTTCCCAGTTTCACCATTCAGCAGGGCTGGGCTGGGCTGGGCTCACACGGGGACAGTGACCCTGCCCTGCCAGGGCACACGGGACCTGATGTCACCCCCAGGCCACCCAGACTGCCTGAGATCTGCTTTCCTCTGTGATTCAAACCCCAAACACCTCCTGTTTTCTCCTGCTCAGGAAGGAAATGCACGGCACCAGGCAGCTCCCAGCACTTTGTTCTCCCCGTGCCTTCCAATCCCACCTAGCTGCCCACCCTGACACAATCCTTGATTGTTTTGGATGGAAAAGAACCTTAAAGCTCACCCAGTTCCACCTCCCACCAGACCAGGATTCTCCAAGCCCCTGGAAGCCCCAGAAGCACTGAGCCCCTCCCAGTTCAATCCATTACCGAGCTGATTTGTTATCCCAGCCCTGCAAAAAGCCCTGGGGACAGGAAATCCCATCTTGCCAAAGCGACACAGCAGGGCAATGGATAAAAAAATCAAGGTTTGAAGCTGCTCCCTCCCTTGAGCACCTTTTACCTGAGCTGAGCCTGCGCCTGTGGCTCCCCCGGCGTTCCTCCAGCTGTGGAGGGTCCCCCTCATTCCCTGAGGCCATTGCAGAGATTTGGGAGTGGCAGCTTCACCTGGAAGGGTGATGGAGATGATGATGGAGCCCTGTGGTCCCTCACAGCCCCAGGAATCCCCTTTGGCAGAGCACACTGCTCAATAAAGCTGTTTTTATCTCTGCCACAGCAGGCTCCTCCCATCCCGGCTCACTCATTCTGTGCCCACAAAATGCTCTGCGCTGGGTCCACTCCCACCTCCCTGGATTCCCCCTCTTGGTGGATCTCAACATTTTCCACAAAAAGAGACCCCACACCCCACATCTCACATGCTGAGATCAACTTCCTTCCTATTTTTGCTCTATCCTGTTCTGAGAGAGGTGTGGGCTGCACCAGCTCTTCCTCACCCCAGACCACAGAGCTTCCTAAAAGGCTGAAAAAAAAAATTCCAGCACCTCTCTGACCCCCTGGCTGCAACCACACCAAGCTATAACACCTTCATGAGATGAGTCCTGATTTCCTCCAGGACCCAAATTTCCTCTAATTCCCCTTTGCAATGTAATGTAATGCAATTCTTTACATTTCCCCTCTCCGAAAATCAGAAAATTAAATGAGCACTAAACACAAAGCTCATATTTCCCCTGAAGTCCACAGGTATCCTAAACAGGGCTCATCAGAGCTCCTTCACCCCAGGGGTTTGGGAGTGAAGTTCCTGTCAGGATTAACGGGATCAGGACAGCTCCTTGCTGCTGTCTGACATTCCAGAGCATATTCCCAGCCCACAATCCCACAGGCCTGAGCTGGGGGCTGTCCTGAACTCACAGATGAGACACAATTCCTGACACCCCGAAATTTAAATTGCATCCTGGACAAAAATAAAGGGATAAATAAGCACCCACGGCTATGGGAGAAGTGCACAACGTGGTTCAAGCTCATGGCTTCACACTGGACATTGTTCAGAAGGAAAAATCAATGTGGGGCAGGAAGTACAGCCTGTTTTCCCTGGGATGGGGCCTGGAAGTGCAAAGTGGCTCAGAAAATCAGGTCCTGGCACAGCTGCACTCAGGGGCCTGCAGCTGGTGACCAGGATGGAAATGATGCTTTTTCCTACATTCTGAAGATGGGAGGACAGGATTTCCCCCTTCCTCCCCAAACTCAAACATCCCCATCCAAGGAAGAGCTGAGAATGCAGTGAGGATCATCAGCTGGGACCAGGGGTCAATCCCTGGGGAGAGCTGCTGGCCACTCACCCAGATCAGCTCCAGAGCTGCTGGCCACTCACCCAGATCTGCTCCAGAGCTGCTGGCCACTCACCCAGATCTGCTCCAGGGCTGCTGGCCACTCACCCAGATCTGCTCCAGGGCTGCTGGCCACTCACCCAGAGCAGCTCCAGAGCTGCTGGCCACTCACCCAGACCAGCTCCAGGGCTGCTGGCCACTCACCCAGAGCAGCTCCAGAGCTGCTGGCCACTCACCCAGAGCAGCTCCAGGGCTGCTGGCCACTCACCCAGAGCAGCTCCAGAGCTGCTGGCCACTCACCCAGAGCAGCTCCAGAGCTGCTGGCCACTCACCCAGAGCAGCTCCAGAGCTGCCTCTCCTGGCTCTCAGAATCACAGAATTCCCAGCCCTGGGGAGTGTCCATCCCCTGGGATGGTGCAGATCCCTTGAGATGGTGCAGATCTCCCAGATTCCATCCCCTGGAATGTGCAGATCCCTTGGGATGGTGAAGATCCCTTGGGATGATACAGATCCTTTGGATTCCATCCCCTGGGTAGGTGCAGATCCCCTGGCATGGTGCAGATCCCCCTGGGATGGTGTCTATCCCCGATCTTTGGATTCCATCCCCTGGGATGTTCAAATTCCCTGGGGTGGTGCAGATGCCTGAGGATGGTGTCCATCCCCTGGGATGTGCAGATCCCCTGGGATGGTGCAGATCCCCCAGATTCCATCTCCTGGAATGGTGTCCATCCCCTGGAATGTGCAGATCTTTGGCTTCCATCCCCTGGGATGTTCAGATTCCCTGGGGTGGTGCAGATCCCTTAGGATGGTGCAGATCCTTTGGATTCCATCCCCTGGGATGTGCAGATCCCCTGGGATGGTGCAGATCCCTTAGGATGGTGTCCATCCCCTGGGATGTGCAGATCCTGTGGATTCCATCCCCTGGGATGTGCAGATCCCCTGGAATGGTGCAGATCCCCTGGAATGTACAGATCTTTAGATTCCATCCCCTGGGATGTGCAGATCCCCTGGGATGGTGCAGATCTCCCAGATTCCATCCCCTGGAATGGTGTCCATCCCCTGGGATGTGCAGATCTTTGGATTCCATCCCCTGGGATGTTCAGATTCCCTGGAATGTACAGATCTTTAGATTCCATCCCCTGGGATGTGCAGATGATGTCCATCCCTTGGCATGGTGCCCATCTCCTCCTCCACTGAGGAGCCTCCTGTGCTTCACCCTCTGCCATCCCAGCCCATGGCTGAGCCCAGCTGCACAGGGAGCAGCTCCTTGGCGCTGTGGCAGCTGGCACCAGTGGGAGTTTCCTCTGTACCCCACAGTGGCACAGGGTGCTGGGAGGGTGTGGTACACCCAGCAAAGAGCTCAAGGAGCCTCTGGAGCTTTTCCAGCCTGGCCTGTGGGGCAGCAGGGCCGTGCCCCACGGTGACCCAGGGCTGCCCATGGGTGACAGGGACTTTTCCTGCCCAGAACGAGCGAGGGCTGTCAGGAGTGAGGACTTCCTGGAGTGTGGGCTGTGCAGCACAGGAACCCAGAGGCAGATGACTCATGACTTTCAACTTGCATTTCATTTTAAGCACTGCAGGAACTTTTGTTTTCGGTTTCCTTCTGGGCCCTGGCACACACAGGACGTGTTCCTGTGACACAGGACGCTGCAGCCCTGTCACTGCTGTCCCCAAATGCCCATGTGGGCTCCCAAAAGAGTTCACTGCCCGTCTCTGCAGGGGTCAGAGTGCCTCAGATCATCCTGCCCAGGTTCCAGAGCTGCTGTCTGTGCTCCTCCTGCTTCCCACCTTCCCTGTTCCCCCTTTGTTATGGGAACACCGTGCTGGAGAACAGGGCAGGGTGTGAAGGAGGAGATGACACCCAGAGACAGCCCAGGGCTGCAGGAAATGAAAACCCTCCAAGATTTGAGTCAGGGCTCAAGGGAGGGTGTCAGGGAAGCTGCAGGGGCTGATTCACCCTATGAGGGTCTTGTGGGAGGCTGCAAGGGGTTAAAAGCAGCAGCCAGAACTTTGCAGAATATAGCTGCACCTCCAAGGTGGAACAGGGCTCTTACCTTTATCAGGGGCACCTGAAATGCCAAGAATGAACCTTCCTGGAACCCCCCAGCCCTCCCCAAACAAACAAAGACCACAACTGCTCCTCATTTCCCCCTCTTTCCATCTCCTCCTCTTAGAGGTCTCAGACACATTTCCTGGGTCTTGTCACACCACTCATCACTTCTCCCAGCTTTTCTCCAAAGCAAAGTTCCTGAGCCCTGGTTCAGGGAAGATGGTGGGAGAGGGAAGCAGATCCATGAGGATCCACAGGAGCAGCTGCAATCCCCATATCCAAGCCCAGCCACGGGGCTCTGGAATGAACGTGCTGTGAATGCCAGGAAATCTATGGAGCATCCCTGGGATGAGATTTTGGCAGCTCTGGTGTGTGGCAGTGACTCCACGAGGCTGTGCAGGGCAGCGATCCCAGCTGGGACAGAGATCCCACAGGATTCCTGATCCCATCCCTGCCTGGGACAGAGATCCCACAGGATTCCTGATCCCATCCCTGCCTGGCCAGCGCGGAGCCAGGGCCGCTCCCCCCCTGCCCCAGGGTAGCAAAATGGGGACTTTGCCCACTTTGGGGTTTGCCCACTTCGGGGTTTGCCCGCCCAGCACGGCCCCAGGGTGGGCAAACGACCCCCAGCGTCCCTCCAGCCGCGGGGACAGCAGAGCCACGCGCGTCCTGCCCGTGCCCCGGTCACAGCCCGGGCGTGGCCGGTGTCACCCGCTGCTCACTGGGGACAGCTCTGCCCGGTGTCCCCTCCGGCCCTGCCCGAGTGATGCCGCGGGCAGCTGTCACCGCGTGAAAACGCAACTGGAGAAAGCTCGGTTAAACGAGGGGAAATTCCCTTTTTGGGGAAGCTAAATGCCTTTTTTTTGGCGCAGCGACCCGCCCGGAGCGTGACTCCAATCTTGACCCGGGGGTTTCCTGCACTTTGAGGATCTTTGTCGCTGTCACCCACCCCGCACCCCGCGGGCATCCCTGCCCGGAGAACGGGGATAACCCATCCCAGGGGAGTTTGGGGAGGGGGAAACGGGGGTGCCCTGGCCACTCACCGCATCCCGGCGGGGAGCAGCGGGTCGGAGCTACCGCATCCCTGCCGGGATCCGCTCCATCCCTCCGGCCGCTCCCTTCCTGCGCAAAGGAAACGCGCGGGGCCGCGGAGGAGGAGGGAAAAGAAGAAGAAGGAAAGGAAAAAAAAAAAAAAAAAAAATCAAATAGAAACCCAACCCCGCTGACCATAGATAGACGCGGGCGCGGAGCCGCGCAGGACTCAGCTCCCTCTAGAGGCACCAACCCCGGCGCGGAGCAGCGGGGGATTTTTGGGGGGTTCTGGGGGAGCTGAAGCATCGCCCGGTCGTTGTCACCCCCGCACCCTCCTTGCGGGGCTCTCCCGGAGATCTCCGGCTCCTCCCTGACTTCTCCAGCGGATCGCGGAGCTTTTCCTTACGGCTGCACCTTAAATTCTCCCCCTGCCTGCTCCCCGGCCGAGAGCCGCGTTAAAGAAACGATTTGAGAATTTCTGACTCCTGGGACTGAACTTGTGTGGATCCAGCAGAAAAAAAAATAAAAAATAAATAAATAAAAAAAAATAAAGTCACGGGTGGTAGAGGGGGCTCCCACCGAGTGCCTTTGGGAAGTGGAAATCGCTGAGATTTGGGGAAATCCCAGCAGCTCCAGGAGAGGTAGATTCAGCCCTGGAGGGTTCAGCAATCTGGCCCAGCTGCTTTTCCTCTCCTCGCTCCTTGGGACGCTGCCAGGGGCGCTGCTGGGGCTGGAAAATGCCAGATAAGCAGAGCTTTGGGGCTGGGCAGACGCCTGGCTGCTGATTATCGCATCACTTGTCTGCCCGGTGGCAGGGGCGCTCTGAGGGCCCCACGGGATCTGCCCCGCAGCCAGGGATTTGGGAATTCTTGGCTTACTGGCTGAGCTTTTCCAGGGAAAAGCGGCCCCCGGCTGCAGAGGGTCCTGCTCTGGAGATTTGGGCTGCTGGGCACGCCCTGCTGAGGGTGGGGCTGTGCTGGAGAGGAAAAGCAGCTGCTGGAGGGTGAAAAAAAGGATTTTCACAGTGGCTGTGAGAACAAGGAGTGGGGAGAGGTCAGAGCTGGCCTTCAGGGAGGGAAGATCATCATTGTCCTGGTGTGAAGGACAGGTGTCTGCCAAGAAAGGCAGAAGCTTCTCTTTGAAATGGAGAATGTAAACCCCCTCCCTCCAAATTA
>JAOTQP010000981.1:3053728-3070191 GCA_026413545.1 Cichladusa arquata
GAGCATCCCTGAGCCTCTCTGAACCTCCCTGAGCCTCCCTGAGCCTTCCTGAGCATCCCTGAACCTCCCAGAGCATCCCTGAGCATCCCTGAGCATCCCTGAGCCTCCCTGAGCATCCCTGAGCCTCCCTGAGCCTCCCTGAGCCTCCCCGTTGTCCCACCTCCCGTGCTGGGGGGAATCTCAGATCTCAGAGGGTTGAGCCACTGTTGGTTTTGGGGAGGCTTCACCTCTGTTCTCCCCCTCTCCCAGCTGTGCCTGTGACCCCCTCCCCGTGCTGTCCCCTCTGTGCTGTCCCCCAGCCCCTGTCACTGCCCCAGCTGTGCCTCAGGGCACTCTGTGGCCGTTGTGTTTGTTTGAGCTGCTCACTGGCACCCATGGCCACCCCAGTGGCCACCCCAGTGGCCACCCGGGCTCCCAGCCAGCCCTCCCTGCTCCAACACCTCAGGAGACTCTTGAGGGTCCCGTGGTGGACACAGGAGCCCAGCGTGGAGGAGCTGGGGGCAGCTGAGGGGTGCAGCAGCCCAGGGGAGCCCCCAAACTGGGAGCACTGGGGGGAGAAGCCACTCAGCCACTTGGGCTGCCTGCTGTCCTTCCCCTCTGCAGCTCCTCAGGGGGCTCCTGGGGCCCCTGGGGAGCTTTGGGGGGCCACAGAAACCCCCAGAGGAGGAGCTGGAGGCAGCTGAGGGCTGCAGCAGCCCAGGGCAGCACTGGGACAGCACCAGCAGGGCGAGCACAGAGTCACTGCTGGGGAAACTGGAGGAGCTCAGCATCAGAGGCTGCCTGGTGCTGGGGCACAGACACACAGCCCAGGGACACAGCCTGGAGGGGACAGCCACACCAGGGAGCTCCAGAGGCAAAGCTCTGCGGGGGTGAGTTGGGCTGGGGGAGAACAGGGCCACGAGCCCAGCTGGCTGCAGGGTCCCCTGTGTGTGCCCTGTCCCTCCTGCCTCTGCTGGCCAGGAAAGGCAGTGATTCCACCCCACAGGCCCAAAGCCCAGAGGTCAGAAGGTGTTTGAGAGGTTAGAAGTGAATAGCCACAGGGCATGTGGAGGGTTATTCTGATTTTCTTTACATAAGACCTCTGTGAATTTTCTGGAAGTCAACTAGTCCTGAACTTTAAAAAAAAAAAAAAAAAGGAGCCTGCTGGGCTGTAGCTGATCCCAAAGAGTTGGGGTTTGCAGGAGGTTTCTGGGTTGGATGTTATAAAATCCAGTTTTCCCCTGACTTCTTTAACACTCTGACCTGAGCCCAGTGCTCCCAGTAAGGCCCAGTTGGGACATCCCATACCCACAGCTGGCAGCTCCACCCCCCCCTCAGCCTGTGCTGTGCCTGGGGGGGCTCAGGGGGGCTGTGGAATTTTCCAGAGCCCCCATTCTGGCCCTGTGGCCCCGTGCCCAGCTGTGCCATGGCTGCTGGAGGGGCAGGATGGTGCTGTGAGCCCATTCAGACCCCCTGGCTGTGCTGTTCCCACAGGGATGGGCTCCCAGCAGCTCGGGGTGCTGATGGGGAAGGTGCTGGCAGCCCCCAGGAAATGCTCTCCGTGGATTCTGGTGCTGAATGGGAGAAGCAGCAGCTCCTGGAAGGTGAAGGGAGGGCTCAGAGGGAAGGGAAGAGAAATTTCCTTTCACCCCTGGGGACTCAAGGGCTGCCTGGTGGTTGGGGGGAGGAGCCCTGAGGAGTGGGTGGATGTGGGAGGCTGAGGAATCCTCCAAATTCAGTGTCCAGCCTGCCAGGAATGAGCCCATTGGCTTTGGAACACCTGGAGCTGTGGGATCCTCTCTCAGCCACTCCTGAGAGGTTCAGCTCCCACAGGAGGAGGTGACAGCTCAGGGGAGTCCCTGGGGTTTTTTGGGGGTTGTTTTGATCAGCAGGTGAAGGAGCAGGGCCCCCAGAAGCAGAGGTGTCCCAGGAGGAGAGGCTGTGGAACACGAGCAGACAGCAAAGGTGAGAGGATGGGGAGGGGGGGAAGCTGCTCAGGAGGGTCCCAGTGCCCCCAGGCCTTGGGAAAAATGTAAGGATGGAGAACCACGAGCAAAACTGATCCCAGCCCTGCCAGGGGTGTCCTGGAGGTTCTCTCATCCCTCCATGGCCCTGCACAGATGAGGAGGGAATAATTTTGGGGTGCTCCTGCTCAGCAGTGAGCAGCACTTGGCTTTTGGGGCTGCTTGCCCCAGTTTGCCATCAGTGCCAGGGGACATCTGCTCCGTGCCACAGAGAATTCCAGCAGCTCTGGGTGATAAAATGGCACAGCAGGGGTGGGGGCAGAGGGAAAGGTTTGGGTTTTTTTTTTTCCCAGCTCAGCTGCTGGTCTCAGTTACATCAGAACCGAGCTGTTGTACAGAGACACTTTGTCAGCACTGGCATCATCCCTTCCCGATGTTTTTTTTTATTCCCACGGCAGGCTCAAGCCCTGGGAAGTGTGATGGGAAGGGAGGAGTCGCTCCTGAGCGGGGCTGCTGATGGCCCTGCCCTGTGCTGCTGGCCAGGAGGTGAGCCAGGAGACAGGGAGACTGCCGGGGGCAGGGTTAGACAGGATTTTAGTACAAAGAGGGTGGGCAATTCCTGGAACAGGGTGCCCAGAGAAGCTCCTGGATCCCTGGAATTGCCCAAGGCGGGCTGGAGCAGCCTGGGACAGTGGGGGACATCCCTGCCCATGGCACTGGATGGGCTTTAAGGTCCGTTCCAACCCGGACTATCCGAGGATTCTGAACCATTCCGCGGTTCTGGATCTCCTCGGAGCACCAGGTGGCACTGTCCGACTTCCCACCGAGCCGAGCTGAGCCGGGCTGACCCGGCTGGGAGACGCAGACACGGCGGGCTGCGGGGACCAGGGGACAGCGGGGACAGCGGGGACAGCACCGTGGGACAGCGAGGGACTCGCTCAGAGGGGTTTCACAGGGGATTTTGGGTGGGTGGATTCACCTCCTGCACCCTCAGGAAATCCCAGAATAGTAAAAACCCCACCCAGCAAACCCCTGCTGTGGGTCAGGTTTGTCCCAGAGTTTCCTTTTGGGGGTCCCAAGGGGGGACAGGACACCTTTGCCGTGGTCCCACCTGTGTCCCCAGGCTGGGGCTGTCACCCTGAGCTGGCTCTGGGCTCTGCAGGAGCACAGAACATGAGGTTTGGGCAAAGCAAATCTTCTCACACACACAGATCGATCAAATTGATGAAACCCCCCCAGACCCAGGCCTGGATCCTGTGACAGCTCCTGGAGGGAGCTGGGCATTCATCACTCTGTGTTTGGTGGTCCAGAGCTGGGTTTGGTGGTCCAGAGCTGGGTTTGGGAGTCCAGAGCTGTGTTTGGTGGTCCAGAGTTCTGTTTGGGAGTCCAGAGCTGGGTTTGGTGGTCCAGAGCTGTGTTTGGTGGTCCAGGGCTGTGTTTGGGGGTCCAGAGCTGTGTTTGGTGGTCCAGGGCTGTGTTTGGGAGTCCAGAGCTGGGTTTGGGAATCCAGAGCTGTGTTTGGGAGTCCAGAGCTGTGTTTGGTGGTCCAGAGCTATGTTTGGGAATCCAGAGCTGTGTTTGGGAGTCCAGAACTGTGTTTGGTGGTCCAAAGCTGTGTTTGGTGGTCCAGAGTTCTGTTTGGGAGTCCAGAGCTGTATTTGGTGGTCCAGGGCTGTGTTTGGTGGTCCAGAGCTGTGTTTGGTGGTCCAGAGCAGCCAGCTTCTGTTTTCCAGGCGTTGCCAAGCTGTTTAGGACAAAATTCCTGACAAATCCACCCTTGATAATCTGCTGTACAAACACAGGGAGGCAGGGGAGGCTGTGGGAGGGCTGAAAAATCCACTCAGGTGGGGAACCCAAACCATCCTGTGCTGGGGGCGAGTCCTGAGGCTCAGCAGCCTGGAAAGGCTGGGAAGGCAGAGGAAGGAGGTTTGGGACAAGCTTGGACAGGTCTGTGGGGATGTGAGCAGCCCCTCGGTGTCCTGGTGGATCCCAGCCGGGAGGACAGGCTGGGAGTGCCACTGCAAGGTGCTTTTCCTCACCCTGTCTGTCTCTGATGAGTCTCTCTCCCCTCCTCGAGGTTTCCTGAGGGTGGATGGAGCAGCAGAAGCTTTTGGCTGCTTTGGGAGAAGCTGGGCACAGCTGGGAGCAGGTGGAGCCTCTGGAAAGGGCTGAGGGGAGTCCAAGAGGGAAAAACACCACAGGAGCTGTGACCTGGGACACCTCTCTGTGTCACCGTGGTGTGCCCTGCTCACAGCTCCCTCTCTGCCTCCTCCACCGACTCATCTCTGCCTCCTCCACCGACTCACCGTGGCTCCACCTGGGCCAATGTGCTTCAAACTGCAGTGTCAGGTCCATAAATCCCTTTCAGAAAAGCTGAGGGCTCCTGCAGACAAACCCAGCACGTTTCAGTGGATTTTTTTATAAAATGAGCCCAGTTTGGAGCTGCCCTGTGAGGAGGTTGGATCAGCACTCCCTGCCTCAGTTTCCCCTTTCCTGTGAAGAGTTGCACAGCAGACCCTCCCCTTCCAAAGCACCTCATAGCTCAGTGCTGGACTTGTTCCAGGCACTAAAAATTCCAAATTTCAGGCTGACCGGGGGCTTTGGGCAGGATCAGCCCTCTGACTATGGAAACCCTCTATGCCCGTGGGGAATTCCCGAGCCTGGCTGCCCTCAGCCCCCAGCACGCTCCTCCCGCAGGCAGGGACAGCCCAGGAGGGAGGAAAAAACGATTTCCTTCTCCGTGCGCAGGAAGAACTCGGCTGGAGCTGGGGAGGGGGCTCTGTGCCCCCCCGGAGCTGGGGAGGGGGCTCTGTGCCCGGCTGGAGCTGGGGAGGGGGCTCTGTGCCCTCCCGGAGCTGGGGAGGGGGCTCTGTGCCCCCCTCTGTCTGGGGGCACCCCAGCTCCCGGTTTCTCCCTCCTGCCAGCACCAGACGCGCTCTGGTGTCTCCAGTCGCCGCATCCGGGGGTGGGCAGCTCCCCAAAACCATCGGGAAGCGGAGCCCGGGGGTCTCGGGGGGTATCACCGAGAGATTCTCCCCCCGCGCCCCGCGCCCGGCTCGGCAGTGCGTGGGCAGGGCAGGCTCGGAGCGCTTTTGGAAAGCGCTCCCGGAGTTCCGGGGGTGTTTCCCGGCGTGACCCCCCCACCCCCGCGGCGCACAGAGGCTCCTTTCAGCCTCGGGGTGTCCGCGCTGAACAGATCCCCATTCACTGAGAAACGCGGGGACGCGCCTGGCGCGGCTCCCGGAGCCGGAGCCGCTGGGAACCGCTGGGAACCGCTGGAAACCGCTGGGAACCGCTGGGAACCGCTGGAAACCGCTGGGAACCGCTGGTGTCCAGCTTGTCCCAGCAGCGGAAGGGGCTGGAGGCCGGCGGGGTGCCAGCACTGGGCGTCCCTGGGGTATCAGGGTTCCAGCACTGAGCATCCCTGGGGTATCGGGGTGCCAGCACTGGGCATCCCTGGGGTATCGGGGTGCCAGCACTGGGCATCCCTGCCGTGCCCGTGTGCCAGCACTGGGCATCGCTGGGGTATCGGGGTTCCAGCACTGGGCATCGCTGCCGTGCCCGTGCGCCCCGTGCCCGCTGCGGGGCTGGGAGCGCTGGCGGGGGTGGCAGTGGCACAGGGACACGGTGCCAGCCGGTGCCAGCCCTGAGGCGCGTCCTTCCCTCCCTCCCTGCCCAGATCCAGCCCCCGGGAGATGCGGGAGCGGCTCCAGCCCCTCCCGGAGCCGGGCTCGGTGCCGCTGCCTCGCTCCCCGCGCCGGCACCGCCCGCGGGTCGGCTCGGCCCCAGGTGCTGCCCAGCTCCAGCTCCTGCCTCTTCTTTTCCCTCGGCTTAATGAAAATACCGCGTGCATTTTTGCTTTCCCATTTTGCTTTTTGCTTTCCCATTCCTGGGGAAGGACTCTTGAGTCTCCCCCCACCTTGACTGCTACAGCCTGGATTTTTTTTTCTTTTTTTTTTTTTTTTTTCTTAGATGAGGCGTTTAGTGTGACTAAAACGTTCTCACGTCTCCCTCTTGATTATTCCCTTTCCCTTATTAAACAGTTCCGTGTTGAATTATTTTTCCTCCTTTCTCAACCCTTCCTCCCTCCAGCTTTTTTATTATTTATCCTCTGCGGCTTTTGAGGGCTTTATTCATTAATTTCATGGTGAGAAGAGGCCTCTGTCCCTCCCACGCCGCAAAAAGGATGAGTGGGATCGGTTTGGCGGGGGGTGATCTCCATCCCATGGGGTCAAAGCCTTACAGAGGTTTGGGAGAGGGGTTGATTCCTGTCCCCGTGGGCTGCAGAAGCTGTGGCTGCCTCATCCCTGGACGGGGTTTGGAGCAACCTGGGATAGGGGAAGGTGTCCATACCCATGGCAGGGGGCAGAACAAGGTTTTAGGGTCTCTCCTGATGGGAACCTTTATGAGACGCCCCTTCATTTTCCCTGGGGTGCAGGAGTGTCCCGTCCCCACATCCCCATCCCGGCCGTGCCCTGCTGGTCACAGCTCTGGTGACCTCAGAGCATTCCCAGCGCCGCGCTCACGGGCCGGAGGAGCCGCTGGCAGCGCGGCTCCTGCTAATCTGGGAATTGTATGCCAGGAAATGCACACCCAACCCAGCCGAGCTGCCGGGACAAAGCCGCGCTCAACGCTCCCCGGGCTTCCCCCTGAGCGCCCCAGGGCGGCTTTGGAGCGCTCCCAGGGCTTTGCCTGGCCCCTCCCCGGGGGTTGGGCACCTGCTCCAGGTGTGGGGACAGAGGCTGCTGACGCCGTGAGCTGCTGGATGCTCTGCCAGCCACTCCCTGGGGAATGTCACAGAACGGGGATGTAGCGCCCAAACTGCCCTGGGCAGCCTGAAACCGGGGCTGGGAGAGAGATGCACACTCTGGGTGTTTAATCTGGACCCTGACAGTGCCAAATTCATCGTTGTTTTCCTGCTGGTGTTGTTCAGCCACAGCCCCTTCCCACGATGCCTCCCCAGGTACCAAAACTCCCCGTCCTTGACACATCCTTAGGAGCCTTGAGCTCCAAATAGACTCCAGCGCTGTGCAAAGCCGCCGAGATTTCCCGAAGCCGAGGGCTGGAGAGAGTGTGGGGGTTATTATTAGCGCTCAGCCTGTGCCAGGGCAAGTGTCAAACACCACAGAGGTGTCGGGAGGAAGGGTTTGACCCGGCTGAGTCACTGCAGGGCAGCTCCTTTCGGGGTTCTGGGCACCCCTGAGGGAAGCAGGCAGTGTTATCTGCTGAGAGAGGAGCCTGGCAGGGATTTTCCATGGTGTCACCGCGCTCCTGGTCCCAGGAGACACCTGGGCTGTGCCCTCCGAGGTCACACTTGTCACCCTGCATGTGACACATGCTGCTGGCCGCGTTTTCAGGCTGCTGTTTACAAACAGAGAGCAGGGGGAGCTGCTCAGGGACCGTGGATGATGGAAAAGCCTCTTCCAGCCTCGCTGGCTTCCCCCTGTGCCCATGGAAAACCAGGATGCAGCACTGGAGAGCTCTCCCAGACACAGAGATGGCTCCATCCCTGCTCTTCCTGCACCTCCAGCAGCTCCACAAATCCCCACTCATGGCCTCCTCTGTGCAGGATGCTGCAGCAACATGGAGGGATGGAATAATGTCCAGGCTGAGATTCATGGGGTTCATGAAGCTGCTGTAAAGTTGCATTACAAATGTGAGCCACTCGGATATTCCAGTGATCCGAGCCAGCAGAGGAGAATATTTTAAATGAAATATTCATGGGGATCCTCAGCCTGTGAAAGCGATAGAGCTCTGCTGCTTTCTGTGGACTCACACTAATTTATTTTTTATTATGACCCATTTGTAGGATGATGGGGCCAGGAGGCTCCAGGCGGTCGCCTCCAGCTTCAGATCCCAGTTTTGGGTTTTTTTTCAGGTGCTCTAAAAGCACAGAACAGCTCCAAGATCTGTGCCCCAAATTCCAAACCGCTAAGGATGTAGCCTGGTATTTCTGACACACCAAACCTGGGCTCTGACACAGGCAGCTGCTCCTCTATGCCCTGGCAGCTCAGACAGGCCACAGGGTCCCCTCTGTGCCAGTGGCAGTGTCCTGGGGTCACAGTGTCCCCTCTGTGCCAGTGGCACTGCTCTGGGGTCACAGTGTCCCCTCTGTGCCACCGGCACTGCCCTGGGGCCACAGTGTCCCCTCTGTGCCCCTGGCACTGCCCTGGGGCCACAGTGTCCCCTCTGTGCCAGTGCCAGTGCCCTGAGGCCACAGGGTCCCCTCTGTGCCAGTGACAGTGCCCTGAGGCCACAGTGTCCCCTCTGTGCCAGTGCCCTGAGGCCACAGGGTCCCCTCTGTGCCACTGGCACTGCCCTGGAGTCACAGGGTCCCCTCTGTGCCAGTGGCACTGCCCTGGGGACACAGTGTCCCCTCTGTGCAGCTGGCATTGCTCTGGGGTCACAGGGTCCCCTCTGTGCCACCGGCACTGCCCTGGGGTCACAGGGTCCCCTCTGTGTCACCGGCACTGCCCTGGGGTCACAGTGTCCCCTCTGTGCCCCTGGCACTGCCCTGGGGTCACAGTGTCCCCTCTGTGCCACCGGCACTGCCCTGGGGACACAGTGTCCCCTCTGTGCCAGTGGCACTGCCCTGGCTGAGGAAGGCACCATCACCAAAGCAACAAAGGGCACTCACAGCCCCGGAGCAGATGGCAGCAATATTTGCCAAACAAAGGCTCTATTTTCAGGGAAATCCTCCGACTTTCTGCCTCGAGAACAGAAACGATTCAAGCTCTGGCGCGGGCGGCCAAGGAGCCGTGGGGAGGAAATTCTCCTGTCATGGGCTGGGCGGCTCTGCTGGGAGCTGGGGCTGCTTTTCCAGGCAGATATCATTCCTGCTTCACATTTGGGAGTGACTTGAACCCCTTTGTAGACCCCAGACGCACCTATTCCATCCCTGGAAGTGTTCCAGGGGCGGCTGGAACAAGCTGGACTGGTGGAAGGTGTCCTGGCCCGTGGCAGAGGATGGAATTGGATCTTTAAGGTCTGTCCAACCTCTCCTAGAATATTTCCCTGGATGGACCATCCCCAGCTGCTGCATCCACACATCCAGCCCCGCTCAGCGCAGCAAACAGCTTCGGGCTCTGCTGCTGGGATGTGAAATACACTGTAACATCACCTATAATTCTTAAAATAAAGCGTTTATGCCGTTCCCTTTTTTCTTTCCCAGCTGTAAATTCCGCCCGGCTCTGGCTCTTCCCCCTCCGCCTGTGCCTGTCCTGGTTTATGGCATCGTCACAAGCTCGCGATTGATTCACGGTGTCAACAGAGCCGCTGCCAGCCCGCGCTGTCCCTCGGTCCCCTGTCCCGGCCGCGGTGACTCAGACAAACATGACTAACTCTTCCCTGAGCAGCAAACAGCGATCCCGGGCTTTGTCCGGAGCCTCGCTCCGCGCTGCTGGGAGCTGCCGGAGCCCCGCCCTGGCACGGGGTGACTCACCCCGGGGAGGTGATGTCCGTCCCGGGACTCACCCCGGGGAGGTGATGTCCGTCCGGGGGAGGTGATGTCCATCCCGGGGAGGTGATGTCTGTCCCGGGACTCACCCCGGGGAGGTGATGTCCGTCCCGGGGAGGTGATGTCCACACTGGGACTCACCCTGGGGAGATGATGTCCGTCCCGGGACTCACCCTGGGGAGATGATGTCCGTCCCGGGACTGACCCCGGGGAGGTGATGTCCATCCCGGGGAGGTGATGTCCCTCCCGGGGAGGTGATGTCCATCCCGGGGAGGTGATGTCCGTCCCGGGGAGGTGATGTCCCTCCCGGGGAGGTGATGTCCGTCCCGGGGAGGTGATGTCCACACTGGGACTCACCCTGGGGAGGTGATGTCTGTCCGGGGGAGGTGATGTCCACACCGGGGAGGTGATGTCCGTCCCGGGGAGGTGATGTCCACACCGGGGAGGTGATGTCCGCACCGGGACTCACCCCGGGGAGGTGATGTCTGTCCCGGGGAGGTGATGTCCGTCCCGGAGCAGGGCTCGGCTCCTCCTGCACTCCCCCATCGCACCCGCAGGGTGCAGGAGCTGTGCTGGGGCTGCTGAAATCACGTCCCGGCAGGGAATTGCCCGTCCTCCCCGGGCTGCTTGGGTTGTTTCCTCCCCAGAGGGGTTTGGATGTGCTGAGAGGGTTTGTCTGCCCCTGCTGGGGTTTGTGCTCAGCTTGTCCTCAAGCTCCAGCACCATACGGTGTGCTTGGGAGTGAGGATTACCCTCACCTAGGTTTGGGAATGAGGATTCCTCCCATCTGGGCTTGGGAATTAGGATTCCTCTCACCTGGGTTTGGGAGTCAGAATTTTCCTTACCTGGGTTTGGGAGTGAGGATTTTCCTCCCTTGGCTTTGGGAGCGAAGATTCTTCCCCCTGGCAGGGACAGCCACCCCCTGAGGGTGGAAACGTGTCTGATGAGGCTTTGTTGTGCCCAGTTTGAGGTGATGGAATATGTACACAGAAGGAATAATATGGAAGGAATTCCTGCCTCTGAGGGTGGGGAGGCTGTGGCACAGGTGCCCAGAGAAGCTGTGGTGGATCCCTGGATCCCTGGCAGGGATCCAGTGTGGATCCAAGGCCAGGCTGGACAGGGTTTGGAGCACCCTGGGACAATGGAAGGTGCCCCTCCCGTGGCAGGGTGTGGAATGGGATGGGCTTTAAGATCCTCCCAACCCAGCCCATCCCTGATCCTGCAGCAGCAGGATGTGCAGGGTGCCCAGGGCACTCCTGGCTGTGCTGGATGGGGTCCAGCAGGGCACAGGGTCCAGCAGGGCACAGGGTCCAGCAGGGCACAGGGCCCCTTCCAGCTTTGCCCTGAGCATCTCTGGTGCCATCCCAGCAGGATGCTCCGACCTGGCACCCCTTTGCTGACACTGTCACCTGGAGGAGCCCAGGCAGGGTGTGCTGCAAGGGGAGCAGCCTCTGCCTGTCCCCCCACACCTTGGGGACATCCCAGAGTGACAGAGGTGGTGGCTGGCCCTGCCAGGGAGGCAGCAGGCCCTGGGCCACTCTCTCCCCAGGCTGACACTCAGCAGGAAGGAAGGCATGTGGTTTGCTCAGCGAGGGCTGTAATTAGGCTGATTGGCACTGACTCGCCTCAAAACGCCAGGGAGGAGGGGAAAAACTGCAGCTCAGCCATTTTATGTGGGATTTTACTGGGAGAAACACAGCCAGGGCAGGGCTGCCTCTGTCCCTCCTCTCAGTGACATTCCTGTGAGCAGACCAGGCATTCCTTTCAGAGCAGACCACCCCCAAGATCAGCTTCACTCTTGCACCCCCTGCCCCAAATCTGCCTGGCACAGCATCCCCAAAGCCCAGCTGGGGCTGGGATGGAGCTGAGCTGCCCTGGTGCTGGCAGGGCAGCGTGGGCTGCGTGCCAGGCTGGAGCTGGAGCACATTTCCTGCCTGGCTCTGATAAGATGTGCTTTCATTCACGGCTGTGTGCTGACCACAGGCCACATGAGAGGGCCAGCGTGGCCCACTTGGGAGCAGAGGAAACGTGGCTTGGCCTGGCAATGCCTCTGCAAGGAGCTGCTGGAGCAGAGGCTGTGCCTGGCTGCTGCAGCAGGGGCTGTGCTGGAGCATTTTGGGTTTCTCCAGGGGCTGGGCACGCTGTGGGATTGAATTCCAGCTCTGCTTGGAAAATCTGGAATCCCAGACTGGTTTGGATAGGGAGGGACCTCAAAGCTCATCCCATGCCATGGGAAACCTTCCACCCTTCCAGACTGCTCCAAGCCCTGCCCAGCACTGGTGGGACCAGTCTGGGTCCTGCCCTGATGTGCAGGAGAAGGGTGATAAAGGAGATTATTCCTGGGATTGAAATGGTGTGGGGTTGAGCAGCCATCAGTGCTGCTCCCACACAGGCAAAAAAGCAGCAGATTTGGGGCACAGCTGTGGAGGATTTGGGGCACACAGGTGACACCTGAGCAAGCCAGGAGGGCTGGGCAGTGCAAAAACCTCTTGGGGAATGAGGGAAGGGATGGGGAATGAGGGAAAGGATGGGAAACAAGGAAAGGGATGGGAGGGATGGGGTATGAGGAGAGGGATGGGGAATGAGGGAAGGGATGGGAAATGAGGGAAGGGATGAGGAATGAGGGAAAGGATGGGAAACAAGGAAAGGGATGGGAGGGATGGGGAATGCAGGGAGGGATGGGATGTGAGGAGAGGGATGGGAATGAGAGGAGGGATGGGGAATGAGGGAAAGGATGGGAAATGAGGGAAGGGATGGGAAATGAGGGAAGGGATGGGAAATGAGGGAAAGGATGGGGAATGAGGGAAGGGATGGGGAATGAGGATCAGGGCTCTTCCCTCACCCATCCTGGCCCGGGCTGAGGGTACAGCTGGCAGCCCCATCCCCTGCTCCACCCCCCAATTAACCCATGTTTGCTTATTAGGGAAGTCACAAGCCTATGCAAACACTTCCATTTGCTCTCGATAAAGCCCAGGGCTAAGAACCCCGGCCCGTGGGGTGTGGCCGAGCCCCGCAGGCTCCTCCCGAGGGCCACCTGCCGAGACCCGAGCATCCCTGGTGTCACAGCCAGCGCCGTGTCACCCGCTGGCTGTCCCCAACCCCCGCCGTTTGTCCCAAACTTGGCCCGGTGTCGCTAACGGCAACTGCTAATTGTTCTCGCGCTCTGTACTATATTTAATTCCCCACTATTATTTTTTCCCCTTTTAATCATAAAAAGCCTAAATTTCCCTCGGGGAAGGTTATTGGCTCGAGTGTGGAAATATACCTGTGCCTTGCATGGCGCTGGGCCACCGGGGCTTTGGCTGTATTTTTAAATCCAAGTACAAAGTGTCTTCCACGCCAGCGTCGTTTAACCCTTCCCAGGAGGGAGAGTGGGAGGAAAGGAGTGTGGGGGGGGGCGGGGGGGGAGTTATTTCCTTTTTCTCAGCTCCTGCTCAGAGCAGGATGGGTTTAGATGCATGGACAGCAAGAAATGTGGGATTTGAGGGATTTACCCCAAATTCCTCTGGCAGTTATTTTGGTTTTCCCTCTCCCAGCGTCACGCCAAGCTTTGCCTCTTTCCCAAATTTCCTCCTGGGTGTGTGTGGGGGGGCTCAGGTGCCCCGAGGTAACCCCAGCCTCGCCACCTTTGAGGATGTGGGCCAAAGTCACTCAGTGTGAGCTATTTCGGGGGAGCGCTGGCAGCGCCGCCGCCGGAGCCGCCCGGGCACAGATGGGACGGCCAGGAGGGAGCTGCCCCCGTCTCCTCCGCTAATGAAACCGCCCCAGGGGGCTCAGCCCTTCCCCCGCAGACCTTGGGGCGCCTTTCAAGCGGCTGCTGCAAGGGGAGGTTTGGGTTTGCAGCTCGGAGAGGGTTTGGGCGCTCACCCTCATCCCTGTGCCGAGGTTTTGTTCAGTGGTGGCTGCTCTGGGCTCTGAAATCCTCACTCAGAAGGAGAAATGGGATTGAAACAACCCTTTTTTTTTTTTTTTTTTGGCCTGGGGTCAGTTTTGTTTTCACCCATCCCAGCCCTGACGTTGTTTTCTCGGTTGGGAGGACGGGCAGCAGCGTGAAAAGCTCCACACGGGCTTTGTGCTGGGTCTGGGGGCAGCAGCGGGGTCAGGCAGCACCCAGAGCCAGCAGGGTGAGGGGACAAATTCCCCTCCTGGCCCCAGAACCCCCCTCCTGTGCCTGACCCTCAGCTGAGCCCCCTCTCCCTGCTCTGCCCAGCACAAGGGACTGAGTGTCTCCCTCCTTCTCCCCAAACAAAGACAGCCACAGTGATTTTTCTCCTTCTTCTTCCAAGTGGTTTCACCCTTGAGTTGCCGGCCTTGATTTGGGATTCCTGAGGGGACCAGAAGCCCGAGGGGGTCCTGGCAGGGTGCTGGAAGTTTGGGCACCAGCAGCCACCCGCCCTCCCCAGGCAGCACACCTGCTCCATCCCCTCCATCCACATGGGATTGCTCCCAAGGCTTCTGGAAAATCTCGGGGGAGCTTTGGGGGTGAAGATACAACCAGTTCTGGGATCCAACCCCGTCCCAGAGCAGGGAACGAGCCCTGCCAGGCTGCCCGTGCCGAGGGCGGGCAGGTAAGGGGAGCTTTGCCAAGGGAGCACCCCGCGGGCAGGGCGGGGGCCTGGGGCAGGGAGGGGACCCTGCAGCTCCTTCAAAGCAGCAATTTCAGCATGAGAAAGGAATGTGGCTCCCGGCCGTGCCAGGGATGGGATGGGATGGAGGCTGTGCCTCAGGAGCAGCGATGATTTCTGCTGGCCTGACTCACTGGCTGCCTCCTCGCAGCCGCTTCCTCTCCGGGAGGCAGAAACTCCCAGTTTTTATTTATCACACGGCTTAAAGTAGGGGCGAAGGAAGGAAATGTTCTTAATTTAAACTCCTCTGTCTCCCCGGGGCTCGGGCCAGCGCTGGCACGGCGAGGTGGCCACCAGGAGCATCCTCGTGGCCAGGGCTCCCCCTCACCTGAGCACTGCGGGCTGCTGGCAGCTCCCCACGGGCTCTGAGCCCGTGCACGGAGTGTCCCCGCACCTGGGAGCGCCCGAGGGACAGAGTGGGGACACGCAGGGTGGGCAGGGGGCGGCTCAGTGTGGGCACAGCCATGCCCAGGGCACCTGAGAGCCACTGAGCCCCAGGGAAAATCCGGTTTTTTTGCCTTGAGGCCACCTGCTCGTGCTGCTGCTGGTGTGGGACAAACCTTGGTGGGGGTCCCGGTTTGTGCCACCCACAAGGACAGAGCTGTCACAATTCCCAGGGTGCTGGGGGTCCCTGTTTGTGCCCCCCACAAGGACAGAGCTGTCACCATTCCCGGGGGTCCCTGTTTGTGCCCCCCAAAAGGACAGAGCCGTCACCATTCCCAGGGGTCCCTGTTTGTGCCCCCCAAAAGGACAGAACTCTCCTGTCCTGGCTGGAGGATGGGAAGGGTTTCACCCCTCCCATCTCCATCCAGCTCAGATTTGGGGATGCTGTGTCACCATTCCCAGGGTTCTCAGTGGGCAGAGCGACACCCCTGGAATATTTTGGGTTCCCCACCCTCAGCTGAGCTGGGACATTCAGCCCTGGGTGCTGTCACCACCTCATGGTGCCATGGGTGGGATGGAGTTTCCAGAGGCTCCATCCCAATGTTCCCCATCCTCCTGAGTGGCAGAAGCCAGGCCAGGCGCCTGTTTGTTCAGTGCCACGGTTTTTGCACAAAAAACCATGGTTTTGTTATTTTTGTTTTGTTTTTTGCACTCCCAGAGGGTTCTCCTTGCCCAGCCATGCCCGGTGAGGCTGGTGGCACTGCCATGGCACAGCCACAGTGCCCCTGAGCCGAGACATCACTCGTGTCTCTGCTCAGAGCAGCAGATCCAGGCATGAAGGTTTGGTCTTTGCTTCCTTGGGGCTTTCCTTGAGCTCCTGTTGTGAAACCTTCATTTGTTTCTAAAAGCAGTGAGTTGTTTTTTGGGTTTTTTTTTCTCATGATCTTCTCTTTCCCCTCTCTGTTGCCCTGAGATAAAGGCTGCTAAATTTGTCCTGTGCTGAAAACGCAGCTAATCCTGATGGACCTGAATTCGCATCTCTCCCCCAGAGGAATTGCACTAATTTTTTTTCCCTTTGTTCTGCCAGGGGACCTGTCCGTTTCCTAGTGGAAAGAAAAAAAAAAAAAATCACTATTTAGGGCAAGGTTTATATTCCCGAAACCTGTGTTTGTTTGCAAGAAAAGAGGACAGGAGGGAAATAAATGAGAAAAGCATCATGCTGCCTTTTTTTTTTTTTTCCCCTCCCGATATTGTTTTTACAGCAGGCAAGTTTTAATTAAAAGTGAAGAACTGGGTCACTTGTGCTGTCCAGAAGATGCTCTGAGGACGTGGTCCTTTCCCACCAGTGTTCATTTGGGAGCACAGAGCAGCTGGGCCAGCCGGGAGGTGTTAAAAGCTCCTTAAAGGAGCGCAGGGTGGGCTCTGGAGGAGCGGGTGGGGGTCTCTCCTTCCTGCCCACAGCTGCTGGTGGTGATGGGGGGATTGGATTTTGGCATTTTGTGCCGCTCTCAGGGCCAGGCAGGGTTTGGCTCCAGGACAGGAGGGGACGGCGCTGGTGAGAGGCAAAGCAGGTGCGAGCTGGGAGCGGCAGGAGCCACCTGGGCTTCAGGAAGCCGCAAGCCTGGGGCAGAAAAATCCACCCAGAGCCGCCTTGGCCTCAGCTGGGGCCGAAGGGACACGGGCAGGGACGGCGACAGCGACAGGGAAGGGACAGGGACGGGGAGCTGTCACCTGAGGAGGAGAGGGAAGGAGTCCCGGCAGTGCCCGATGGCTGCGGGCCGTGGGTGGGGGGCTCCCCGCGACCCCCCGAGCTCCCGGTGCCGCTCCAAGCGGGGCGAGACCCCCGGGCTGGGGGCTCCGAGAGGGCTGGGGGGCTCCGTGCCGGGGGCCGGGGGTCTCAGAACCGAGTGGGGGGAGCGGAGCCGGGGCTGCCCCAGGGGGGCTGGGGGGCTCCGTGCCGGGGGTGGCGGAGCCGAGTCCCATTGTGGTCGACGGAATTGTTGAGGCTGTGACAAGTGGAGACGTCTTTGTCCGAGCTGAAGATGATGAAGCCGT
>JAOTQP010000981.1:3147168-3173427 GCA_026413545.1 Cichladusa arquata
CCACCACCCCCAGCCCAGCCCAAACCACCAAGGCACGTCAGGCTCCCCCCTCTCTCCAGGCCCAGCTTCCCTCAATTCCCCCTCTCCCCAATTTTGGATGGATGAAGCCAACACAAAACATTTTTTCTCGCTGGGAAGCAGCAAGTGCTTCCTCGCTGTCTTTGCACTGATTGAAACAAACACAAACAAAGACACGCCTGCACTGCCACCCTAATGTTTCCATGGGAAATGTTTCTCTTCCAGATGGGCTCTGCCACCAGTTGGCCTCGGCAGAACTGAGGTGAAATGCTGCACCCCCAGCCCTCCAGAGGGGTGTGCAGTTATTCTTTGCAGGTTGTTGTTTGCTTGCCACGGGAGCCAGGTCTCTGTGGAAGGCTCACTTTGGTGCAATTCCAGCTTCCCACCAGCTCAAGCCCATCTTCTTTCCAAGCCAGTATTGCCCTGAACGTTTGTTGTTTGGAGAGTTTCAGCAGTGAGAGCAAACAGAGCCGTGCAAATCCAACCCTCGGGCCAGGCCCTGCTCCTCCCACCACCAGCGAGGCCCTGAGCCCTGCACAGGCTCCATGGCCCCAGCCTGACCCATGGCTGCTCCTGCTGCTGCCCTCAGTGCTCTGAGTCTGACAGGTAGGAGGGCTGAGTCCATCTCCACACCAGCATGTCCTCCCCTGCCACCCTGTGGGATTCTGTCTGGATCCTCGACTCGTTGGAGGCCAGGAAATCCACGGCTCTCTCCCACACCCTCTTCATCTTTTTTCTGCAAGGAACAGCAAGAAAAGAAATGAGGATCCCAAGCTGGTTGTGCTTCAAGTGTGCCTGTGGATCTGGCTGCCTCCTGTTCCCTGTGCAGGCATCAAACAAAAGCTGGTTTAGAGATTTCAGGCCAGGGCATGGCCACATAAATCCTGCCTGGAGGGAAGATGAGAGGCTCTGTCAGTGCCCTGAATTTCTGCCTCAATTTGTGCTGCAAAGGGACTCAATAAGTAAATTGCCCTCCCCTGTCCTGCACACAGAGATCTCAGTCAGGGGGATACCCTGATGTTCACCCCAGCCTTGGATCCAGCAGTTCTGAGCATCTCAGGGATGGCTCAAAGAGCTGCAGTCATCCCTTGTAGGAAAAGGAATCCTGTGTCTGATACAGAGGGAGGAAGTTTCAGACTTCACAGGAGGACAAGGCATCTCCCTTTAACCAAAACACAAGAAATAACCCTGCAGAAATGGAGCAAAGCACCAGGATCCAGCCCTGCAGCCCTTCAGCCCCACCACCCACAGAGCAATGACCTCAAGCACACTTCCTGTCTGAGAAAGAACCAAACCCAACCTGAGGAAACACCAAACCCAACCTGAGGAAACACCAAACCAAAATCATCTCAGTCCAGCTCCCTTCCACCTGCACAACTCAACCTGGCTCCCTTCCAGGCACACAATCACTGCAGAAGAGCCCCAATATCCTGTTCAGCTCATGGGAATTGTTCTGGTCTGGTTTGGAGAGCAGCTGGGATGGCTGGAAAGGGGACACCCAGCAGATGGAGCAGAGGACACCTGATGCTCCAGGTCCAAGCAAACCAAACCAAACCAAACCAAACCAAATCCAGGCACTGCTGGACAGAACAAGGACAACATACCACAAGTGACAACACACCTGTGGCACTGCACAGGTGACAACACACCTGTGGCACTGCACAGGTAGCAGTCCCAGGGCTGGCACACTGACCTGCAGCCTGAGCTGTGTCCAAGCCTTCCCCAACCCAAAGGCTCCAGCCTCATCCTGCACAGCAGCTCCAGGGATGCACTCTGGAGCTGTGCTGAATCCCCTCCTGCTGCTTCCAGCCCTGCTGAGTGCCCAGAAGCAGCTCACCTGCTCTGAGGAGGGATCAGGCTGTCCCTGACGTGGAAGATGCCGACGTAGGGGTAACGCTCCAGATTCCGCTCCCATTCCTTGTAGTGGTCCTGGACAACAGCTGGGGGATGGGGACACAACAGTGAGGGCTGGGCCTGCAGGGAGCACAGCAGGGCTCCCTGGGCTCCCACAGCTCCTACCTATGATCTTCTTCACCATTTCATACATGGCTTGTTCCTCCTCCTCCATCTTCCGCCAGCGGTACCGGAGGTAGAGCAGGATCCCCCACAGGGTTATCAGACCTGGGGGAATAAAAACAAAGGGAATTCAGGGACTCACAGCTCTCTGCTTGCTCGATGCAGTTTTAGTTCTGACACTGTGACTCTGTTTGGAATTGAATCCCAGTGATTCCTTTTGTCCCCCAAAACCCCCTGGGTGCTGCCCCCCTGCAGCACAGCAGCACCTGTGGCTGTGGGATGAGGTGAAAGCCTCAGCACGGAGCTGCCCTCACAAAAGAAACCTCAGCACAACCACAGAGCCCCAGTTCTGCAAATCCCAGAGGCCTCCCCCAGCAGGATCACTCTGGAAAACTGTCAGATTTCACTGCTTCATGGAGAGCTGCTGGACAAGGAAATAAAGCCTGGGGCTCCAGAGGCAGCCCAAAATGCAGGAGATGTGTATGGAAGGTTTAGCACTTCCAGTGCCCCCAGTAGGACTTCAGTGTCTGCAATAAACAGAAGTGTCCCTTGTCACCCCCTCCCTGTCAGGCTGGATTAGAAGCTCCTGCAGTCACACAGCTCTCGTTATCACCTTGCTGGGTAAAACCCCTGTCTCAGCTGAGGCGTGACAGACTATTCCAATAAAACCTCCAACCCTGAAATGCTACAAGTCATCATTAAAGAGGCAGGAGGACTTGGGAGCTTAGAGCAAGGAAAAAAGAAAAACTGACTCCTTAAGGTAAGTTAACACGCTTATTCTGCAGCCCATAATAATGGGCACTTGAGGAATACCCAGAGAGCTCATCAGCTGCCTGATTTAAAGCAACTTTTAAGCACTCACAGCACAAGAGGAGGGCTGTGGGTCTCCTGTGCTGCCAGAACAAAGGTTAATTAGACATTAACTCATCAGCAGATTTATTTCATCTCAGTTAGGCATTTCCTATGGCTGAGGAATGTGTGATCACAGGGGCAGCTGAGCCCCAGGAGCCACTTACCCCAGAAGAACAGGAAGACGTTGGTGATGGCCGTGACCACGGCCCGGCGGAAGCGGCAGCCCAGCCCCATCTGGGGGTGAGCAGATTCCAGGCAGAACACTTCCTCCACACTGGAAACTGGCTCTGACATGTCCCTGCCTTTCAACCTGAGGGGAAGAGGCAGAAAATCTCACTGAAGAGAGCAGGCTGCAACTGCAGTCTTTAATCAAGGCTGGGAGAACACGCAGACTGCAGATGCAGAGGAAATGTCCCCACAGCCAGCACAGCCTCCTGCCACACCTGGGGACTGGCTTAGCTGGGACTGGCTTAGCCAGGGATGGCTGTGGCTTCAGGAAGGCAGCAGGGCTGTAGCTCCCACTGGCACACTGAGAATCCCTGCCCTGCCTCTCTGACAGCCCCTCTCAGCGTGCACAAGATTAAACTCAGAATTGGATTCCCACCTCCCAGCACGGAGATGGAAATGCTCCCTGAGTCAGAGGCACTGCTCAGCCCCAGCACTGGGAGCTGGGGCACCAGGCTGGGAGCAGGAGCAGCTCAAAGAGTGGCACAGCACCAGCACAGAGCCCTCAGGCCCCCCTGCAGCACTGCTGCTCCCAAAGCCAGGCTCACTGCACACTGAGCCATTCCCAGAGCTCACAGGCATCAGGGGATCCTGCAGATCCAGGGGAGCTGGACCAAAGGGGACTGTAGTTTTTAAGCTCCTAATTATGAACAACCCATTAGACAAAGAGGTTTGCTCAATTTACAGCTCACAAGTTACAGAGAGCTCAGCCCAGTCCTGGGCTCTGCAGGAGTTTCCCACCCCTTTGGCTTATTTACAACCCAAATTCCACGGAAATATATAAAACATGTATAGTAGAATCACCCAGTGCAAAGCTCATTTTCAGTCCTGCCTCTCAGACTAGCAACTAAAAAATAATCTCATGTAGCTAAAAATGCCAGGGGCAGAGTTTTGGGGATGCTGCCACACCAGCTCTGGGGAAGCAGAGCTGTTTGGGGACCAGCCAGCAGAGCTGCTAATTAACAAAACAAAAAGTGGGAGGATATTGTATCCCACGGCTTCTGACTGGAAATGTGCTGGAGTATAAAAATACAAGATTTAAAAACTCTGCATCCCAGCCCACCTACAAATCCAACCCTGCCCCTGAGGAAGCTGTGCCCTGTCCTGGGAATTTGCACACCCCAGGAATCAAAGCAGCAGATGCTGTCTGATCCGTGGATCACAGCAGCAGCTGCAGAAATATTTAAGAGCAAATGGAGCAGTGGGAATTCCTACAAGCCTGGCCCACCAACCCCAGCACCACGACTGCTGCAATTCACTTAATCAGAGACACATTTAGCAACGTGAAAATGCAAACAACTGTTAAGGCTTTAGAGTTTGAGCAGACTGGAGGCAGCCCACGCTTCCCAGAGGAAGGTGATGATGGCTGCTGACTCTGGGTAACACTCTTTCTGTAGGCTATGGGCTGGATATCGTGGTTGTGCCCTCAAAACTCAGTATTGCTGTTCTTTCTCAAGGATGTAGCCTGAGAAATGCCCCCTCAGTGACCCAGCTGCACCCACATCAGTCAGACCATCCATTCAGGAGGAATTACTCCATGGAAAGGGTGGTCAGCACTGCCAGGGGCTGGAAAAGTGGTGGAATTGCCATCTCTGGAAGTGTTCATTTGGATGTGACACTCAGTGCTCTGGTGGGGTTGTCCAGGGGGGATCAGCCACAGGTTGGTGATCCCAGAAGGATTTTCCAGCCTCAGTAATTCTGGGATTCACTGTGCTCTGCCAGACACAACCAGCACTGCAGGTATCACTCAACATCCCTTTCCCTCTCCTGCTCCTCAGGACTTGCTCCAGAGGATCCCAAAGTGTGGGTGACCCCACTGCACACAGGGCTTTGCTGGCCAATAACCCCCTGGTCCAAAGACACAGCTCCACAAATGCACAAACACTCTGGAGAGAGGTTATCCTGGGAAAAGTGACCAGGTGGGCAAGTTAAGGAAGAGCTGTAGGCACAGGACCGTGGGCAGGACACCAGGATCACCCCACAGGAGGCACAAACAGCCCTGAGCTCCCACTCCCATCTCACCTGCAACACGTCCCTGGACACAGTGCCACAGCCTGGGCTGGGAATGAGGAGGGAGCTCAGCTCCCCTCCTGCTGCAGGGCTGTGCTTCTCCTTTGGAAGTGTGCCCAGCAAGCTCTGCCACAGCCAAACCCAGCCTGTCTGCTGAAGCTTAACGAGCTCTGGGAGCCAAAGGGCACCACTGACCCTGTCAAATTCCACCCCAGCCAACACCCAGATCCCCAACTTTGACACAGTGGGCTCCTGCCCACCCAATTCCTAAATCCTTGTGGCTGCTCAGTACCAGCAGATCCCCAACTTTGACACAGTGGGCTCCTGCTCACCAAATCCTTGTGGCTGCTCAGTATCAGCAGATTCCTGACTTTGACACAGAAGGTTTCTGCTCACCCAATTCCCAAATCCTTGTGGCTGCTCAGTACCAGCAGATCCCCAACTTTGACACAGAAGGTTTCTGCTTACCCAATTCCCAAATCCTTGTGGCTGCTCAGTATCAGCAGATCCCCAACTTTGACACAGAAGGTTTCTGCTCACCAAATTCCCAAATCCTTGTGGCTGCTCAGTATCAGCAGATCCCCAACTTTGACATAGAAGGTTTCTGCTCACCCAATTCCTAAATCCTTGTGGCTGCTCAGTACCAGCAAATCTCCAACTTTGACACAGTGGGCTCCTGCCCACCCAATTTAAATCCTTGTGGCTGCTCAGTATCAGCAGATCCCTGACTCTGACACAGGGGGTTTCTGCTCACCCAATCCCCACATCCCTGTTGTTGCTCAGTATCAGCAGATCCCTGACTTTGACACAGAAGATTTCTGCTCACCGAATTCCCAAGTCCTTGTTGCTGTTCAGTATCCAGTCCAGGGCTGCTTTAAACTTCTGTGTGGAACTGCCAGTTACATTCTGTGCAAAGGAAGCCATAAGAAGATTAGCCCTCCATTCATTTCAAATACTGACCAACATGATTTCATTATAGCAGTGGGAGAATTCACTCCACAGGGGCTGTCCCCAGGTTAATTCTTATCAGGATTCTGCAAACTGGAGGGAGGTGAACTAAAGTCTTCTGACTGGGGAGATGATGCATGAAGAACTCTGTGAAATAACACCATCCCAGACTGTTAGGGCTAACCACTAAACACAACATAATCTTACTGACAGGTTACCAGGAAAGAAATGGAATGCTGGATCAGAGCAGTCTGTCTCCTGACACTCTGCAGCAGAGAAAAATCCTTCTTCTGCCCAGCCCTCAATCCAGGGAAATTTCTGGTTGCACAAGACTGATGGCTCCAGTGAAACAACAAACCATTAAGATTTACAGGGGGTGAATCAGAGATAGAGGAGAAAATGATTTTCAGAAGAACTGCTGAGAACAGGACTGGCCAAAGGGGAAGCAAGAGACAGGGGAGGGAATCAAAGCAGGATGAGGAAGCAAAATGGATGGTGAATTGTTTTAGTGTCTATTATTTATTGCTTTATAAGAGACTAAGCACTGGGTTATAACAAAGCTGCTCAGAGCCCACTCACCAGCACGTGATCCTTCGCCTCACTAACCCAAATGCATTTGCTTTTTAGGTTCTCAGGGTTTCCACATTCAAAATTACCTGGTAAGAAAAGTCAAATAGAAAAATTATGTTTGTAAAAAAGCCCTTGAACAGTTTAGAACCAGGCTCTGAATGTACACCAAGAAATGCTCTCCTTTCCAATCAGCCCCAGCCCTGAGCAAAATGATTCCAGGGTGAGATTTATATTGCAGGCAGATCAGATTATGACTATTAATAAAATGCTCAGCCACTGCATGAAGGTTGGATAAAGGCAATCAAACCTCTCACTTCAGAGCTGCTGCTGCTGGATAAGGGCAATCAAAGCTGACACTTCAGAGCTGCTGAACACACAATGAGGGGGAAAAGTATTGCTCCTGCCCCTTGCAGAGCACAGAACCACAGCTGCCACCAGGTATCAGGTATGGAGCTAATGATCAGTGTTCAAAATGCCTCCAAGGAGCTGAAATCACAGCTCTGCCTCTAACCCAGGCAGAGAAATGCTGGCAAGGCACTAAATCCTCTAAATCTTGCCTCGCCAAGTTGACTAAACAAATGTGCTAAGTAAATCTGGTGGAAATCCGAAGTCAGATTTGAAAAGATTTATGAATTCTGTGCAGCTTCAGTATCCAAAGGCTTCAGCCTTGAGGTCTGAAATGCAGAAAATGGAACTGAAACCCTTTTAGTGATCAGCACTGCTGTGAATCTTGCTGAACAAGTCCCTGCTCAGACAGTGGATTTCTAGCAGCATACTCCACCCAAAATACCAGTATGGGCTGGATTTATTCCTGGAGTAGGGACTGTGCTGGGTCAGCTCCTCATCTCAGAGAACCTGTCCCACTCTGTGGTGAGGAAAAGGAGAGGCACTCACACATCTGCCACCACATTTCAGCAGAAATTACAATTTCTTAGGTCACTTCATGTGTATGAACACATCAGTTTACACTCCTGACTCTATCTTGAAGACAATTTCAAGCTGTTGGTAGAAAAGAATAACAAACCCAACCAATCCTACCTGGAACTCCCAATACTTCAAGTACAAACAAGGCCCACTCACCCAGGTAGGGTGAGAGGACTGCATTAGCCAAGCAGCACTCAGAATAAAAACAAACCCATCTTTCCTTGTTTTCCTATTCCCTGGAACTGCCTGTTCCACAAACCCCTCCAGGGTGGGGCAGAAGGGAGCAGGGGCTGGGAGAGGCAGCCCCTGCAGGCTCAGCAGGGCTGGGGGGTGCTGGCACTCACCTGCCTGCACAGACAGGTAATTGTAGAGCTCGTGCAGCACAGCCATGGTCACGTCCTTGTGCTTGGCCTGGCAGAACTGCAGGGCACAGACAGGGACACACATCAACATGGGGACATGGGGACAGTGGGAGTGCAGCTCCAGACACACACACAGCACCACCAGCTCCAACCAAATCTCCTCAGCAGAGAACATCCCATACACAGGTGACCCAGAGCATCTGCTGAAGTCACTGCCCAGAGGAACCGGGTGAGTTTTAAGGTCCCTTCCCACCCAAACCAGTTTGGGATTCTGGGATTCTATAAAGTGCCACCAACCCACAGCCCAGTTTGCAGCACCAGCCTCAGACCCATCACAGATGGATGCATCACCTCCAGAACCTCCCAGCACAGCAGAACCCAGAATCCAACAGGAAACCTGCTCCCTCCTCCTCATGGAATTTTTGGGTTGGAAGGACCTTTAAAGCTCACCCAGCTCCACCCCTGACACCTTCCCCTGTCCCAGGCTGCTTCAAGCCCTGACCAACCTGGCCCTGGGCACTTCCAGGGATGGGCCACAGCTTCCCTGGGAATTCCATCCCAGCCCCTCCCCACACTCACAGAGCAGGAATTATTCCCAATATCCCATTCAAACCAGCACATGGAATCCTGGAATGGTTCGGGTTGGAAGGGATCATCCAATCCCATTATCCCAGGCTGCATTTTATCCACATCCAACCCAGCCTTGGGAACTTCCAGGGATGGGGCAGCCCCAGCTTTTCCAAAAATCCATCCTGACAGGGAGCAGGGCTGTGTAGGCACTCCAAAGTGGAGCTCAGGGAATTAGCTGGATTACATCTTGTACTGTTAAAGCTGAAAACAGCTTTATTGCAAACCAATACCACTGCTGGTACAACTGTTAAAAAGAAATTGATTCACATAATTGGGAATTTAAATTTTTATCTTTTAGAGTCTCATACACACTCCTAACTTAATCTGGCCCATTAATTCCAACTCATCAAGTCCCAATTTTTCTGTAAAACGATAGAATTAATCATTTTACAGTGATACTGTTATGGGTGGAATTGAATACCTGGAATAATCACTGTTCTGTGAGAGCTCACAAGATTGAGGATAAATAAATAAATGCTTACATCATCCGTGTTTTTGTCACAATCCACAGGCAAGAGATTAACTAGGAAAGAGAAGAGGGTGAGTTAGCTGGCTGCAAACAAGAGCTCTGATCAAGAAAATAATTATCTTTTTAAAAGCAGGCTCAACTTAAAGCCTGGTTCTGCTGTTGTTCATCTCCCCCTGGCAGCACCTTGAGATGCAAACAGCCCCTCCAGGAGCTGCTCTGGGAGCAGCCCCGAGGAAAAACACACCAAGGATGGAGCTGATCAATGTCCTCAGCTGGGGAGTGAAAACTGTTTCAGCAGCTCCTGTCTGAGGAGAAGCATCAGGCTGATCTTTACACTCCAGGTCACCTGAAATATCCCAGCACAGCCAGGGAGGGAAATGAACCCTCCTGGAGGGGGGACTGCAGCTCTGGGCGCTGCAGGGCTGGAACAGCTCCTGCAGCATGTCCCAGTGCCCTGTGCTGCCCCAGGGCAGCATTCCTGCCTCCACAACTCCTGTCACAGCTGAACACGACAATCCAGTGACAATGGGCAGTTTCATCCTGGCTTTGGGAATGCAGCAGCTTTCCCAGCCCACACCAAGGGCACAGTGTGCCCAGGCTCAGGAGCAGCACCTTCCCAAAACAGCCCCCAAACCCTTCTTTGTTCAGCTCAAAGCCTGAAACATCCCCATTTCCAAGTGTTCCAGCTGGGGAACTCTGCTTTAAAAACCAGCTGCTGGGGAAACTCCTTTTCATTTCTCACTGAAAAAGAAACTGCCACACCTTAAGTGCTGAATTGATCTGCTGCACTTCCCCCTTGGACAGAATAAAGGCTGGGAAGGGCCGTGCTGGCAGAGGGAACATCAAAAACACATCCCAGGTACTACACAGACATCGTGTCACATTGTAAAATCCATCCTTGGCCCAGCAGGCATCCATAAAATCCATCCTTGGCCCAGCAGGAATGGCACTCCACATAAACCCCATGGTTCTGAGGCCAAACTCGTTTGGAAAAAGCAAACTTTTGATTTGCCTCCCATGACTAACAAGGTTTCCCATAGGAAAGGGGAGATGGGAAGAGGGACAGAAACAGAGATGTCAGGTAATGGCAGTGAGGATGATAAATGTGAAAGGGAAAGCAGGACAACAGGTGAGGAATGAAGCTTAAATGAGAATTAAACCAGTGCACGTACATCTCTCCTCTGTCCCGTCCAGCCAGCCTGACCCAACCATCTTCACCAGCAGGATGCCCAGAAAAATCAGGAGCAGCACCAGGCTGGCGAGGCACAGGAACTGGGACAGGTAATACTCCAACCCTTTCCTCCTTCCCTCCTGCTGCTGCCGGGGCGCCGAGCGCAGCAGGGCCGAGCGCGGGGTCACTCCTTGCCCCCCATCGCTGGCCGCTCGCCACGGGAAGCGCCGGATCAGCCCCCCAGCCCGGCTGCCCGCCTCCTGCTCTGCCTCCCTCCCAATGCTGGCAGCCAGCTCCTCCTTCCCTCTCCTGAACAAGCTGCTGAACCTCCCTGGGGCCGCTGAGGAGCCCCACGGGGTGCTGGGGGTCACCTCGCTCTCCCGTCTCCACCAGGTGTTGGAGGAGAGTCCCTTCCTCTCAGCCGCTGCACCCCGGTAGCTCTGCACCCCAACTCCCCCTCCCGATGTCCCCCAGTGGCTCCCGGGCTTCTCCTCGCTGGGCAGGGGTTTGGAGGCTGCCGAGGAGCCCCAGTAGGGTGTGGAGCTCAGCCCCCCCAGCCCATCCAGCCCCGAGGCAGCCCGGCTGCCGAGCCCCCCGCTCCTCTCTGCTGAGGGGCTCCACTGCGATGTGGAGTTTGAGCCCCGAAACCTGTCCAGGGTCGGTCTAAGGCCACTGCTGAGCCCCCCGCTCCTCTCTGAGGCGCCCCACTGCAGTGAGGAGCCTCGAAAGCCATCCAGGGTCGCCCCCAGCCCCTGGCTGAGCCCCCGGCCGTGCTCTGCGACATCTCTGGACGTGTCCCAATGGGACGCGGAGCTCAGCTCCCCGGGCCTGTCCGCCCCCAGCCCCCCGCTCCTCTCTATGGACGTGTCCCACTGCGAGGGGGAGCTGAACCCCCCGTGCCCAGCCAGGGACGCCCCCAGCCCACCGCCCCCTCTCTCCACAGTCGTCCCCCACTGCTCGGAAGGGCTCAGCCTCCCGAGGCTGTCCCGGGACAGGCCGCCCTCAGCCCTGACGCCTCCGCCGCGGCCCGGCGGGGACCCCCGCGGGTCCCCCCAGGCCTGCCCGCCGCTCTCTCCCGACGGCCCCCAGCGGGACGCGGGCAGCCGCCCCACTTCCTCCTCCTCTTCCTCCTCCTCATCCTCCTCCTCACTCTCACGGGCGGCCCCGCCGGTGAAGCCGGAGCGCTGCCGCGAGGGCGAGGCCTGCGGCGGCCCTGCGGAGGAGCGGCCCGGGCTGGGCGGCGCGGTGCGGCCGCTGCGCCGGGCCGCCGCCACCTCGGCCCGCAGGCAGCCCAGCTTCTTGATGTAGACCTTGCGGGTGGTGGCGGTGATGGGCCCCGGGCGGTAGCCGAGCGCCAGCAGCTCCTTGCGGAGCTCCGCGTCCGTCAGCTCCGCCATGGCCGCGCCAGGCCCCGCCGGAAGCGCCCCGCGGGCGGGAAGCGGCGCCGCCATCTTGGGAGGGGCCCCGCGCGCCCCTGGCGCCGCCATCTTGGGGAGGGCACGGGGCGCGTGGGGAAAGGGCGCGGGGCGGGCGCCATGTTGAGAAGGTCAGGGACGGTGTGGGCTCCCGCCGTGCCCTGAGGGAGCGGCAGCTCTGCTCCCTCCGGACCAGGGAAAAGGGGGAGAAATGGGGAAAGCAAACGGCAGAAACTGCCTCATCTGCCGCACGGGCCGGTCTCCATGATGGGTTGCCCCCATCGTCGTGTGGGGATGCTCCTGGAGCAGCTCCCGCCTCACTCACCCCCAGTGAGTTCTGACACTTTCAGGGCCATTCTCCCAAGAAAAGCCCCTTTCCCACCCACCTGCCACCCCCACACGCATTTCCGTCAGCGCTGCTCGGTTGCTGAGCTCTGCCAGAACCTCAGGCGGGACCAGGATCCAGATCCATGAAATATTTCCCGAGAAGGGGGGTCCCTCCACCCCCCACACCTAAAGCAGCAAACCCAAGCAGTGACTTGTAAATTTATTTTGGCACGGCTGTGATGAACAGTAATTGCTTTTTCCTGCCGCCGCCGCTAAAGAAAGCGATGAAAGCGGCTGAAATACGGTGGTGTAATGTCGGAATTTAATTAAAGGAAATGGAACAGCGGGGCTGAGGGTGCTGAGGGCTGGTGAGTGCTGCGGGTTGGGTGACAGATGTGTGACATGGGGTGACGGATGTGTGACATGGGGTGATGGATGTGTGACACGGCAGTGAGGGACACGCCGTGGTCCCTCGGGAATGGCACCTGTGGGGAGAGGGAGCCTTCCCGACATAAATCACAGAATCCCAGAGACAAAGAGTGTGGAAAATCCTTCCAACACCATCGAGTCCAGCCTGTGACCGACGCCCACTTGAGTGCCTTGTCCAGTCTTCCTTGGACACCTCAGGGATGGGGACTCCAAACCTCTCTGAGCAGCCCCTTGCAATCTTTAACAATGTTTAACAACCCTTTCCATGGAGAAATTCCTCCTGACGTCCAACCTGATATATCCTCTTGTCCTGTCACTAATCCTTCTTTCAGGAACCCTCTTCCTTAGCAAGTCCCCAAAGCTCACCTCACTTTTCCCAATTTATCCAAGGAAGCAGCAACAAGATGCTGAGATTTGTTTGTCAGGTTGGCAGCAGCAAATACATCCTCAGCAGAGGCCAGGGAGCCCATTAAAAGAGCAAACTCAGCTGTGCTGGGAAGTGTGAATGTGCTAAGCTGAGCCTACTCTGTGCTCCACTGCCAGCTCATGATGTGGAGAGGGGTCTAACGTAAATAAAAAATTCCAATTTGCTCCTCTCACACAGATCCTGTGAGCTCACAGCTCTCACTTTGCAGAAGCTCTGCCTGGACATGCAGATATGTGCTGGCTGAGCTGATGCAAGTCTGGGAATTATATGAACACACCTTGTTCTGGAGAAAACAGCAAAAAAAAGCCCAAACCCATCCTTTTAACTTGTGATTCTGTCCATCAGCAGAATTACCCCAGGCCCAGCAGCCTCATTGCACAATCTTTGGAGGGGAAGACATGGGATTGATGTTGGACAACTGGAGGATGGGGAAAAGCTGTGATTCCTCCTCAGGAGGAGCTTGGCAGCACCAAAGCTCAGCAGGATCAGGTTATTCTGTTCTTTGTGGAGAGAAATCCACGACCCCTTTCCCTTCCTCCCCGTGGGAGAATCCCTGCCTTCCCTGGAAGGGAAAGCAGCAGGAACAGACGCGTCAGACCCTCTATCCCCACAGGCAATCATCGTTCCCATCCCCTGCCCACAGTCCCAACGCTGAATTCGACAGTGGATTTTCTATTTTTTGCAGCCCCTTCATCATCCTGGTGGCTCTGGGAGCACCGAGCGGTGCCGAGGCTGCAGATGGGCTCGGCAAAAAGCGTTTTTTGGCTGGAAACAGCCAGAGCTGGCTGTGGGAAGCTGGGACGGTGTGGAGGGACAGCCTCCACTTTCCCTGCGAGCCCAGAAGCTGCCTCAGAGCTGCTGGCAGCAGCGCCGATGCCAGAGGAGCAGACGCTGCTCCGGTTCTGGCAGCCTGGGGACAGGGCTGGTGTGAGCAGAGCCTGGGAATGGAGCACCCAAACCCTGCAGCTGAAACCCCACATCCCCACCCACCTCCTCATCCCTGGGTTTTGGGTGTCAGCCCTGCACATGGCACCTGAGTGTGCCCGTGTGTCACCCTGTCGCTCACAGCCACGGCACTGCTGTGGCCCAAGGGCCCTGATCCTGCCCGTCCTGGGCCTGCCCAGCACCTTGGGAAGTCAGAGGTGACTCCATTCCCTTCCCTCCTCTTTCCCTGCCTCTGGCCCCCAGATACTGGGTGCTCATCCCACCATGGAATTCTTGCTTGGTTTCTGGAGCAGCAGATTCTTCCTGCCTGCCTGCTGGGTGCTGCTGGCTGCCAAAGCACCTTCCAGGGCAGGGGGAAAATGGATCTGTCCTGAAACCTGGAGATCACTTCCTTCTTACCCAGAGCCCTGACAGCCTGGAGGGGGCTGGTTGGGGTCCGTCCATCTTTTTCCAGTGGAAACATTTCTGCTTCTCCTGCTCAGGCTGCTGAGGGTAGAAGGAATTTACTCCCAAAAGTTGAAGGTATACTTTGGTGCATGTTTGGACATCACAGTTGGTGCTGCAGGACAGGACAGGGGTTCCTGTGGTCTCTGTTACAGCCAGCCATTACATCCTGAGCTCATTTATAACTGGGACAACTGGGAAGAGCCACTGGCAGAATCCATGCCTGGGATCAAAGCTGGCCCTTGCTGATGCAGCTTGTCTGGGTCCAAGGGTAAGAGCAGAGTCCTGCTTGTGGATTTCCCTCTGGAATTTTCCACAGCGTCAGCCCCACCATCACCCTGGTGGGAAATGGTCCAGGAAGCAAATCCAAGAGGCTCATGTTCACTTTCTTTCTTTCCATCACTGGAAAACTTTGCTTCTTGGATGGCTCAGGGGAGGTGTTAGCCTGGAAAACGATGGGAATGAGGAGGGAAAGGACACACAGGAGGGACAGCTCTGACCCACAGTGGAGCTTAGGGAGGGGGTTTGGGAGCAGTTTGCCCCTCAAGGGGGAATTCTCCTTTGTTTTCACGTGGCAGAATCAAACCTGGAGAAAAGGTTGGGGTGTCTCTGAAATAACAAGGTGCCCTCTGAAGCGAACAGGACTCTGACCTTGCTGCACACTGGTGCAAATGTGGCACAGCTCCCATGCCAGCTCTTCCATGGGCATCACCCTCTGCAGATGGAGCTCCTGCAGCCCAGACTGCTCTCACTCCCAGCCTAATGGAATGTGCAATTTCCCATCTCACTCCCACTCAGAGTCATTACAGAGCTTCCACACTGCCTCAGCAAGGCTGGGAGAGCTTCCTGGAGCTGATCAGTCCCTGGACAAGGAGTCTGCCTTTGGATCAAACATTAGAGCTGTAATCCACTGCACGCTGCCTGTTCCATTATCCATTGGGAGCTCTCTCCTCTCCCGAGGGCTGCTTGTGGCAGAGTGCTCTGAGGGGTGTTGTTCCAGCACAAACAGAGCTCTTGGAAGGAGCTCAGTGAGAACAGAACTCCTGTTAGCTTGGGAGGATAAAATTGGATTGGAATTGGATATATTCACGTACATACCATTGATCTCATCCATCCGTACTTTACATATGTTGGATTTCCTGCTGCCAGCAGAGAGGAGTAGCTCTCAGATAAGCCAAAGGTATGGAAATGGAGAGCAGGATGTTCAAGTGGAATTAGGATTTCACCTCGGGGTGTGTTGGAGAGGCAGGAGAAAGGGCAGAGTGCTGTTCCCTCACACTGTGCTGGCACTGCTGTTCCTCACCGTGCTGGTGGATTTACAGCACCAGGCTGAGAGGAAGGGTTTGGGCACAGGGAGGGGCTCCTGCATTCTCCAGCAGTGTGGGAATGTGCCAGAGCACCCTCCTGGAGCAGGTAGCTGGGTTAGGGACACCCAGGTCCTCCCCTCATGTCACCAGTTTGGCCAGGAGATCTGGTAAAGGTTTGCCTCGGTTTCCCTCATTGCCAAAAGGGAGGGCTAAGACTTAGTACTCCTCAAAGATTGATTCCTCAGCCTTTGCCACACACTTTCACCAAATCCCAGAATCCCTGAGGCTGGAAAAGCCCTTCAGGATCATTGACTCCAAGCTGTGCCAAGTCCCCACCTTGTGCCCAGCCCAGAGCACCGAGTGCCACATCCAGGTGACACCTCCAAACCTCCCTGGGCAGCCCCTGCCCATCCCTGAGCACCCTTTCCATGGAGAAATTCCTGCTGGTGTCCACCCAGACCCTCCCCTGGCCCAGCCTGAGCCGTTCCCTCTCCTCCTGTCCCTGTTCCCTGGGATGGGATCCCAAATCCCCCCCGGCTGCCCCCTCCTGTCAGGGAGTTGTGCAGAGCCAGAAATTCCCTCTGAGCCTCCTTTTCTCCAGGCTGAGCCCCTTTCCCAGCCCCTTCAGCTCCTCACAGGACCCTCCAGAGCAGTGCTCAGGAAAAAGGGATGTTCTCCAGAACCTGGAGCCCTCCCCCTCTCTTCTTTCTCACATTGGGCACTCCCCATCTGTTTGAGAGGCTTGTGGGACAGAAGACACAAATCCTCCTTTTAATTACACTGCACATTTATTATCTCACCTCAGATTTTGTTAATCTCTCTCACAGATTTCGTTTACATAAGTAGAGGCTTTCAGCTTGAGCAGCTCCAGCGCTTTCTTTTCTGATCCTGCAGATATCAGTCAGCTAAATAGAAAAGAGAGAAAAGCACAAGTGTCCTTAAATCTGGCATTCAGTCTTTCCAGAGCTTTATGTGTTGCTGCCTCCTCCTCAGTTCCCCAGCTGAAAGCTCAGAGGCAAACTGGGATTGGCAGAGCAGAGCAATCCCACAGGGACAGCAGGACCCCCTTTCCTGGCCTTAAACATCCCAGAAAAGGCAGAGGTGCAGGGACAGCCCTACCTAACCATCCCTCCACCTGCAGGCACAACAGCCTGCCCCTGGATATTTGCTGCTGCAATTCCCACACACCATTTCCCAAAGGAGAAGGAGGATTTGCAGCAAATTGGAGTGTAATTAAGTGTCAGTGTTAAGCCCCCGTGCAGGCAGCGAGGTGTTCTGAGCTGGCTGCACGTGCTGAGCTGCCTCGCAGGTACAGCTGCTGTTATAAGCTCTGCTGGAAATTGTTCCTTGGAGACTGAGGACTTTTTGGGAGGAGGAGGAGGGAAGTGGCAAACAGAGCTGCTGGGAAGGGTTGTGCTGCTGCTGCCACTCAATATCAGCTCTGGGGCACAGGCAGCACCCCTAGGAGGGTGCACACAGGAGAGGCTGGGGTCTGAGGGCTCCACAAAGTGAGCAAGCATGACACAAAAACCCTGCTGGGGAATATAAATATCTTCATGCTGATGAGCTGGTGAGAAGAAGGAAAGGCAGAATTCCCAAGGCAGAAATCAACCCTCTGACAGTACCGTCTGGGGTGTCCTGTAACAGCTCTGCCAGCAGTTTCTCCAGGACATCTTGGTATTTTTCCAGCTGCCTTGGGGTGAGCCAAGCCCTGACAGGAAGGGCCTGCTGTGGAGGAAACCAGAGAAGTCAGAATGAAAAGGTGAGGGAAGCTGGGGTGCTTTGATCCCACTTGGATCGAGCTGGTGGAGGGTTTAGGGTGGATTTGGAGGGAAGAGGATGATCCTCATATAGGGAAAAGCAACATTTTGAAGGCAACACACTCTTGAGTTGTTCAGAGTGCTGTTGCATAACGCGTGGGCTGGCTCAGAAATCCAGATAAAGGCACCTCCTGGCAGCAGGGACTGCGAAGAAAATAATTTCTGAACCTTCTAATCCTCCACTGTGTGGCACATCAACCCTTCCAGCCTGAGCCTGCAGAGCTCCTGCCCCAGCAAGAGCTGAGGACGAGCTGTGGTCCTGCTCCAGCCTGCTGGGCTTGGAGCCAGCTGTGCCTGAAGCAAAGAGCTCTGTTCTGGTGTTGGTCAGCTGTGGGGATGTGCTGGCTATTTCACACTGAACTGGGCTTTTTTGCTGTTTAAATCCTGTTTAAACTAAGTGTTGGTGCATCACGAGTGCAGCAGGAGTTGCACATTAAGCTGTGCCTTGGCCAAATGCCAGCCTGGTTGGTCCTGCTGCCTGCCCCACTGGGTCTGTCCCTGTCTGGGGGGACCTGCACCCTCCTTCTGCTGGCAGAGAACAGCCAAGATCCCTGCAGGAGGGAAAAGTTCCCTGTGCTCAAGTGGAAAAGCACAGTTTTCAGACTTGGCTCACTAGGTAAATCTGCCTTTGAGGGCTTAGCCTGGCACTTCAATCCCTAAAATTGCCCATTTTCTGCCCTGTATACAGACTTTGGGCCCAAGTTTTTAAATAAGGCCTTGCCAGTGCAGAGAACTGTGGGGTCAGAGGTGACACTGAGCAGGAGCTGAGCAGAACTGGGAGTTCCTGCCTTGCACCTGGCTGGGCTTCACTGCCTGGCAAAGGCACCTTGAGCTGTTCCCATCCTCCTCAGGGAGAAGCAGTTGGTCTTGGGGGTGACCTGGCTGCTGAACAACCAAGATAATTTGTGAGGTGGAGCTAAAACTTGTCTCTGATGTAAGCAGGCAGGCTGGCAGAGGACATCTCTTGGACTCCTTGTCCCCTGCATGTCCTCGTGGGCTTCTCAGAGGCTCCACATACCTGGAGGGTCTTGGCTGTGTTGACATCCACACCAGATTGCTCAGAGAAACCTTCCTCCTCCAGCTGCTGCAGCGAGCTCAGGGATTTCTTCTGCCCTGCCTTGTTCCTCTCCTTTTCCTGCAGCTTCGGGGCAGAGAGCAGAGGCGGCAGCTGGTGATGCTGGGATCAGCAACAAACCCACTCTGTGCTGTCCCTGCAGCCAGGAACCCACAGAGATGGACACAGGACCAGGGGATGGGGGAATCCTGGAATCAGCTGTGCCCTGAGTGGTTTCTGAGAACTGAGGGATGGGGGAATCCTCCTGGAATCAGCTGTGCCCTGAGTGGCCTTTAGGGACTGAGGAATGGGGGGAATCCTCCTGGAATCAGCTGTGCCCTGAGTGGCTTTTAGGGACTGAGGGATGGGGGAATCCTCCTAAAATCAGCTGTGCCCTGAGTGGCCTTTAGGGACTGGGGGATGGAGGAATCCTCCTGGGAAAGGTCCATCAGCTGTGCCCTGCGTGGCCTTTAGGGACTGAGGGATGGGGGAATCCTCCTAAAATCAGCTGTGCCCTGAGTGGCCTTTAGGGACTGCAATCCAGCAGTGCAAGGTCAGGTTACTGGGTAGGGTGTGAAGGTTCTGCAGTAAACAAGACCCACGTGTGGTGGGGAAACCCTGTCACAGGCCATGGGAGCTGGCAGCACTGGGACCTCACCCAGCTGTCCCACAGAACTTGGCCTGGCTCTGTTCTGGAGCACTGTGAGGAAATAAAACCGGGCCCTGCACAAAGCCCCGTGCAGAGGTCACGTTTTCTCAGCCTTTCTGCCGGTCTGTAATGTCAGCCCCTTCCCATTTATGGGGCTAAAGTTGCCTTCAGGACCCTCTGGAAAAAGCCAGAGGTGCTTTGGAATGTGACAAATGCAGCAGGACAAATGTGGCACAGGCCACACTCAGTGTCCAGCCTGTGAGCACAGGAGGAGCAGGGACTCCTTTGGGGGACAGATTTCCCCTTTGTCCATCCAAAAACCCCCAATCCTGGCAAACACGGAGCTACAAGAACTGTGGGGTACAAACACAGCCCGTGTGGGTCCCCATCCTCCTCAGGAGCATGGAAGGATGCCCGTGCTCCCCACAACAAGCAGCTGTTACCCAGGGATGGGTGCTGGAAATGGGATTTCTCCCAGCAGTGCGGGGGGAGCTCACCGGGGCTGCGTTTCTGAAGCTGCCGTCTCTGAGCCTGCCTGACACCTTTCAGCGGTATTTGTTTCACTTCAAAAGCAAAAACGTTCTCTCAGCACGTCCCAGAGGTGACAACCAGCCGGGGGATGGTTAATTATTTGTTACAACAAAAGAGCCATCACTGAGCTGATGGGAGGCTGCAGCTGCTCTGGAAGAATTCCAGCACCGAGGAAAGGGAAAGGACCCGCAGGGACTGCAGGTGACACCCCCACAGGTGTGGCAGAGGGGTCCAGGCTCTTCCTTTCTATCTCACACCTTAAAAATTCCCTCTGCTTCCCCCCCAAAGCCGTGGATTTGGGGAGAAGGGTATCACAGTGTCTCCTGTTGATGGTGTGCAGTTTGGGGGATGCTTTGCTGGTTTATTCATTCCAGAGGGGTTACCTGCATTTTCTGGAAGTCACTCTGGGTGAAAAAGGGCATGAAGCCTTGGGTCTGCTCAGCCAGCACGGACAGCAGAGACACCAGCAGCAAACTGGCCACCACCTTCCTCGAAACCATCCTGAGAGCCTGGAGAACCCTGAAAGGAGACACCAGGGCAGGAGTGGGGAGGGAGGTTTGACAAAAAACGCCTTTGGCTCTGCACCAGCTGCAATCCAGCTCAGCCCCAGCCCACCAGAGGGATATTTACTCTTCCAGTTGCTCCTGAGCTGAGAATAGAAGTGCCTTGACTGACAATTCTCTTCTCAAAGCTGTTTGTGTAAACAGATTTGTTCTTGAGCAACACCTCCAGAGATTTCAAGCCCAGCCCTCCAGGACTGCTCGAGCCTCTCTGAGTTCTCACAGCCCTGCAGCTGTGTTGGTTTAAGACCTGAACACATCCAGAGCAAACCCATCAATCCCAGCACCAGCACGGGAGACATGGATGCTGCAAAGAGAAAAACCTGCACAGGTTTTGTTAACTTTTGTTTTGATTTCCTCACCACTGGAAACCTTCCTGGATGGAAGAAGCCTCATTGAATCCAAGGGAGATGGGAAAGGCATTTTCCAGGCTGGCTCTGTCTGAGCCTGGAATAAAGGGCTTTAAAAACCACCTCTAAAGTGATCTAACTGCGACTTCACATCAGGAAAGGACTTATGTAAACATTGAATGTTCTCTTTAAATATTAAAATATTCTCTCTGGACAGGCTTAATGAAGTCTGGTCCTACAGCTTAACTTCTCCACCTGATTGGAGCCTGATCCTTAATTAGTTTCAGCAACCTCTTGGTTTGGACATTATTGAGAAGACATTGTTAGGTCAGATTTGACTCCTGAATTAGATTTCCCATAAGTATCAGCTGGGATTGAACTGAGGGCCAGTGGAAGTTAATAAATATTCCCTTTCCATAGCACCTGTCAGTCACATCTCTGCTCTCCCTTCCCTGGGCACTGCACTGCTGTCATCTCCCCTGGGTCACCAGAGCCTCCTCCTGCCCTGGGACATCCCAGGCTGTCCCAGCCCTGTTTCCTGCAGGGATCCAGGCAGGAATTCTCAGGCTCTCCCCTTGCAATGCAACCTCAGCAGCATCAATCTTTGGTGCTTTTTCATTTGTTCTATCACTGCAGTAAATATATAAATAAATAAAATACTGCTGAATACAAAGAAAATAAACCCAGTCACCTCCTTCATCTCTTCTTGGCTCGTCCCTTTGGGAATTGATTCTCTCCCTCCTCTCCCAGAAAAACACCCACACAGGCTTCTCCACTCAGAAATCTCCCTGCTGAAAGCCCTGCCCTGCTTGGGCAGGACCTGTATTCCAGCTCAGCACCTCTCCAGGCAGAGAGCACTCGGTGGATTTGCTTCCCAGCTCCAAAGAGAAAAGAAAAAAGCAGGAGGACCAAGTTCAGCATCAGCACTGTGGGCACAGGGGGCTGGGACAGCTCTGCTCACCCCCCAAAACCCAGTCAAGTGCCATGTGGGGCCAGAAGGGGACATTCACCTGCTGAGCTGACTCCCAAAAAATCCAGCCTTTCCTGGCACTAGGACCTGTCTGAGTGTGATTTTCTGCCTGCTCAGAGCAGCTCCCCGAGCACAGAGCTCTGCTGGGTGCCCACAGGAGGCAGGAGCTGCTGGAATCGATGCACTCGAGATGGGAATGAGCCAAAAGCACCTTTCCCCTTGTCTCAGCATCGATTTTGTTCCCTCCTCCTGCTCCTCTGAGCTGGCTCTGCTGTGGGCAAGAGGTGCCAAGACTTACCTGGGTGCAGCCACAGGACACTGGAGCTCAGAGCTCTTCTCCCTCCTGTCACACCTGGGTGCTCCTGCTGGGTCCCCTCCCTTTATAAACCCATCCAGGCACTGCATCACTCACCTGTGGCCCTCTCCAGCTGCCTGGCCTGCATGGAAACAGCTTTCCCAGGTGGGGAATGTTGTTATCTGCACTGGAGTGTTCTGAATTTCTCGTTTCCAGGCAGAGCCCCTCTGCTCCCTGTTCCCTGTGTCCCACAGCTAAGATCTACTGCTGCCTCAGTTTCCCCATCTCTAAGATAAATTCCTCTCTCCTGGTTTGTTTTACATCCTAAGCCTGCAGGATAAGGTTTTTAGGATGTGAATGCCCCAGCACTAAAGTGACACCTGTGTCAATTATATTTCTACTGTAATTGCAAATCACAATAATATCAAAATTGCCACTTGGAGTCTTCGAGTGGCCCCTTCTCCCATCCTGACTGATCCTCGCTGGCGCACTGATCCCCCTCGGGAGCACAAACCCTGCACTGTCATCCCTCTCCAGACAAACGAGGTGCTGAGAGAGGGAGGGGATTGTGCAGGAACTCATCTGTGCTCATCAGCCGGGAGCTGATGCCAGAGGGTTTGGGATCAGGCCAGGCACATCCCGGTGCTGCTCCTCAGCGAGGCTGGGAGCAGCCAGGCGAGGGGCAGGAGGGAAAAACGAGTTGGGAAACCATGAAATCCTCCTGCATCCAACGGGATCTGTGTGCTGGGAGAGCGGGAGCAGCAGCGTTCTGCCTGGCTGGGGAGGGATATCGGGAGCAGCCATTGCCCGGCCCGGGAATGGCACTGTCACCGGGAATGGCATTGTCACCCAGGAATGGCAGTGTCATCTGGGAATGGCACTGTCACCAGGAATGGCATTGTCACCGGGAATGGCACTGTCATCTGGGAATGGCATTGTCACCCAGGAATGGCAGTGTCATCTGGGAATGGCACTGTCACCGGGAATGGCATTGTCACCGGGAATGGCACTGTCATTGGGAATGGCATTGTCACCGGGAATGGCACTGTCACCGGGAATGGCATTGTCACCCAGGAATGGCATTGTCACTTGGGAATGGCATTGTCACCTGGGAATGGCACTGTCACCCTGGAATGCCATTTGTCACCCGGGAATGCCATTTGTCACCCGGCCCCATCGCAGCCAGTCAATAGGACACGGGCACCCCAGGTGTCACCTGGACCCGCTGCTGTCCCAGCCCGTCAATAACGCTCGATTTGGGACAGAGCCCTCCTGAAAAACCTCGTGTGCAGCACTCAGGTGCTTCCCGGATCCCTGGGCATCCTCCCCACTTATCACCCCTGGGCAAGCTCCCAGAGACTCCAGCACAGCTTTGCTCCCTGGAAACCTCTCTGGGAATGTGGCTGGAGGTGATGGAAAGGATGTCACCCACACAATGTGGGGGTGTCCCCTCCCTTCCCTAAACAATTTGCACAAACCCCACCCAATTCCCATTTGAATTGACTTTTCCAGTCCTTTTCTTCGCATGCTTATGATGGATGCAGCTGACGAGTCAGCAGATGGTGCTGGGAAGAGACAAATTAGTTACCAAGAAAGGTCACTTTTCCAAAGCACTCAACTTTCCCGTGTCTTGTCCCTCTGTCCCTCCAAGACGTGTCTGGCTGGCAGCTCTCCATCCATCTGGGATGGAGCCTTCTGCCTCGGGAAGGACAACCTTCCAAATCAAACAGAGGGATGAAAATTAATCATATCTGTATTAGCTGCATGCAGCCTGCCAGCTTCACCTCTTCATTATGCAAGAGTGCTCCGACAGGAAGGAATGGTGCAGCTGAAAATAAAGGATCTGGAAGTGCCAGGGCAGGTGGGAGCAACAGGCACCTCCTGGCTCTGGCTCGGCCCAGTCCATAAACTCAACTTTTGGCACATCCTGGCTGCAAAACAAGGATAAATGAAAATAAAAAAAAAATCCCAGCTGGAGGTCTCGCTGCCAGCACTGTAATTCCAAAATTCCATCCTGCTGCATCCCTGGCACAGTTTGCAACCTGCAGCCCCCCAAACCCCCTCCTTGGGCTCTGGTGCCAAATGGCAGCAGAGGTTAGAGGCTCAGCAGAAACATGATGTGCAGGATGGGTTTGGGTGCAGTTCTGCTTGTTCTGAAAGTGGAACGTTTGGCATGGCTGGGAGTCGTTTTCCCAGGAAACTGGCAGTGGAAGTGCAGCCATTGGGCCTGGGAGCAGCTGCAGTGTCAAGGAACAAGGGGCAGGACGAGCTGCCCGTGCCAGCAGCACAGAGCTTTCCTCTCTGTGCTCCCCCCTCCAAGCTGCTCCAAGCTCAGGGTGTTTGGCAAAGGGATGCAGGAGGGAAGGACATCAGAGCTTGATGTGGAATTTGTGGAATTTTAAGGACTAAAATCCCACCCAGGCAGGCACTGGGGGTTCCCAGCAAAGCTTTCAGTTTGGGGCTGAGCATCACCAGGGGCCACATCCCCTTTCCCCCATATCCAACAGCTGCTTGTGTGGAGCTGGGAATGGGAGACAGGATTTTGTGCAGCACCAGTTGCTCCCACAGCCCTGCCAGACCCACCATTAGGAAATTGGGATTGGAAAAATCCCACTCCCTACCCCTGCTTCCCTTCCTGGAGCCCACAGGAATCCATTCTCACCCCATTCCCATGGAATTATTTTGGCTTGGGGTCAGATGGGTCCAAAACCCAGCAGGGGGTTGAAGGGCTGAGGTCACACAGTGAGGTCAGTGTGGGTCACTTTGGGCTCCTGCTCAGGAAATCTTCTCCCAGCCCAGGCAGATCCTCCAGCTGCTGCCCCTGCATGGATGTGGCACAGATTTCACAGGCCCCTGAGGCAGATTTTAACGCAGTTTTCCAAATATTAATGCCAGATACTCATTTGCAGAATCACAGGCTTAAAGCACTTCTTCATTTGCAGTGGGAACATTTTAAGGGTCTGGATTTGCCCCTTCCTGTTCCCATCCCACTCCTACTCCAGTGTAATTCCAGATCATTCCTGGCAATTCCTGGCTGGGTGAGGAGCAATAGGGAGGATTCACCTCCTGCTGCCTCCCCAGCCCAGTTCAGCTCCTGGTTCTGACAGTAAAGGCTGGTCTCAGATGAATGGGGAATTTGTCTCATGGAGTTTCTGCCTCTCCCACTCTGGAGGTTCCAGGGGCTGCAGACACAGGGAAGGTTTGGGGGAGCAGCAGAGGCTCAGAAGCCTGTCAGGGGCAGTGATCTCACTTTTATCTCACTTTTATCTCACTCTTTTCTCACTTTTACCTCCTCTTGTGGCCCCACCTGCAGCTCCCAGAGCTCCCTGAGGAGCAGCTCCATTGCAGCCGCTCTGGGATTGGGATTTACAACCCAAAATTCACACCAAAGCCTCTCTGGAAACCAGCCCTGAGGTGACCTGGATACCCCAAAACTGGGGAAATTCTGCCTGTTGCCTCAGTTTCTCCATTAAAGAATAAAAGAGAGGGGAAATGGTTTTCTGGCAGAGCCTGGGTGGATTTGGCTTCTCTGCAAGGGCTGGAGGGGACAAGCACTGACCAAAATATCCTATCCCATAACAATCCTCTTTCACTGGGATTAAAAAAAAAAAAAAAACCCAAAACATTTTTTAAAATCCCTTTTTCTAATAAAATTAATGTCTGTGCTTATAAAAACTTTCTCTTCTCTCAAATAAGGAAAGAAATAAACAGGAGAAAAATGTTTCCTTGCCTCGTTTCTCTACATTTTTTGGTCACTCCTTTGCCACCCTCTCCCCGATCTGGGAGAAGTGAAGAGAGAAAGGAGAGGAGGTGAGAAAACACGATGGGATTCAGCTCAGCTGTTCCCATTTTGGTTTTCAAATCTGAGCCACCCGGTTTTCACTTGAGGGATCAGGAATATTTTTAGGAATGGAACAAATTGCAGCCTCACACCCAGGGAGGGGCTGGGGCTGGGTGATGTCCCTGGGCACCCCACTGTGCTTTTGGGGTGCTGTGATCCCAGCAGGCGATGGGAGAGCCCAGCCAAGCCCTGGGCTGAGCTCAGAGGCAGGGAAATCACTCAGGTTTCAGCCCAAGAGGTCCCTGCCCTGCTCACAGGGGTATTTATTCACTTTGATGAGCAGGAATTCAGCTTTTCCTCACTCCAGGCGCCCTCTGACCTTTCACTGCCTCATTCCCTCCCTGCCCTGTTCCCGTATCAAACACCAGTGGATCAGGTTGAGCACTGCAAGACAGCACCACCAAGGCACCAGAAAAAGCCCCAAATTTTTTTGGGGGCTGCTCACACCATCCCATCAGCAGGGGGATGATGGAGGATATTCCTTTGCTCCCCTGCAAAGTCCAGCCCTGTGCAGGTTCAGTGAAGGTTCAGGTGGGAAAGGGGAGGTGGGAGCAGGATCCAAACATCTGCCTCTGCTCACCATAGACAGGGACACTGCTGGGACCATCGAGGGAGAAAGAGGGGCAAGGAGAACAACTGGAGGGAAAGGAAAGGAAAGGAAAGGAAAGGAAAGGAAAGGAAAGGAAAGGAAAGGAAAGGA
>JAOTQP010000981.1:3175527-3189302 GCA_026413545.1 Cichladusa arquata
TCCTGGAGGGAGGATGGGCTGTGGGAAAGATAAAGATGATTGCCCCAGCTGGTTTAAAGATGGCCCATTAGCAGATACTATGTGCCACAGATGGCGATAGAATCCACATTTCTGGCCACATCAACCCAACACACTCTGCCAGATGTGGCAGATGAGGGCTGGGACACCAGTTTGGCTGTTCCTGGGGATGTTGGAGCGAGGAGCCAGCCCAGCCAGGCAGCAGGGAACAGCCCTGCTGGAAAGAGAAAACAAGCAGGCAACCCCCAAATTTCCTCTGTGCTGATCCCCATAAGATTATAACCCAGCTGCCCGTGTCACAGCAGCCTCCAGACTTCCACTGAGAAAAATAAGGGCTTGTATTAGAAAGAGACCACAAAAAAAAACCAAAAAAAAAAATCGACCCAGTTATGACAAAACGAAGCAGCACGTTCAGGGCATCGCTGTGGAAGCCCATGAGCAGCCACAAGGCCCTCAGGAGTAACAGGATTCCACTTCAAATGAGATTTACAAATTAAAAATAAAAGTGCTGGATTATTTCTGTTGTGCCTGAACCCCCTTTCCTGGCTGCTCAGCCAGGCTCAAGTGGACATTCTAAGGTGAGGAATGAGGAATTTGGGAAAAGCCTTTCCTTTGCCTCTCTGACTTTGCAGCCCAATACCTGCCCCTGGTCAGGAGAAGGAGGAGAGCTGCATGTTTGATCCCAAAAATCTGGGTTTTTTGAGCTTTCTGTGCTTTCTAGCACTGGGGAACACTGCTTTTGACCTGAGACCTTGGAGAAGCTTCCAAATTTGAGTGACAGAGTTAAAATCACAGGTGTGTAGTGAAATAGAGGTGTGTGCTTTCACGTGGTAAAGGGTTTTAAATCTGAGGTTTTTATAGCATAGTAATAGCTATGGGACAAGATGGAGGATTTTGGGTGGTGTCTCAGTGCTCATCTTCCTAAATGGTTTCAGGCAGTAGTTTCTGGTTGGTCAGTCAGTGTCACACTGAGGGTCATGGGAATTTAGTTATTAGCTTAAAAGGGTAAATAATTTAGGTGTTAATTCTCTATTGGACTGTGGAGCTTTAAGAGACCTTGTAGCAGCTGGATCTTGCTCCATTTTCCTCACTTCTAGCAGGTAGCTGGAAGTGCTGTTGAACACTCCGTACTTTTTGATAAGATTTAATAAACAACCAAACCCAAACACGAGAAAATCCGTTTCCTTCGTGTATTTTTTAAATCCTGTCTCTGAGTGAAGACAGAAGAGACTGAGACAAACAAAAGAAACTGAGACAAAATTAATTAAGCAATGCAAAACTCCCACCACTAATACAGCTGCACACAGATCCCTGACCCCCATCTCCCCCTGGTGACTCTGTCCCAACACCTCAGAGAGCCCAGAAACCAGACTGAAACCCGGACTGGCTCCAGTTTGTAAATCAGGAAGCTCAGAGCTGTGTTTTTGCTGGAGCAGGGCTCGCTCCAGGAGCGGGGTTTGCCGCCTGCTCCTCGCTGCAGGGCTGGGGGAGAGTCTTGCACACCTGCCCACTCTGCCACAGCCCCGGGTTGTCACCGAGGGAGAAGTGTTGACAGCGCCACACGGAGAGGAGCAGGTTCGCAGCTGAGCCGGGATTGCTCAGCTCCTGGCAGGGAAATGCAGGGCCCGAGGAGTGCCTGCCTCTGCAAGGAAATCCTGCAGAGCCTGGGGAGACGTTACCTGCATGGGGGAAAGGCTGGGAGCTGGCAGGGTGTGCAAATACCACCAGAAGAGGTATTTGGAGAAGAGGTTGGGTAAGGGGGAGCTCTGTCTGCATCCCAGCTGCTTCATGGCTTGGGGGAGAGGCTAGGGCAGGATGGAGATGGAGAACCTGCATGGAAAATGGCAGCTGGTGCCCCTCCTGCTCAAATTTTGTGCAGGCAGCCTGCTGTGCACTCTTATTTTTTGGGACAGAAGCAAGGGCACCTCCTCATGCACCCCCAGCCCCAGCCCTGGGTGGTGCCCAGGTAATCCCTGCTGGGGGGAGGGCAGCCCAGTGAGCCCAATTGTAAATACATCAGTGTCCTCCTTCTCCCTGCCACACGTTTAAATCTATTTGATCCACTCTAATGGATTGATCTACAAGTTTGTGCACACACATCCTGCTTTGGACGGGCGGCTGGCAGCGCCTCGCCCATCACGGCCTGTCAGCTCCACTCAGCCTCACCTCCAGCGCAGAGAGAATCCAATTACAGGATAAAGGGTTTTCTTCCCCTCCATATGGTCTCTATAACGCTCTGGCTTTATCTTGCCTTAACCCCTTTCCTGGTGTGGGAGCTCCCAAGCCCAGCCTAAGCGGCTCAGCACCGTGGCCAGGGGTGGCTGCTATGTGATACAGGATATGGGGTCTTCTCGGGGCACCCAGAGGCACATTCCTCCCTCTTTTCCTGCCCACTGGGGAGGAATGAGTCCCCACAGGAGGGAGATTCGGGGCAGCACTGGTTACAAAAGCAGCCAGGAGCACAGGAGTGAGCTCAGCCGTGAGCCAGCCCAGCACCAGGAGCTCAGCACAGATGCTCCCTTCATGTCTGATTTGTTGTGCTTTTGCATTTCCCTCCACCTTGCTCTGTCAGGTGTTCCCTGGGTGCCCCTGGGCAAGTGGCTCCAGTGGCTGCTGTGCCCAGCAGGGCTGGGGATGGGCACCACAAAGGGCTCCAGGAGCCCCCCTCCCTGTGTGAGCCCTGCCTGTGGCTGATCCCTGTGAACCAGGCGTGTCAGCTCTGTGCAAGCTGGTTATTTGATTATAATTATCATCCCTTGCTTTACACAGGACATGAAAGCCCACAGCAGCTCAGGGCCCCGTCACGAACAAACAATGAGAGAGAGACAATCCCAGCTCAGAGCGCTTGGCAAAGCAGGAAAACCTGCAAGGGGCGAGAAAAGCCTTTTCTTGAGAGCAGCAAAGCTCTCCTCCTGCATTAGGAATTTGCTGTTGTCATAGAGTCAGCACAGGAGCTCTCCAGGAGAGAGAGCAGCTCATAAACTTTCCCTGCTAACAGACACCAAATGGAAGCCTTATCTTTTCGAGGGTGCTTTCAGGACACGTCCTGGAGGGACCAGCCACCCTCCCTGGTGTCATTTCCCTGCTCTGGGTTTACTCGAGGCCTTGGCCATTGCTCCGGCTGCAGGCAGCTCTAAATCCACCAGCAGTGACCCAAGGGGACAGCTGGGGACAGAGGGGACAGCTCTCACACAGCACAGGTGGCTCAGCCTTACCTGCTCTTACCTGCTTCCCCAGAGTGGGGGAAGGGCCTGCTCCTTGCTGATGGCCAGTTGAAACCCTCTCAGCCCAGCTGTCCCTTTGAAAGGTGCCTGGGGAAGCCAAACCTCCTCCACACTCAGCTGCCAGGGTGAGTGAGAGGATCTGCTGAGCCAGGAGAGGTCCCTCTCCCAAAAAGTGCAGCCCAGCACCAGACTCAGTGTCTCTCTTCCCCCCGCAGCTTCCTTTGCACCACTCTTGACTTTAGGGGAGGGCAGGACACCCCAAAGGGGAGCCAGGAAGGGATGGGGGGTGACCATTAACTTTCCCATGGGATACCCGTGTCCACGTGCAAAACCTTGGAGAAGCACCAGAGCTCTGGGATGCTGCTGGTGCTGGCAGCGAGGCCCAAGTGTTTTTGAAGTCAAATATTGGAGCTGAAGACTTGCCTTCTCTTTTGAAGGTGGGTCACAGTGAAATATTGGAGAGGTGCTGTCTCCCATGGGAGGTGGCAGGTGAACATTGGAATTGAGATGGATGCACTGCTGGTTTTGTGGATTAGAATTTCTGGGATCTCAGAATTCACACAGAATTCACAGGATTTTGGGTTGGAAGAGACCTTCAAGATCATCAAGTCCAACCCATGCACCTCAACTAGACCATGGCACCAAGTGCCACACCCAGGCTTTTTTTAAACACATCCAGGGATGGTGGTTCTACCACGTCCCCAGACAGACCATTCCAGTACTTTACCACTCTTTCCATGAAAAACTTTTTCCTGATATCCAACCTAATTTTCCCTTGATGCAGCTTGAGGGAGATCTCCTTTGATATTCAACTCATTCTGCGCTCGATTTTTGTACACCGGGAGCCCGACCAGGAGAGGCAGGAAATTCCTCCAGGGAAATCTCTGTGAGAAGCAAGGCCGTGGGACTCCTCCACTTTCCACTCATCCCCTCGAGGAAGACGTGGATCAGGAATTTGGTGGTGGTGTGATGATTCCAAGAGGCACATCCACCCCATGGGGAGCCCTCATGGGGGGCACCTGAGGCTGGCCTGACCCATTTCCCTGCTCCATGTCCTACTTCTGCTGCTGCTGGATGCTCGCAGGAGGATCAGGGATTAGGGCAGCATCCATCCCAACACCTCCTTAGCCTTCCGCTCACAGCCTCCAGCTCGGAGACGCTCCAGGCGCGCAGGAGACCTCGCTCATCCCACGGGACAACGGTGACTTCTTCCATGGGCTGTGCCTTGGGGAGGGCAGCGAGGAGGAGGAGGAGGAGGCCCAGCTTACCTCGTTATCCGATCAGCTCCCTTAACGCCCCACATCCCCAGGATTAATGGAAGAGCTTCCCTAAGGCGCCTTAGGCAGGTCCCCTGGAGAAGGAGCACCCATGACCCAGAAGGAAGAAATGGGGAAGAAGAACTTGGATGAGATGGAGCACTGGCACTGCCCGTGCTGGGATGGGGATCCCACACCCCGTGCTGAGAGCCTGGGGAGAGCTGGGAGCCTGAGAGCCTCCCTTCCATCCCTCTGGCTCTCCCAGGCTGGGCTGGTGTCTCTGCACTCTCTGCAGGGAGTTCAGGACATCTTTGCTGTCCTTTGCCCCATGGCACAGCCATGTGTGATCAGAGCCACACAACCAAGAGCCCTGCCCCAAAACCAAAAAATTGCCAACTGCATTACCTTTGGGATGGGAAGTGGCTTCCCCTCCTACCTTTGCCCAGCTCCAGGCCCTTGGCTGTGGCAGCAGAGCCTGGATTTGCTCTGGGATGGGGACCCCAGCAGCCCCCATGCTGAACCAGGCACCTGAAATAGAGCCCAGCTAACAGCTCAGACCCACAAAGCTCAGTCCAGTCTTCCCCCAGTGACCTCCCCAAGGTCAGTGGGGCAGAGCTGGCCACTCCCCAGTCCCCAAATGGCCTCACAGGGTCCTTCAGCCACCTAGGGACACCCCAAACCTCTGGACCCCAGCACAGCCCCATAACCACAGCGGCCACTCCCAAACTCCCCACTGCTCCTCCCACCTTTGCCCCTCTTCCCAAGCGCTCCCCACCCCATCCCTTCCTGCCCCCAACACCTTAAACAACATTAAACACTTAATGGCAATTAATACGCTTTAATGCAGGTTTTGGGGCCAACTGGCTGCTTAGAGGGTGCTTAAACCATCAACCCCTCTCAATCCCGTTGCCCTTGTCACACAAAGTTAGCCGAGCCCCTCGTCAGGCTGCCCCCTCCCTCGAGGAGGCCGGAGGGTATAAAACCACCCCGGGGGCGGCACGGCGCAGGGCAGGGCACCACCTCCATCCCAACTTCTGCTGCTCCCTGTAATTCCATTTTTTAGATCGGAGGGGAATCCTCTCACTGGGTGCGGGGTGGGGTGGGGTTTCCCTTTTTCCATTAACCAGGGTGGGAACGCAATTCGTTGCAGCAAACCCCTCAGGCAGTGCAACTCCCGTAGCCAGGGCAGCATGAACGGGACGGAGGGGATCAATTTTTACGTGCCTATGTCCAACAAGACGGGCGTGGTGCGGAGCCCCTTCGAGTACCCGCAGTACTACCTGGCCGAGCCCTGGAAATACCGCCTCGTCTGCTGCTACATCTTCTTCCTCATCTCCACCGGCTTCCCCATCAACTTCCTCACCCTCCTGGTCACCTTCAAGCACAAGAAGCTGCGGCAGCCCCTCAACTACATCCTGGTGAACCTGGCTGTGGCTGATCTGTGCATGGCCTGCTTTGGCTTCACTGTCACCTTCTACACCGCCTGGAACGGCTACTTCGTGTTCGGCCCCATCGGCTGCGCCGTGGAGGGGTTCTTCGCCACGCTGGGAGGTAAGGGCTGGGGATGGGGCCTTGGGGGTTCCTTCTGCAGGGCTTTGGGAGTCTGGTTCCATCCCTTCATGGCACTCTTGGGGTGTGCAGCATCGTTCCCCCTCACCCTGCGCTTAAAACTGCGGAGGAAAGCAGATTTCTGCGTGTTTGGCGTCGATAGAAAGAAACCTCTGTGGCATCGTGGCAGGGAAAGGAAGCCTGGGAAGGGATCCTCGTTTTGGGGGATCCAGCCTGGGGTCACCTGGCCCTGCTGGTCACTGGGGGTGTCACACCAAGGTGGTTACCAGAGACCTGCCAGGGGTGACCACAGCGTGTTCCCAAATCAACGCCAAGCAGCTCAGACCAGCTTGATCACCTTGGAGGTCTTTTCCCAACCTTCACTATTCCGTGATTATTCCTTTGCCCAAAGGCTTCCCTTTTTGGGGAAATGGAGGGTTTAGAAAGGGAAGAGAAATGCCCCAGCAAGGATATCTCACAGAAGAGCTACAGGCACGGAGAGATGAGAGGGCTCAGAGCTTATCCAGGGGCAAAAGGAAGGGGAGAAGGATCCAGGCTGGTTCCCAGGCTCTGCAGGGATGGCTCAGCTCTGTCCCAGCTGCACCAGATTTGGGTGCCCTTGGGATTTTCCTTGAGGCATTTCTCAGGGACAACAACACTTTGCCCTGTGGAAAAACAGGGAGAATTCACTCAGCAGCCAGAGCCCACGCAGCCAGCCCTGCCCACGCCACACCTCATGATGGATCTGACAGCCAACAGTCCTTGTTGGAGACACCCGGAGCCACAACAAGGACTGTGCTTTCATTCCCCTAAACAAGGCCATGATGCTGTTCTAAAAATACTTATTTTAAAAACATGGATATTCTGCCAAAGGCACAGCTGAATGCTGATCCAAGCCAAGAAGCAAGGAAAGGCTTAGCTTTGGGGTCAGAAGATCCCAAAGTCCGCCCCATCCCCACTCAGTGAGCCCTGGGCAGAATTGTTTTGCCTTTCCAATGTTTGCACCTCTCAGAGGAGGAGGAGGCTCCTGTTCCCAGGGAAGGAAGGAAGTTGGCTGGGAAGCAGCAGGTCCCCAGTGAATCCCAGCACAGGGTGTCGTTATCAGCAGCTTATCACAGCTGGGGGCATTAGCAGGCTTACAGCACCGACTGAACGCTCCCAAATCCCCCGAAGTTTAATTATCCCTCAGAAATACATGTGCACGTTTGCCCACCCACACAGCCCTCCCCACACCTCCCCCTGTTCCAGCGCCAGCGGAAGGCTCGTGAAATGCACATTTAAAGGAATCAACAGGTTTGGAGACATCTGGCAGCATTGCCTGTAACTGTGCTTCCCCACGCCCAGGTGGGAGTCACCCCCTTGATTTTTAATTTATTAAAACCCGCACGGTGATTCCTCCTCCGCCCCCAGCATCCCCTCGGCTCCCAGAGCTTCTGCACGTTACGGGTGGAGGATTCCCAGTTTTTCAGCAGGATGCTGCTTATCCCACGCTGATCCCCATCTCTGGAAGCACCAAGGTGGAGCCCAAGGAGCTCTGACCTCTCCATGGGCTCTCCCCCTCCTCCCCTCAGGCCAGGTCGCCCTGTGGTCGCTGGTTGTCCTGGCCATCGAGCGCTACATCGTCATCTGCAAGCCCATGGGCAACTTCCGCTTCTCCGCCAGCCACGCCATGATGGGCATCGCCTTCACCTGGGTCATGGCCATCTCCTGCGCCGCCCCGCCGCTCTTCGGCTGGTCCAGGTGAGTCCCAGGATCCCCAGCAGCAGCTCCCTGGTCCCTCCATCCACGCAGGGACAGCAGGCGGCTCCCAACAGGGGAATGCTCAGCCTCAGAGGAGGGAAATGAGTGTCCCGTTCCATGGGAGGGAGGGAGTGTCACAGCAAGGTGACACTGCGTGCTGGAGTGCACTCAAACCGTGAGTGCCACCCTTGCAGCATCCCCCATCCTCAGGGAATTCCATCCCTGCTGCCCCCAAGGAGCAGATCCCGACCTTTCTCCCCGCCAGGTACATCCCGGAGGGGATGCAGTGCTCCTGTGGGCCTGACTACTACACCCACAACCCCGACTTCCACAACGAGTCCTACGTGCTCTACATGTTCGTCATCCACTTCATCATCCCCGTCGTCATCATCTTCTTCTCCTACGGGCGCCTCGTGTGCAAAGTCCGCGAGGTAACGGCCGCAGGGGACTGACGGGGACAGGGCAGGCTGTGGCCACCACTGAAGGCCCAGGCAGGCTTTGCCAGGCCTTTTTCAGGTTCTGAGTTCCTTTTCTCTTTCTCAGGCTGGGAAACTTTTTCCCAGGCTGAGGCAGTTTCTCAGCCTTTGCCAGGATGACAACTTTCTGGTAAACAGAAAGGAATTAATAAACAGAGATTAACACCTGGTGTTGACTGAGAAACAGTTTCATGTTGTACATGACAGGAGATGTTTTCTCCTGTTGTCCAATGAATTACTGTCCTGTTTGAGACTTGTGAACCACTCTATAAATATGGTTTGGTTTTTTAATAAAGTGCTTCTTTAGCTTCTCACGCTCAGGAAGTCACTGTTGTTGCTACACGCGACTCTCAGCGTCCTGCGACAGCAGCGGCTCAGGCAGGACAGGCCACATGGGCTGGGGGTGGGAATCTGCCCCTCACCACCCTCTGTGCCCACAGGCAGCTGCCCAGCAGCAGGAATCAGCCACGACGCAGAAGGCGGAGAAGGAGGTGACGCGGATGGTGATCCTCATGGTGCTGGGCTTCATGCTGGCCTGGACGCCCTACGCCGTGGTGGCGTTCTGGATCTTCACCAACAAGGGCGCCGACTTCACGGCCACGCTGATGGCAGTGCCTGCCTTCTTCTCCAAGAGCTCCTCCCTCTACAACCCCATCATCTACGTGCTCATGAACAAACAGGTGAGACGCCCCGGCATGGGCTGCACCTCTGGGGGCTCCACGGGCACTTCATCCTTCCCAGGAGGGGCTGGATCTCAGTCCCTGCAGGGATTCCTGTAGCACTTTATCCTTCCCAGGAGGGGCTGGATCTCAGTCCCTGCAGGGATTCCTGTAGGTCGTCCCCCAGTGCCACATTCTCATTTATCTCCCCTCCCCAGTTCCGTAACTGCATGATCACCACGATCTGCTGTGGCAAGAACCCCTTTGGGGATGAAGACACCTCCTCCACCGTGTCCCAGAGCAAGACTGAGGTCTCCTCCGTCTCCTCCAGCCAAGTATCACCCGCATAGAGCATGGACAGTTCGAACTGGGGTGACCTGCCGAGCTCGGGGACCCAGACAGACGCCCCTCAGCCGCTCCCTCGCGCCCCAGCCCCTCCCCTGCAGCAGAATTTAGCTGTGCCCGTCCTGCCATAGCCTGTCCTGTGCACACCCCACCCCACACTTCCATGGGGACCCACAGGTGGCACTCTGAGCTCTGCCGCTCCGAGCCCAGCTCCCAGGAGCACCTCACCTCTGGGGGACTGTCCCTACCTGTCCCCTTCGAGTTCAAACAGCAGTGGGGACCCCAAACCTTTTCCTGCCTGAATCCCTCTCCCCGCCAGCATCGCCCTTCCTTGGGCTCCTGGGAGTGTCACAGGAGCATCCAGGCCTCATTTGCAAAAATCTAAATATTCTGGCTAAGCCCCAGGAGCAGGACCCTGAGGCTGGGGTGGCCCCACCTGCCCCTCACCAGGGCCTGAGCCTGGGGCTCTCTGGAGCCGTGCTCCCACTGGGATTCCCACCAGGAATCGATTCCTGCAGTCTCTATAAATCAATGTAACAAACGGAGCCTCGAGCGGGCTCTGCTCCCAGCCCAACTCCCTCTGTCCCCAAGACAACACTGTAGATATATTTTTTTGTCTTGGAACCTGTAAATATTTGCTCACGTCCTTTGAAGTCTCCATCCCTCTCAGCCCTTTCCTTTCTTTTCCTCTTCCCGACTCCAAAGCAGAGAAATTCCCCTTTCACCTCTGCTCTGGCTGGACAGGCACAGCCAACCTTGGAGGGAGGGGCTGGGACCCGAGTGCTTTCCTGTACATATTTTATAAATAAATAATCTCATGTCAGCACAAGGACGTCTACAGTTAAGGAGTAGGGATTTAAAAAAACCACGCAATAAACAGAAGCAGCACAGAGAAAAACACAGATGCTCAGTCCTTGTCCTTTCTCTTGGGCTGTGGGGATGAGATGCTGGTGGCCAGCGGGGGGAACATGATGCTGCTCCTGGAGACACAAACATGCAAAGTCCCAAAATCCCAAAAGAAGGGGGATCTGTGGGTGACACCATCCCCCACAAGGTGACAGCCCCATTAGCTGGGCATCAAAGGTGTTTAGAGGAAAAAAGAGACAGACAGAGCACAACTCTCACTGCCCAGCCACTGGTTTGGTTTTTTTTTAATATTTAAGATTTCCCAATGTAGCCTTAAATAAAGCTCCAGCTGAGAGCTTCTCTCAGAGTTCAAGTTCCCCTTCCTGCGGGGCCCTTCCAGGAGGCATCGTGACAGAATTGGCAGAGTCAGGGAAAAATTGTTCCCTGTGGCAGAGAATTCGTTCTGGAGCAGCTGGAGAGTGATCCTGGTGCCATCACTGCCAGAACCTCGCCCTCCTCCCCTCCCTGCCCAGCTCACACCTGCCCTCTCCCGTGTTTTCCCTCCTTTTTGGGTCCAAAGCCACCAAAACCAGCAGGAAGCCCCAGGCTCATCCCTGGGATGGGAAGGCAGGGATAGGAAGCACTTTTTGCCCCAAAACACCAGGTCCTGGCAGGGGGAAGGATGCAGCCCCAGCCCTGGGTCTCCAGGCACCCTCCTGTCTCTGCACCCTCCCAAAATCGGGGCTCCTGGCCAGGATTGCCCTGGAGCAGCTCCCACACCTCTCCTGCTGTGCTGAATAATTCACAGCCACTCTGCCCATCCCAGGAGCCTTTTTTCCTTCACGTTTCCTTTAGTTCCTCTAAAGACACTGGGGCTGTTTTACAGCAAGCAGCAAACGTGTGGAGGAGCCCTCAGCATCCCTTATCCACCCCCCCCAGACTCCAGAGTGAAAATATTCCAGGAACAGAGCCCTGGACTCCCTGAACAGGCCCGGCTGTGTATCCTCCACGTTTGTGATTATTCTTAAATGCTGCAGCTGCAGCCCAGGGCTGCTGCCTTTTGCTGTGGGGCAGTGATGCTGGGAGAATCCACCAGGAATCCAGAAGGAATTCAGAAGGAATCCATCAGGAATCCGAAAGGAATTCAGAAGGAATCCACTAAGAATCCAGAAGGAATTCAACAGGAACCCAGAAGGAATTCAGAAGGAATCCACTAGAAATCCAGAAGGAATTCAGAAAGAATTCACCAGGAATCCACTAGGAATTCAGAAGGAATTCAGAAGGAATCCACCAGGAATCCAGCAGAACTCCACCAGGACCCCACAAAGCCCTGGGTGAGGATAAGAGCAGTCTGTGATCCCTGACAGGGATTTCTGGGGAGCCTGGGGATGGGTTGAAGCTTTGCAGACAAATTTTCACCAGTGGGAGAGGCAGGGAGCAGAGTCCAGCTCCCAGCACATTCCAGCAGTGATTCCAACACTGATCCCTCCTGGCTGTTCCCACCTGCACTGCCCATCCAGCTGCTCTCCAGATGTGCCACTGCCCACACCACCATGGAGAATTAACCCCAGCAGAACAGTTTTACCTCCATGGTGCATCTGTCCTGCTGCAGGGAACATTCCCAAGGTGGATCCTGCCTGGGATGGAGCAAAGAGGGGACGGATGTGCCCAGGGATGTGGCACTCAGTGACAAGGTGGGATCAGTGTCAGGTTGAACTTGGTGATCCTGGAGGGCTTTTCCAGCCTCAGGGATTCTGGGATTCTGCTGCTCTCAGCCCTGCAGGCAGGTTGGGCTCATCCTTGCTGCAAAGGAGCTGCTGTGGCTGGAAGCTGTGGATGGGAACAGAAAGATAAACCTGTCCTAAAAGGGTGACCCCTCTGCTCTACCTTCAGCTCCCCTCAGCAGCTGAGGATGATGATGGAACTTCTTCTCCTTGACCAAATCCCTAAAAAACCCCAAAATATCCAAGCTCAGAACTAATTTCTTCAAACCATGGGGGCAGCCACCAGATAACCAAAACCCCAAACCTCACCCAGCCCAACAGACCCAACCCTTCCATGGCAGAAAGCATCTCGTTCAAAAGTTCCTCTTGAAAAATCACCCAGGAGTTCTTTCTTTCCACTTTTCCATAAATACACGGATATATCCAGGCACTGCATTTGCAACCAGCAGGGACCATCCTGGCATCACCCACTCAGAGCAGGCACCGCCAGCTGCTCCAGCACCACTGGCCTGGCACTGCTGCCACCTAAATTCAGATTCAAACTGAGGAAAGCAGCCAGACTTATCCAGGGAATGGAGACAGCTGGAATCTCGGGCCCAAAGGGCATTTCAGTGTCTGCCTCCCACCCTTCTGCAGCTGGGACTGTTCCTCCTCATCCCAGCACTGCTGTCAGCTGGTTTGGGAAAACTGCAGTAATTGGCTCGATTCATTTTAAATCAGTTCTCGTTTGTGCAAGCAGCACTCGGGGAAAAGCAGCTCGGAGTTAATCACATCCTGATTTGGAGCATCCGCAGGGATGAGGGGAAATCTCACTGAGGTGTTCTGCCCCACAGCCCTGGGCACAGACAGAACCCCCAAAAAGGGCCAAACCAGGGTCTTGGCCCTGTGCTATTCCCCAAATCCTGATCCTGCCCAGGGCTGATCTCTCCAGGCTGCAATGGCACTGCCTGGATTCCTTTTTGATCCCGTCAGTGCAGAAGGAGCAGCTCCATGCCAGAGGGTCTGGCTCTGCCCATTTGTCTCTGCCAAAGGAAAAACATCTCCTTGTCCAGCCACTCCAGCAGCTCTGGCAACAAGAAGATTAAAACCCTCCAACACTCCCCTCTTCCCTCTGTGCCATCACACACAGACACTGATACCAGGGGGAAAAGCTGCTCCTTAAGGGAAAAACTGCTGGGATTACAGCTTGGGAGTGCCCCTGACAGTGCCAGGGGGATCTTGCACAGCCCCAGCAACCCAGGGAGACTCAGGCAGTGTTTGCCTCCCACCCAGGAGGGTTCAGGAGCTCCCACATTTGTGTCACTTCCCAGCACGGCCACCTTTGTGTCACATCCCCAGCCCGAATCCATCACGGCTGCCTGTGTCACGTTAGCAGCAATAAAAGGATTCAAACAGCAATTCCTTACTTTTATGAACAAATGGCCCTGGCTGGATGATTCAGGCAGCATTCAATTCCCAGCCAGAAAGTGTCAGCAAAATCCCAGCCTCTCACATGGAGGTGGATAACTGCAAATGAAAGGGAGGAATTATTAGCACTTAATACTGGCTGGGTTTGCACTCCCCAGTGCTCCTCTCCAGGAGGTGCCAAACTCTCCAGCAGCTGGGAGGGCCCTGCCAAGGGGGGCTGCAGGGATTGGGGTGATGGCTTTGGACACTGGCATCGACCTCACCCCACTGCCAGGGCCCTGCCCCAGCCCAGCCCTGCTAGCATCCCTTGTCTGCTCCAGCCTGTCCTTTCCAGAACCCTTTCACCTGCAGCCCAGCTCCTCAAGAGCCCCTTTTCTCCTCCAGACTGTCCTTTCCACAGCCCCTTTTCTCCTCTAAACCATCCTCTCCAGAGCCCCTTTTATCCTCCAGACTTTCCCTCCCAGAGCCCTTTTCTCCTCCATCTCATCCCATCCCATCCCATCCCATCCCATCCCATCCCATCCCCTCCCCT
>JAOTQP010000981.1:3195135-3207780 GCA_026413545.1 Cichladusa arquata
CCCCAGTTCCCCGCTCCTCCTCCGCAATTCCCCTCTCTGCTCCCCAGTTCTCTTCTCCACTCCCCAATTCCCTTCTCCGCTCCCCAATTTTCTGTTCCGTTCCCCAATTCTTTTCTCCACTCTCCAACTCCCTTCTCTGCCCCTCAATTCCCCGCTCCTCCCCCAATTCCCTGTTCTGCTCCCCAATTCCCTTCTCCACTCCCCAATTCTCTTCTCCATCCCCCAGTTCTCTTTTCCACTCCCCAACTCCCCGCTCTGCTCTCCAGTTCCCTTCCCCGCTCTTTCTCCCCAATTCCCTTCACTCCCCAATTCTCTTCACTCCCCAATTCCCTTCTCCACCCCCCAATTCCTCATCCCACTCCTCAATTCCCCACCCTGCTCCCCAATTCCCTTCTGCGCTCCCCATTTCCCCTCTCCTTGCCCCCAGTTCCTGCCCTGCAGGGAGCACCCGGGGCAGCAGAGCCCTCGATGCGGGAGCCGAGGGCAGGAGCGGCTCGGTGATTAAACACTGCTGAGGAAAGCTCCGATTCCAGAGGAGCTTTTCATCCTCTGCCACAGCCGAGGGATGCGGGAACGCTCCAGAGCCTGGAGGCTTTGGAGATGTCTCACCCCAGCCTGGCGCTGGTTTTGGGGCACAGCGGGGAGAGGATTTGGCAGCATCAGCATCGGGATCGACACAGCTGCTTCTGTCCGGCCCCAACATCCCCACGGAGGCAGTTTTTGGGAACACAGGGCAGGGAAATGCGCTGCACCCCAAACCCACATCCCCGAGGATGCTGGGGAGGCAGATTCAGGGAGCCCAGCGCTCTCCTGGCCCCGCTGTCTCTCGGTTTTTCCCACTTCCCGCCCTGTCCAGCAGGAATTACACCCTGCAGGAATTACACCCTGCGGGAATTACACCCGGCAGCGCCGGCAGCCCAAAGCAAACACAGTATTTTAAAGTCCTTCCCAGCCTAACCATCCCCAGCGCTATTAATAACACTTGTAAGGAGTTGTTCTTGAATAGATATGATTTTTATCTTGACAGCGTCTCCCTAAATCATTTTTATCCCCACGAAGTTTGCGAGGAGCAGATTTTCTGAGGGCCATTTATCTTGGCAAATATCCCCACCCCTGTTTATTGCTCAGTCTCTCTTTACTTGCGGATGGGGCTGTTCCCCACCCTCTGCTCCCAAATCCCGCTGTCCCCTCCCTCCATCTCCCTCCACGTGTGTTTTACTGGTGGCAGCAAAATGAAATCAAATCCTCCAATCTCTGCGGCTGAGAAGCTGTTGGGAGGTGGGAAGGGGGTGTGAGCTCGCTGCCAAACATCCTCCTGTCTTCCCCCGCGTCTTCAGCGACAATTCCAGTTCGTAAAAAGGCACAAAACCCCCCCGAATTATCAGATTTTCTCGGCAGAAAAGCGGCCGCAGCCCCCTCGTTGTGGCAGATGGACAAAGGCACAGGAAAAGCTCGAGGCAGGGAAGGCAGTGGGGGACATTCCGGCTGTCACATCCATCACTTGCTTGGAAATAAAGACTTTTTTAACAGAGAAGCTGCGGGGAAAGGAGCAGATTCTCTGATACAGCTCGGGAAACACCGATTTCGCCGGCAGATGGTCCGGGCTGCTCCTCCTGGGGGGATGAACCCATCCCGGGGCTGCTGAACTCACCCCGAAGTGCTGAACTTACCCAAAAAGTGCTGAGCTCACCCCAAAGCGCTGGACTCACCCAAAAGGTGCTGAACTCACCCTGGGGGTGCTGACTCACCCTGGGGGTGCTGAACTTACTCTGGAAATTCTGAACTCAGCCCTAAAGTGCTGAACTCACCCCAAAGTTGCTGAACTAACCCTGGGGGTGCTCAGCTCACCCCGAAGGTACTGAACTCACCCCAAAGGTGCTGAACTAACCCTAAAGTTGCTGAGCTCACTTTGGGAATGCTGAACTCACCCTAAAGGTGCTGAGCTTACCCCAAAGGTGCTGAACCAACCCTGAGGATGCTGAACTCACCTTAAACGTGCTGAACTGACCCCAAAGGTGGTGAACTGACCCTGGGGGTGGTGAACTCACCCTGAAAATGCCAAACTTGTAGGGACAGCACCAGGAACCTCCTGGAATTAAATGCCTGTGGGCAGAGCATCCCCTGGAGGGTCTCACCCAGCCCCCCAGCCCTGGGGAGGGCAGAGCAGAGGGTGGAGCAGCCCTGGGCGAGAGCAGCTCAAAACTGACTGGGGAGAGGAGAGGGGAGGAGGGAGGAAGGAGCAGCTAGAGCCGGGAGTAATAAAATATTCCAGAACTCGATTAAGAAATGACAGGCAGGGCTGGCAGAGCGGGCTGGGCAGGCGGTCCCGCTGCAGCTGGGCCCGGAGCACGCAGCTCCTGTGGGATTTGGGGAGTTTATGGGATGTGGCACTTGGCCATCCCGCTGTGCAAATCAACCTGTGCACGGCTGGAGCCGAACAATCCCCCTCCTGTTGTTCCCAAAGGCTTCCCAAGCCCTTGTAAAGGAACACCTGATACCAGGCCCCGGTTAACAGCTCCGCTGGGAAATGCTGGAGCTGCTTCCAGGATTAATAATTCTGTGATTGCAGGAGCTGAGCAGGGGAGCCAGCAGAGCCCAGGGGGCTGGAGGCAGCAGAGCTTGGTGCCCACGAGGATTCCCAGAGGTAAATCCCTCACCCACCATGGGACAGAGAGCACCTCACACAGCTGGAGGAGCTGTTCCCAGTCTGGGAAAGGCTGGAAAGTTCCAGGTGTGAGGGAACCCAGCCTGCAGCCAGCCCGAGGGGCAGCGCTGACCTTTGCAGCTCAGCTGGAACCACAGAATGAGAATCTCTCTTCATCCCTAACACGGGTTTTTGGTGGAAAACAGGAGAGCCCTGAGCACCCACATGGCCAGGCAGGGCTGGCCAGGCATTGCTGGGGCTGGGGAGTTTGGGGTGATGCAGCTGCGGGGTTCAGGCTCCATCTCACCCCACTCCTCCTGCCAAAAACCCTCTCCTGGGAATGCCACCAGGAGCCCAAGGCCTGGCTGCAGCGCCACACACAGAGCTGCTGGAGGGCTCTCGTGGCTGTCACCGTGCCCAGGACAGGGGCTGGAGGACTCCCCACGGCTTTACAGGACCGTGGGATCCCCCATAAGGAGCCACCCACACCGGGGTCCCTGCAGAGCCGTACCAGGAGCTGGCAGGAGCCTCTGGGCCACAGCCACATCCTTTAGGAAGGGCAAAAAAGCCCTGGGGAGGCGAAATTCAGTGATCTGAGCTCACCTCCCTGCTGCCCAGCGGGTCTGCAGGAGCAGAGGGACCAGGGGGTGCTCGGCTCATGGAACGGGGATTTGGGAATGGCGCTTGCTGGGGGGAGTTTCTCCCCCCCAGGTGTGGGCAGGAGGCTCCTCCCGGCTGTCAGCAGCGCTGCCGAGCTGGCACCGGGTAATTAAACCTTTTATTCGGTGCCTGGAGGCGCGAAAGCATCAAGGGCTCTTATCAAAGCACGAACCCAGCGGGGCTGGCTCTGTGCAGAGGGGAGGGAGAGATGCCAAAGCTGCCTGGAAGAAAGTTTGGGCTTCACCCTCCTCTCGCAGCTCTTTGAATCCACCCTGTGAAGATGTAATCCGCGTTCAGCCGTGTGTCTGCAGGGCTCAGCTGGGCAGAGCCAAACCTTCCTGTCCCACCAGCTCCATTCCCTCACCCTCAGATCTGCCCTGGCTCCGGATCCCGGCTCAGAGATCCCATGGATCCACAGCATAAAGGGAATTTCTCTCCCTCACTCACTCCAAACACCACCCTGTGCACCAGATGTGATCCAGGGGTTTCTCCACCAGCTCTGCTGTGACATCTGGGGATGCTCAGAGTGAAGGGACAGCAGCAGCCACTCACAACAGGCAGGAGGGGATGTTCCTGGGGATGGGGGGACAGAAAACACCCCAAAAGTGCTGGCAGAGGTGCTGGCTGCAGCCCTGCCCCACACACAGCTCAGTGCAGGGAGCGGGGACAGGTCCTGGCTCTGCCCCAGGACCCTCCCCGTTGTCCCCAGCAGCACAGACAGAGCTCAGCCCCCCTCGTGTTTTGGGGAGCAGGAGCAGCACAGAGGGGATGTGACAGCGGCTCCAAGGCAGAGTGAATTTTCCAGCCCTCGGATACAAGGAAGAATCATAACGTCGTTTATCATCTTTAAAGATACGCAGAGTTGGCGAGAGAGAATGAATTCTTCTTCATAAGCCAGTTCCCAGGATATTTTTACTGTGCATCATAAATTATAATACCTTTTTATTTTTGCTTTATGGCCTGTCCCCCGCCAATTCTGGTGATCTACATCCTCATCCCCCCCAGTGCTTTAGGAACAATCCCTGCCTGTCTCTCTCTCCTCCTCCCTTCAGCTCCCCAGTCTCTCTCCTTCCACCAGCATCTCTCTTTCCCCTTGTCCACCCACGGATTTGGGGCTGGGCAGATGTGGCAATCACCAGGAGCCCAGGGAGCTCCCACTGCCCAGCCCAGCGTTCCCATGTCCATGGCACGGGATCCTCCATTCCCAGGAGGAGCTGGAAGGTTCTCAGGGTTTCCACAGCTCCTTTCTTTGCAAAACCTCCCCACTTTAAGGGAAAATCTGTTTACAAAGCTCACTGGGTGGGGAACCCCCCATGAGAGAGGGAGGGATGGTGGCCGGCACTTCTCCCATGGCCTCACACCCCTCCAGGGGTGGAATTCAGCCCTAAAGCAGGAGCTGGCGAGGAGAGGTGAGTGTTTATCCCTGTGAATATGGAGATTTGCCGCGATGAGGCTGACTAAGAACATTACATTCGCCACGCTAAGCCGCAGAGCCTCGGGGCTTAGCGCGGGGCTCAGGCTCCCGTCAGGGAGAGGATTTTTCGGCGTGTTGGGATTTACAGGAAAACAGGAATCTCCTGGGAAGAGCCAGCACGGCTGATGGTGCTGACAGCATCGTGATTCCCCGAGCTGTGCGGTGATTTAGGGCAGGGGCTGCGCTCCCCAAGCCCAGATGGGATTTTTAGGGCGAACAGAAAATCCTAATTGCAGTCATTCCCATTTCCCAGCGTTTTCACGGCAATCTGCAGCCTGTGCTCAGCTCCTCCGTGTGGGACGGGTCTCTTGCACAGACCCACGTGGATAAATAAACCTTCTGATAAATAAACCCCCAGATCCAGCACGGGGGGTGGGCAGGGAGGAGCAGGAGGCGCTGGATGTGGAGCTGCGCTTGGCTGCTCCCTCCCCACTGCATCTGGGGCTTCTCGGGGGAAAAACGAGAGCAGGGGAGCAGGTTAACAGCCAGGAAAATGATTGCGAACAACGCGACCAGGGGCTCGTTCCGTCCCGTTTTACCGCAGCCTCGGTGATTACTCCGCAGGTAGTTAAAAGGCAGGGCCGTGTGTTATTGCCGGGTGCTCCAGGGACCGGAGGCTCATTAGCAGCAGGATGCCAGAGCATTCCCAGAGTGAGCATTCCCAGCACAATCCAAGAGCAATCCCAGAGCATTCCCAGCAGCATTCTTAGCAGCATTCCCAGAGCATTCCCAGCACAATCCCAGCAGCATTCCCAGAATAATCCCAGAATAATCCCAGCAGAATTCCAGAGCATTCTCAGAGTATTCCCAGAATAATCCCAGGAACATTCCCAGAGCATTCCCAGCCCATTCCCAAAGCATTTCCAACACATTCCCAGCAGCGTTCCCAGATCATTCTCAGCCCGTTCCCAGCATATTCCCAGCAACATTCCCAGCCCATTCCCAGCCCATTCCCAGCCCATTCCCAGAGCATTCCCAGCCCATTCCCAGGCCGTGCTGGAAGCTGGAGCCGGGCAGGGCTCAGGGAGAGTGTGGAGGAAGCAGCACGGGGGGATGGAGGGGCTGGGAATGGACACAGCTCTGCCAGAGCCTGGGGCAGGGAAGGGACACGGGGATGGGCTGGGCACTATTTGGGGTTTTGGCCACCCAAAACCTGGGAAAAGGAGGATGGAAGAGGTTTGAAAAGGAGGATGGAGGAGGCTCGGAGATGAGGATGGAAGAGGCTCGGTGGTGACTGCCAGCAGGGTTTGGTGGAGCGAAGGGGTCACCCCTTGCTCAGCCCTGGCACATCAGTGTCTGGGGCTGCCTCTGAGCACAGCCAGCTCTGGAATCCCAATCTGAAGGGACAGAAAGCAGCTCTGTGCGTGGCCCGGGGCGTTTCTGGGCAGCTGGAGGCAGAGCAAGGCCCGTGGTGTTGGGGACACATCGGCCCCGGGGCGGCCCCGAGCCCCGCGAGGAGCGGCTGGGAGCAGGGCAGCAGTGACAAATGAGTTTAATTCCTGGGCAGACACCGATGGGAGGGGGTGATTAATGAGCCCAGCACCTCATCGCGGCCTCAGGAGCTCAGGGAGATATTTTGGCAGAGGGTGGAGCAGCAGGGACTGGAGGGTGGAGGAACTGAGAACAGGCAGGAGCTGACAGCCACTCACCAAGCCCCTCTCCCTCCTGCCCACACCGCCCCTCTGACCATCTCCCAGGTCTGGCTCCTTCCCAGAGGTTGATGGGCAGGATTAAAATCCTCCATCATTTCTCCCGTCCTCTTCTCTCCCTCTTATCCCATCAAACAGAGAGCCTGGCATGCCTGGTGCTCCAGGGAGGCATCACAGGGCTCCTTCCCCGAGCTGATGTGCCAGCACTGGCCCTTCCCTCCCTGCCTCTGCCTGCAGGAGCAGCGTGGAACTGGTTAAACTGGGAGCTGGACTCCTCTCCTGCTGCATCCACTGGGATGCATTCCCAGAGGCAGAGATGCCATCACAGCCTGGCTGGGACCTTGGCTCCAGCCCTGCTCTGTCTGGAGCTGCTGGTGCCCCCCGCTCTGCCCCCGAGTGTTTCTGACTCCCAGCCCTGCTCTGGGTCCAGCTGGCTCCTGGGCTGTGCCAGGAGCAGCCCCTGGAGCATTGGGCACAGCAGCTGCCGGTGCTGATTAAAAACGGAGAAACCCAGCAATTACCGGGCTGTGACAGCCCCTGCTGCTGCTGGGGACAGGGCAGGGGTGGGGCTGGATCCCCAATTCCTCCTTGGATCCCATAATGCAGAAAATGCAAATGTGCACATCCCAAAGGGAACGGGATGGGGATGTCCAAACCCACAGGGATCCAGGGGTAGGGATGTGCAAACCCCACAGGGATGCAGGGATGGAGATATCCAAACCCCACAGGGATCCAGGGGTGGGGATGCCCAACCCCACAGGGTTCCAGGAATGGGGATGTCCAGCCCCACAGGGATCCAGGAATGGGGATGTCCAGCCCCACAGGGATCCAGGAATGGGGATGTCCAGCCCCACAGGGATGCAGGGATGGAGATATCCAAACCCCACAGGGATCCAGGGATGTCCAAACCCCACAGGGATCCAGGAATGGGGATGCCCAACCCCACAGGGATCCAGGAATGGGGATGCCCAACCCCACAGGGATCCAGGAATGGGGATGTCCAAACCCAGAGGGATCCAGGGATGCCCAACCCCACAGGGATCCAGGAATGGGGATGTCCAGCCCCACAGGGATCCAGGGATGGGGATGCCCAACCCCACAGGGATCCAGGAATGGGGATGTCCAACCCCACAGGGATCCAGGGATGGGGATGCCCAACCCCACAGGGAACCAGCATCACGAGGGCTCTGAGTGGGAGGATCTGGATGTGTCACAAAGCAGGAGCAGGGACACGCTGAGGTCACAAGTGTCCCCCTGTGTGTGCCTGGCTCTCAGCTCCTCCAATGCCTGCACTCATGTCTCTGTCACACCTGGACACGTGTGTCACTTCCAACAGATCCCAGGGAAGCACATGGACACACCTGAAATCCCAAAAAGTCCCCAGGGAAGCACATGGACACCTCGTGTCCCCACAGAGCTCTGAGCAGCCTCCCCACCCAGCCCAGCCTCTTCTCATTAATATCCACAGCTGAATTATTTATTACAAGCAGATGTTCGAGTTTAAAGAGTGCTAAGAGGATATCCTTGGTTAATCAATTTATTTTAAACTAGTTTATGTGTTTATTACCGCCAGAATTTGGACTTCAGCTGCCGTTTGGAATTATCCCTCATTCATCACCGTGTGCTGCTTGGATACCTGTGCTGGGTCCTTGGGGACCACGGGAGAGCCACAAATCTGCTGTTTCCTGGCCAGGGACTGGGCTTGTTTATTCCCTCGTTCCCATAAACTGCATAAAATCCAGGCACTGAGCTGGAACACGCTGTGAATTCCCCAAAAATGAGCTTTGCCTCCATGGGCAGCAGCCAAGCTGGGCTGGCAGAGGAGGGAATCTCCTGGGAAAGGTGGGGAGGGAGGAGGAGATGTTTGGGACAAGACTCCAGGCCTCTTGGGAAGGAGTGGAGATGAACTCTGGTTGTCTCTTTCCATTTCTCCTGCTCCCCCCAGCCCTCCAGGCAAGTTCTTTTCTTCTCTGGGAGCTCCCTGGATACTCCCAATGCTCCCAGTTTCATGGAAATGTGGCCCTGAAGGTAACTCTGGAATGAGACTGGACACTCCCAATGCTCTCACTGGCAATGGGGCCCATAAAATAGCCTGAAGGTAACTCTGGGATGAGACCACACAAAAGCCAGGACACATCAAGAGGGTGCAATTTGTGCTCCACAGGTGCCCAGTGCCAACGAAGCTCAGGTGTTCTCCAAACCCTTTAAAACAGATCAGCGATTTGGGAAGCAAGAGCAGGAAAAGGAGCATCCTCCAGGCTCCAGCAGCTCCCAGTGCCACCCTGGGCTGTCCTGGGACACGTTTGGGAGGTGCTGGGCACAAGGAGGTGAACATAGAGCCCTCATCCCATGGGATGTCCCTCTGGAACGCAGCCAGCTCTGTGCTCCCTGCCACAGCCATCCCAAATCCCCGGGGAACCCAAGGGATCCCAGCCCGTTCATCACCCTCCGAGAAGCACCAAGGTCTTAAAGAACCTGTCAGACGTGAGGGACTCGAACATTTCAGCTTGTCACCATTTCCAGGAGATATTGGGGGGGAAAAAAACGAGGAAGAGGAGGAGGAGGAAGATAAATGGTCCCAGGAAGGAAAGAGATGGGAGACACAAAAGCGAGGAGGAGGTGAGGCAGTGCTGGGAACGCAGCAATTAAAGCCACCCTGAGCTCCCCCAATTAAACCGACTGGAGAGAGGAGGAATCCCAAAGGATAATTTCCCGGCAAATTGCTCATTTGTCTCTCTCAGTGTGTGATGCTGGAACGCTTTGGTGTCAGTCAAGCCATGGAGCTGAGCCCTGGGGAGATGTTGGGAATTTAGCAGGCAAAAGGCAGCGCTTCCTACAATAAATCCGAGTGAATCCAGAGCTCCTGCAAGGCGGTGAGAAGGGACCAGGAGCAGGAGGGAGGGGGGTGGATGGAGCACCCTGACCCTGCCCGGTGTCTGGATGGGATTCCTGCCATCCCCTTCCAGGACAGCAGCTGCTGCTCCTGTAATATATGTTATGTAATTCCTGTTAGTTTGTAAATTAATGTAGAATAAATAATGTTTGTATGAATAAAATAATAAAAACTCGGAAACCAAAGACCGCGGACGGAAGGACTGAGATGCTTCATCGCAACCTTGTGACCGCCAACAAAAGCTGAAGAATTCGGATTAACAAGTGAATAGATGTAGCCCCAACGGAGATGGCTCTCTCGGAAAGTGTCCAGGAAACACCCAAGCAATGAGCGCCCGACAAGTACCGATAATTAGGATAATCAGAGCCATCAGGAAAGATACATCTCAGTGCCGGCTTCCCCTAAACCAAGATCTGCACTCATCAGAATTCATCGTTCCCCAGAATATGGTTTTGTCCAGCCCAACACAGAGAAAGAAAACTACGTGAATATGCGGAACAACAAAAAGAAAGACAGACCTCTGCTCCAGGCTAGGAAAAACTGTATAAAAACTGGACTAAGGCGGCTTTGTGAACATTGGGGGATCCGAAGCGGTAGAGTTGGGATCAGAGCGTGTTCACCCAGCGCCGATCCCGGGCTCAGCGTTGTCCTTCGCGATTGTGGCTGTCCTGGACGGTATTCCGGCCGCGAAATAAATTATCGCTTATTTTGATTATATTTAATTCGGCTGAATCTCTTTATTATCTATAACATGGGGATGGGGGAATGCAGGAAACTGAGCTGACACTGAGCAGAGCAGAGTTCCAGAGGAGAGAAGAACCCTGGAGTATCCAGAGCCAAACCCAAAGCACGGAGCAAAGCGGGGAGACCGAGCTTGCGGAAGCAGCTCCAAGAAATACAAGCCCAGCACTGAAATAGGAACCTCTGCAAAGCCAGGGCTCCGTGATGGGCTGAGGAGCTCTGGGACAGCCGTGGGATGGGTGGGAGCTGGGTCACAGCCTGAGGCTCACAGGGTGCAGCCAGGTGTCCCCCAGCAGCTCTCACAGCGGGTGGGAAGGAGTGGGGAGAGCACCATGTGGTTCCTGGCCCCTTCCTCAGTCCTTCTTCAGCCCCCATTCCCTGCTCCCCAGTCCTTCCTCCTCTTCTTCAGTCCTCATTCTGTGCTCCCCTGTCCCTCCCTATTCCCCAGCTCTCATTCCCTGCTCCCCAGCCCTTCTTCCCTCCTCTCCAGCAGCTCCTTCCCCATCCCCAGACCTTCTTCCCTATTTCCCAACCTTCGTTCCTTGCTCCCCAGCCCTTCTCTCCCTATTTCCATCTCTTTCTCCTCTCCCCTCATCCAACACCGGCGCCCCGAGTGCTGCATACGCTTTACCAGAGCCAAAATCCCGGCATTAGCCTGGCAGCGTTCAAGGGCCGTGTGTGTGCTCCTGCCAGCCCAGCACTGTCCCTTGTCACCTCCCCAGCACTGTCCCTTGTCACCGCCCGGCACCGCAACATTTCGCGCAGGATTTCCCCAACCACTGCCGGAGGCGTCGGCCGCCGCTGCTCCGGGGGTTTCGCTCTCTTGTTTGCAGTAAATCTCTTTTAACGTTAATTTTGCTTTATTTATTCTCCTTCTGCTTCTCCGAGTGGTTCCCCCTCTGTGGCTGGCGGTGCCCTCGTGGACCTTCTGCCAAAAAGCATCGAGCGAGGGCAGGGAGGCGTTCAGCCATCACTTCTGGGATGATCCAACCTTCTGGCATTCCTCATCATCCCTGGCCCAGCCTGGGATTCATCCTCTCGGCTCCTCTGCTCTCCCTCTGACCCCGCCAAAACACCCAGGGTAAAACCCAGAGCTGTCTCTGTCCTGCTCCCTGATCAGAGGGGAGGAAAAGGCCCTTTTCAATCTGCACAGAGTCCAGGAAATAATCCTAAATGTGGGGACGAGCCATGAAAACTTGATGAAGGTAGGAAAACTCCCCAAGAGCTCCACAGCCCGGATTACTCTGGCTAACTCTAAAACAGGGGTGCAGCACAGCGGGGCTGGCACTCAGGGGGTACCCACATAGCCAGGGAACATCAGGAAAACCCCACACCTTTATTCACCTGTCCCTCCGAAGTGCCCCCACTCCGGCCCTCGGGGGCACACCCAGGTGGTTGCAGGAGATTAATGACCTTGGCAAAAAGTAATTACACCCCGAGCCTGTGCCTTTAATGACTGCGTATTCTCCCTGTCAATGCGCCTTAATTGAAAATGAGTAGGCGACTCGCTTGGCAGTGGAGTCGGCTGCAAAGCCTCGGCTCTGTATTAATTGTAGTAATTAGCAGTCACTTTAGGCTGGAGTCAGCTATAAATAGGGGGTCCGTTCGTTTGGCAGAGAGTGTGATTTAAAATGCAAATAAAATCAGCGTAAATCACTTCTCTGCCCCAGCCCCCCGAATCTGATGCTGCTCTGGTGAGTTTGACTTCCAAAGATAAATCCCGCTGTTTGCCAGCTCGGGATGGTCTCAGCAGCCCGAGCACACCCTGGCACAGAGGTTTGTCCCCAGCAGTGACTTTGGTGCTGCCAGGGTGATGGGCAGCCCCCAAATCAGCCCCGCACACTCCCAACCCCACACTCAACGGTTGGAATGTGCAGGATAAACCCCAAAACACACATGGTGCAGAGCTGACCACAAAGCCAAGTGCTCTGGCTCTGTCCTGGATTGGGAATGCCGCAGGGACAAAATTTTGAGGAAAAAACCCGCCCAAGTGCTGTGAAGATTAAGGAAAAGGGAACGAGCGGGGTCCCGTGGCCCCAGGTACTCTCTGGAGCTCTCAGCCCCTTCCTGACACGCTCCATTTATTTGATTATTACTAAAGGAAGGACAAGTGAGAGAGGAACGAGGAATTATCTCTTATTAATGCAGAATCGCTAAATTACAGCCTGTACAAGCAGGGACAAAGTAATGCGCTAAACTAAAATCATGGCTCTGAAAGATCCCCAAAGCAGAGGCATTAAAAATTCAAAAACAAACACAAAAAATGCCTTTTAACTGCTGGGCAGCCCTGGATTTAACAGGGACCATCCAACCCCCTGCCTGAGCTGGGTCGTGGAGCTATGGGGAGCACCTGAGCAAGAAATAACGATTTTAGGAAATTAAAAAACTAATAAAAAAGAGTGAAGGGAGGAATGAACAGGTCTTTGATGCCAGCATTTATGATAAATTCCTGTTAATTGTAGCTGCAGCTTGGAATACGTTAGCCCTGTGGCACGGGGAACAAGCCAGGCAGAATAGAATAGAATAGAATAGAATAGAATAGAATAGAATAGAATAGAATAGAATAGAATAGAATAGAATAGAA
>JAOTQP010000981.1:3225430-3235732 GCA_026413545.1 Cichladusa arquata
CAGCTTGGATTCTGACTCTGGCAGTGTTTTGGGATTGTTCTTTGTAATACTGTATTTCTATTTTAATTTTCCTAGTACAGAACTGTTATTCCTAATTCCCATCTCTTTGCCTGAGAGCCCCTTAATTTCCAAATTATAATAATATAGAGATAGGGAGTTTACATTCTCCATTTCAAAGAGAAGCTTCTGCCTTTATTGCCAGACACTTGTCCTCCAAACCAGGACAGAAAGCCTCACCCTGGTCCCACTCGACTTCTAGGAATTACCCAGTGTTTGTGTCCCCCTGGGTAAGGAGGCACTGGCAGGTCCAGCCCCGTATTTCCTCCATTTCAGCTGGAACAGAACTGGGGAAATCCTTCTTTTCCCAGCCTCAACAACCAGGTAAACCCAACATCCAGCCCCCAGCTCCCTGGGGACTCCAGGATGTCACCATGCCGTGGATGTGGCAGCTCCAGGTGTTCTGTGGGGTCAGATCTGTGCTCAGACCCTCAGTGACTACTGCCACAGGACCGCAGGCTGGTTATTCCATCCCTAAACTCCTTGGAGAGCCACATCCTTGTCCCATTTAGCCTCCAGGAATTACCCAGTTGGCCCATCAAACCTCCAGCACCGGCAGCAAGCGCCGGGAACGAGCGTGAAATCTAAATTAAGTCGAGAGTCTCTTTCCAAAACAAATTTCTTCTTGAAGAAGCAAGCCCAGACTTCATTACAACAACTCAATTATCCACAAGGCTGAGCTCTAGAGACAAGAGCTCCCCACGAGTGCTTCTTCCTGCTCTGCTCCCGTCACAACATTCCCTCCCTGCAAAAAGGAGGATGGGGAACAGCTGGAGCTTCCCCCAAACTGGAAATGGGAGGAACAGGAACAGCTGGAGCTTCCCCAAAACTGGAAATGGGAGGAACAGGAACAGCTGGAGCCTCCCCCAAACTGGAAATGGGAGGAAGAGGAACAGCTGGAGCTTCCCCCAAACTGGAAATGGGAGGAAGAGGAACAGCTGGAGCTTCCCCAAAACTGGAAATGGGAGGAACAGGAACAGCTGGAGCTTCCCCCAAACTGGAAATTGGAGGATGGGGAACAGCTGGAGCTTCCCCAGCACTGCCCATAACACAAATCCCAGCAACAGAGGCAGAACTGGAGCTTCTCTGTGGCAGGGCCTGTCCCGGGCTGAGTTTCTGTGAGCTCCCTCCAGGGCCACTCTTTAGGGTGGAAAAGCAGAATTTGACCCCCAGAGTGCCCCATCTCTCAGGAAGGGGAAGTAAACACGAGGTACAAGAGCTGTAAATTCTTTTTTAAGCCTGTGGGTTTCTCTCTGCTGAAGGAACTCTACTGGATTAATATTTTTTGAGTCATCTTTCACTCCAGATGATGTCTTTGAAAATCAAATGACCCTGCTGGCTCTGCAGGAGCTTGGACACCTCTACATTCCCAGATTGTCCTGCAGAATCCTCCCTGCCAACCCCAAAATCCCAAAATCTCCACTTCCAAGAGATGGAAACTCTGAGCTGTGACTTCCAACCACCCCAATTCCCACTCTGAGACCCTCTTGCTCCACCCCCAGCTCCAACTTCCAGCCTCCATCTCTTTTGGGAAGCACCAAGGAACAGTTTTCTCCTGTTTTCCCTCCTTTCCTTCCCGATTTCCAGCTGCCATTAGCTCTGTTTCCATCCCAGCAGCAGCTTTCCATGGGCTCCTGGGGAGGTCACAAGATTCCGCGTTTTTTACAGAAATCCATCAAATCGCCTGCGAAAAAAAAAACAAAACAAAACAAAACCCTGCAGGAAATTTTCCTGTCTGTTATTTTCTAGATTGAAGAAAGGGGGAAAAAAAGTAAGAAGAAGAATTTACAGGTAATTTCCTTGTCAAAAGTTCCTGTCTGTAAATACAATCAAGATAAGAGTGACACGGCAAATAGCTCCTTTTCTCTCCTGAATGAATTATTCAATTCGCCACTGATCCCCTCTAACTGCTCCAGGATTGCCTTCTGCTTCCCTGATTTATTTTACTTTATTTAGTTCTGTAGAGAAGCGCTGCCAATAATCGAAAGGAATTCAGGCAATTTCAGGATTCAACAAATCCCTCCCGCAGCCCCTGCAGCTCATCCCGACCCCGGCTAACCCCTGGCTCCTTCCCACTCTGATCCAGGATTTTTTCTTCCCCAGGAGAAATCCCTGGAGTTAATCCAGATTGCCTTTCCCTTGGAATGGAGCCGAATTTTGGTTGCAGAGACCCTACAGGGGTAGGGGTGTCCCATAAATCTCCCTTCCCGTTCCCAAAGGATGGAGGAAATCCCCCCCAGGGGATGGTGATGACCCTGCTGAGCTGTCCCTGCAGGCAGTTTCTCCTCGGTCTTGTCCCTTAATTCTCCTCCTTGGAGAGACCACAGCCCCCATTAGGAACTGGGAATTCACCTCTCCGAACACCTTCGGGGAATTTTTTTTTTAGGACAGCCCCAAAATCCCTGCAACACATCAATAAAGAGCAGCGCTGCAGCCGGCGGGGGAAGCAAGGAAATGATATTACAGCTAAAAAACCCTGCTCTGCAGCCACACCAAAGCTAATAAAAATATGACTGGAGAACAGAACAGTTTCGGAGCCGCCAAATAATATCCAGAGGATGATTCAATTACAGGGGATTAGTGCCAGTCTGGCTGCAGAGCCCAAAGTTCCTCCACAAGGTTTGCAAGCGAGGGGCAGGTGACGGCTTCATAAACCCCCAACCCGCGGTGTGGGGGCTCCAAAGAATGCAAGAACAGGAGCAGCAAAGCAGAAACCAGACAAATAAACCCCTCATTCGACTCACGAAACAAATCATGGGGATTTCTGTTCTTTTTCCCCGGAGCAGGTTTCAGGCAGGGCAGCGTTTCTTTAGGTTATCGATTAGCAATTAGAGAGGTGTTTTAGCTGCTTCTCTGCTGTGTCCGTTATTCCCTCCAGAATTTCAATTCCACAAGAGCTATTTCCAGCCAGCAGTGGGGGCCAGGAAAGCAGCACTGCCTGGCCCCCCTGCCCCCAGGCTTGCCAAAAAGCCTCGGGGAGGAGTGGGGAAGGCAGCACTCGGCAAAAGAAAAATAGGCTGGAAAGGAGAAGAAATAATCTCGGTTCAGTCCAGCAGGAAGCTTCACCCTGTGGCTTTTGGGAAGGGAAGGATGAGGAGAGGGGTTGGGATCACAGGGTGGTGTTGGACACGGGGACAGGATATGGGGAGCTGCTGGTGCCTCTGTTACTGTCACCCACAGTTTTGGGGGGGCTGGCCCCACAAAATGCCACCACAGTGTCCAACAGCTGCCACCAGTGAGGGGAGGCTCTGTGGGAAGAAGGCAAAGCTGGTTGGGGCTTTGAACACCCTGGAGGATGTCCCTGCCCATGGCAGGATGGGCTTTGAGGTCCCTTCCAACCTAAACCAGTTGAGGGTTCAGTGATTCCAGCACTGGCCACAAACCCCAGCACATTCCAGCCCAGAATCGATGGAGGAAAACCGCCGGAGTCTCCAAGGAAAGAGAGGCCAGACCCTTTCTTCAACAGCAATTTTCAAACCTTTTTATTTGGTTCCTTGTAAAAAGGGGAAAATAAAAGGGGAAGAAATAACAAACTGATTTCAGATAATTCGCTGGGGCTCCGGGTGCATTGTAAATGTGTGCTCCAGCCAACTGGCAATTCGATGAATTTCAGCCCCGCTTTTGTGTCGCTGCTTGCCGAGCAACATCCTCCACTGAAATTGTGGCTGCCTTAATGTTCTCTTTAGCACACGGCATAATTGCCCCCTGCAATTTGTTGCCTGGAAAGGTTACCAGGAAAGAAAAAAAAAGGGACAGGAGGACAACTTTGTTGGTGGGGGAACAAGGGAGAGAGAAAGCTGATGGCATTTGAAACGTGATTTATTCCAGGGCAAGGGATGCCATTGCAGGAAGGCACAGCAGCTTCCCAGAGAGGGTTGGTGGGGATGGAGCTGCCACAGGGACGGATAAGAGCAGCTCAGTGCCCTGGAGCAGCGTGGGATGGACATGCCTGCTCACCCTGCGCCCCAGGGCATGGAGCAGGAGGAGGAATGGCCACAGCAAAGCAGGCAGCAGAGGGGAAGGAAGGAGGAAATCCTGTTGGAAAGGCTGGAGCAGGGGTGGGGAGGGGGCGGCAGGCGGCGGCAGCAGCCAGTGTTTATTAATTTTCTGCTTGGCTGCTCTCGCTGCCACAGCTCCGAGATCATGGAGCCGCTCCACACTCTATTAAATAATTCAATCTGCGAAGAATCCAAGTGTGTAAGCGAACACTCTTATGCGTCTTAAAATTTAATTGTGGAGCTAAACAAGATGAAGTGCAAGGAAGACATAAAAGATATGAAAATAGATGCTGCAGCTTTTGTTTCTCCGGCTGCTCCAGCCCTGCCCAGGAACCTCTCCCCATTTTTCACACGCTGCCGCTAAAGAATCTGAGCCTCCTTCATCTGCTCCCCCTCCCCTTTGCTATTTACAGCTGTGTTTGCAAGCAGCAGGCCTGCAAATCACTTAATATCCATTAGAGCAGCTCCATTCACCCCGCTGGCTCCTGGTCTGCAGCCGCTCCCTTATAAACCCTCGTGTTCCAGGGTTTAGGGAATCAGCTGGGAGCACTTGCTCCGGCCACCCCTTTGAGCCCACGGCCTCCCCCTTCCCAGGCTGGAGAGCCTTTCCTGCTCCTGCAAATCCTTTTCTTCCTTTCTGGAGGGAGCAATGCCCCTCCACTCTGAGACCCCCCAAACCAGCCCTGCTGGAGGGTGAATCTCAGCTACCTGCAGGCCAGGTGTGAGCCAGAGCCTTCCTGCACAGGTTGGGTGGAGGGATGGGAGCATCCCATGCCCTGTGCCACTGCCCAGAAAACTGGGGAATCTCAGAGGAGGGATGAGGGTCTGAGATTTATTTGGAAAGAGGTGTGAATTTGTCTCTTGGGACTGGGGGGTGAAGGAGAAGCCATCACTCCCAGAGGGTCAAAGACCCCAAACCCAGCAGAAATCCTCATGACCTCATCCCCAAGTCAGCCTCACATCCAAGGCGAGGCTTGGATCACATCAGCAATGAAGTGAGAGCAGCCCTGGAGGTTCAAAGCCCAGCTGTGAGCATTAGAGATTTGCTCAGAACATCTGCAAGTGCACAAAACACCTGTTCCTGCCCCAAAAGCCACACACCAGCTCGGGGCTGGTCCCACAGCCCCAACAGCTGGTCCAGCACTGCTCCCAGCGGCCGCCAGAGCAGATCCCGTGGGGCTGCATCCCAGGGAATGGCTCAATCCTGAGCCACTGAGCTGCAAACACCCCAGGAGGGGGGTTTGGGGTGGGAACACAGCCCTGGGTGTCCCCTCTGTGGCACAGCCCTGCTCAGAGCTGCAGCAGCACTTTGCAAACCATCCCCACAAAAACCACTCACACAGAGCTGCTGCGTTTCCCTCTCGGTGCTGGAAGATCAATCACAGCCCTGGCTCATGACAGGAGCAGCCAGCTCAGCCCCTCCTGCACCCAAATTTGTGGAATTTCAGCTTTGGTATTGCACCCAGGCTCGCAGGTGTATTCATGTAATTTCTTCTTGCAGAGGGCAACAAGTGAGACCTTGGGCTGCTTTGTCTTCATTTGCTCTGCTGCTGAGATTTTTGGGTTGCTCCATGAGCTGGTGGGATGGGAACTGCCACAAAACCCTGCCAAGCTCCCCAGCTTGAACCTCATCAGTTCCCCAAAACTCGGGGTGGGTTGCTGCGGAGGGGATGAGGAGCTGAGACAGCAAATCAATATCAATAATCAATAAAAGACAGCAGATTTGCTGAAGAACCCAGCAGGCTGAGGCACACTGGGACAGGGACCAACAGCAAAGGTTCCACATGGATGTTCCCACCCCCAAAAAACTGAGGGGGTCTCACCCAGCCCCTCACACTCCTCCCTGCCATCCCCCCGTGTCAGAGCTGCTCCAGCACTGACAGTGATTGACAGAGGGCAGAGCAACAGGTGAATTAAACAGGCACAGCCGCCAGGAGTGGTGCTAAATGTCAGAAAAGATCAACCCTGGCTCTCGCAGAGCAGCTCTGCTCCCACCGAGAGAGGTGATGGAGTGGAAAAGCAGCCTGCAGAGAGGGGAGGGGGGCTCTGGAGGGTGCTGAGCTCGGCTCACAGCCTCGCCAGGAGCCCAGGGTGGGAACCATCACTTTGGATCCATCAGCTTCAAGGTCTGAGCCAACCCACGGAGCAGGGATCATCTCCTCCCCCTGGACAGGAGGGACCTGCACAGGAAAATCTCAGATCTGTGTTGCAGGTGTTGTGTGTCCTCCCTTGCCTGCAATGTGAGCACCAGGACAGCAGTGCAGGTATGAGATCTAACCCTAACCCTGATCCTAACCCTGATCCTAACCCTGATCCTAACCCTAACTCTAATCCTAACCCTAACCCTAATCCTAACCCTGATCCTAACCCTAAACCTAACCCTAACCCTAATCCTAGCCCTGATCCTAACCCTGATCCTAACCCTGATCCTAACCCTAACCCTAATCCTAACCCTGATCCTAACCCTAACCCTAATCCTAGCCCTGATCCTAACCCTGATCCTAACCCACTGGCTGTTCCAGATGAAACCCAAGACCAAGACCAACCAGCCTCCCAGGTCCTGCCTGCCTTGCACAGTGCCAGGAGCCAGGAAAAAACTTCCTGCACCCCACAAGGGATGTGCCTCTTCTCATCTCCCTTCCCTTCCCCACACAACACATTCCTCCAGGAGAGAAAACAGTATCTGTATTCCAAGGACACCGGCTCTAAAATAATGTTATTTTGCAGTAGTGCCACTTAAAATCTCAAGCAGTTGAAAAACCAATTTGCACTTAGAAACATTCAATTTGTTTGCAGGTTTTTTCCTCTTAAGTGGCACCAGCTAATGGGGGCTGGCAGGGGAGCCCCAGGTGCCACATTCTGGGGCCAGTGTGGGACGTTCCAGGAGCGTCCTGGGGCGGGAGCACTGGGAAATTAATTTGTCACCTTAAACGAGTGGGGACAGAAAGGGGCTGAGCTGAGCAGCCTCCAGCATGTGGTGGTGTGGAGGGGAGACCTTGGTCCTGTGGGACGACTTGGGGAACAGAGATGGATACAGGGACAGAGAAGGACACAGGGAGTGGAGTGGGATGAGTGACAACTTCAGGCTTTGCCCAGGTGAGAGTCAGGAGGTGAGAGGGAGGGGAAAGGGGCCATGGGTCCTGTCCTGCTGCCAACTGCTGCCCTGGGATGGAGCTGCCAAGGCTCGCTCTGCCCACAAGATTTCCTCTTCCCAGCAAGAAGGCAGAGTGACTAACCCCAAACCCAAACCATAAATCAACTTAATCGATGTCCCCGACACCGGCGCCCCCGTCCCTCACCTTGCAGCCGGAGCCTGGAGGTGTGAGGCTATTGATCCCCCGGATGCCCGTGTGATTGGAGTCTGCAATCCAATGCCTGCCAAGTCCAGCCGAGCCCAAACCTCTCAAATCATGTTGACACGTTTAGGAGGTGCCGGGCGCTTCATCCTCCCCGGTCCAATATGTAATTATGTCCTTGTCACCGTGATGTAGGGGCTTGGCAGGGCAATAAAACCCCGGGGGCCCCGCGGCCGCTCGGCGCCGCCGGCCAGAGCGGCTGCTGCCAATTCCTGGCTGTAGTTAGACTGCAGGAAATAGAGCTCAATAAAGCGGCGTGTGGATCACGGCTCAAAGTTTGTCTGGGAAAACAGGTGGGGAGATGTCAGGGGTTGCTGTCACTGCAGGTCCTCGCGGGGTTTGAGCGTTATTCACTTCCTCCCCTTCCTGCTGCCAGCCAGGGAAAGGGCTGGAAATGCAGGATCTAACCCTGCCCCTTTCATTTCTCTGCCTCAGACACCACCAGACTCATCTCAACAGACCTGCCAGAGACTGCCAAACCCTCCCCTCTGTTTGTGGCATCCTGGAATCTGCCGGGAAACTGGTGCTTCCCAGCCTCTCTGTGTCCCCTGAGGGCTCCAGGACAGCCCAGGCAGGGGTGGGCGCAGCACGGTGCCCCTTCCTGCTGTCACAGCCTGCCAGTCTGGAAGGACATCAGTGGCTTTTAGCATGGCACAGCCAGACCCTCACCAGCAGCCGTGGCAAATTCCCTCTCTGATTCCCTAATCCCTTCAAAGCCCTCGAAGCCGCTCGGGAAGTTCCCACCAGTCCTGCTGGGAGCGGGGTGCTGGGAGGCAGCGGAGCTGCTCCCCTGTTTGATGTTCCCCCAAAGAGCACAAACAGTTCCCAGCAGCTCGATTCTTCCCCTCAGGGCTCAGCAAGCATAATTTTTCTTCACTAATACTTCTCTTGCTTGATGAGCTGTCGATGGCAGGAGGATTTAATCTCCCATACCCTCGCTCTCTCCCAAATCCACGAAGGTGAAGGCACTTCATTACAGAAGCACTCAGCTGTCCGTTCCTATCGATCACACCCTGGCATGGGTGACCTTGGATCGATGAGTTGCCGATTATTTCGTGCCTGTTTGCCCACACCAAATGCCAGCAGGGTCACTACCAGCACCTGCACCCAGCTCTTGAAAGGAGCCTGGAGCAGCTCAGGAACTCACAGGCAGGAGCAGGGATACACAACCAACTCAGACACCAGGATTTGCCATCTGGGTACAATTTATCTCTTCTTTAAGTGAATTCAGGCCTTGGGCTTGATGTTTCCCAGTCTATCCTGGGCAGCATCGCTCTGAGTAAGGGCAGTCCCACTCCCAACTCCCTGAGCAATTCCCCATCACAGCTTTGCTTTCAGGAGCCCAAGATTCCCATCAGGAAAAGGGCAGTGAGAGCCAGGAGAGATGGTGATGGGAGAGGTCAGCCCAGGGGAGTGACAGAGCCCCTCACTTTGCTCCCAGACCCAAACCTCCCCCCTCAACTCTCTGATGATTCATCCGCCTCCACCACGTCCCTTCCAACCAGTCACTGCCTTACTTTTTAATCAAATCCTTTGCTTCCCTTCCCTTCAGGAGCCAGAGCCATTTTTCTATTACATCCTGATTGATCAGGCCCTCGCCAGCCGCTGTCAGCACCGTCCTGGTGCTTCATTTCCCATCCCCACACAGCGGGCTGTGGGCTGAGCCCGCTCGCTCCAGCACCAGCAAACAAATACATAAATGCACACAATTAAGGAGGGAAGGCAGGGGAAATTTGATCCTACTTTTGATTTGATGCCCCTAGCTCCACACCATGCATCAAAGGGAGGGAGAAGCCGGTTTTAACCCTGGAACACGGGGGCAGAGGAGGAGGAGGACACGGAGGTGAGTCCGCAATGCTGCTCAGCGCCAGGAGAAAGAGAGTCCATCCTTGTGCTGTGCAAAAAAAATGCAGGAGGAGAGTCTCCAGGGCTGCTCATTGCTCGTGCTAATGAGTTGTTTTCCACTGTAAGGAACCAGGAGAACAAGCCCAGACTCTGCTAAACAAGGACTGTGGCTACGCCAGGTCAGAGATCAGCCACCCCCCAAAGAGAGCACTGACAAGGCAATAAAAACATGGAATTAAACCTCTTTTCCCTCCTCCCTGCTCATTGCTTGGCAAATTGAACGACTCCAGCGTGTGCACACGTGGCTGCAAAAGGCTCAGTGGTGCCTCGTGTGGGTCAGACACCCCTGGCATCACTGTGGGCTGGGAAGTGGCTTTGGGAGGGCAAGTTGAACCTGTGTTCCATGGGACAGACCCAGGACAGGAGTCTGTCTGCCTGACCACTGCAAAACTCCACACCAGGTGAGGCTGGACAAGCCCATCCTCACCGCTCTGTCACCGAGTCTCACCCCCTGTCCCAGCACAAGGCAGGCACAGCCAGATGAGCCCCATCCCGGCTGCTGGCGGATCCCTGCTGGCACAGAGCTGCCTTATCTGAGCTGGCACAGCAGCGCGGGGCTGCCCTGCCACCAACCCCCGGCGGATTACAGGCCTTTATCAGCTTATTAGGGGACAAAAGGTGCTCAGCAGAAGGTTCTGAGACAGTGCGAGTGGCTGATAAGAGATCACCCGGCTCCCCAGACACCCCAGCCACGCCTGGCACATCATGGGCAGCAGGACCCTGGTGCAGAACGGGCTCTCTGGGCAGCCCTGGTGCTGTCTCTGGTGCTGTCCCTGGTGCAGTTCTGGCGCTGTCCCTGGTGCTGTCCCTGACTCTGTCCCTGGCGCTGTCCCTGGTGCAGCTCTGGCCAGCTCTGGCGCTGTCCCTGGTGCAGAATGGTGCAGTTCTGGTGCTGTCCCTGGTGCTGTCCCTGGCGCTGTCCCTGGTGCAGAATGGTGCAGTTCTGGTGCTGTCCCTGGTGCTGTCCCTGGCGCTGTCCCTGGCGC
>JAOTQP010000981.1:3286312-3298799 GCA_026413545.1 Cichladusa arquata
CCACCCTCCCAGAGCAGCCCCCCAGCTCTTACTGGTGCATTTCTTGATGCTGCTGCCCTTCCTCAGCGCGTGCCGGCTCAGCTTGCAGTGGAAATTCTCCTCCCAGAACTCGGCAAACCAGATGTTCCTGCGGTTGTTGTCCAGGGTCCTGCTGGAGAAGTAGCGGTCGAAACCTGCCCGGGGAGAAAGTGGACAGAGGGAATAAATCCCAAGGATGGCACAGAGATGGATCACACATTCCCAAATTCCCCAGGCAGAGGGGAAGGGAGGTGTTGTGAGCGATGGGGACACAGAGTGTGGTGGGATTGTGTCCAAAGTGCCACTTGGGCAGAGATGTGAGTGGAAAATCTACTCAGGGAAGATCTTCTGCACAGCAGAGACTTTCTGGGACTTTGAGAGCAACAGGAAACACCTCTCTAGGTACATTGGTGATAAAGAGAGAGTACAAGGCACGTGGAAAATGAGGAGGTGATTGGTGGGGAAATCAAGAGGTCTTTAAGGTCCCTTCCAACCCAAACCACTCTGTGATGCCATGATGGTCTCACAGCCAAAACCTGCAGTTAAGGAGGACAAGGGGCCCATGGAGCACAGCCCATACCTCTGACTGAGACCCTCTTGGGCAGGATGGTGACAGAGCCCTCGGCCACCTCCTCCAGGTGCAGGACTGGGGCAATTTTGGAGCCCCAGCTGTCTGAGCCCATCCAGATGAAGTGACCCGTCTGGTTCGCCCTCTTGGCCGCCTCCAGCACCCTTCTGTGGAAAGAAGCAGCAGAGGCTGGGCCACCAAATCCTTGTCTGGGCCACCAAACCCTTGTCTGGCCCCAGGGATGTGAGGATGCTGGCACAGTGCTGGTGGCATCTCCTGCTCCAGGCACAACCCAGTGTATATGGACATAACAAAACCCAACAGTGCCACTCAGCTCCCACACCCTCTGTCCTCCCAGCCCGGGCATACAGGCTGCTTCTCCTGCTTCATTTGCATATTTGCTGACTGGTAATTGAATTTCCCCTTAATTACCCAACATTAAGAAAGGAAAAAAAAAAGAATCAGGTTATGCCGCAGCAGGCAGGGAAAGCAGCAGCGTGGAGAGCACGTGCTCCCAGCATGGCCAGCCCTGGGAGAGGAGCAGCCAGTGCTGCCAGTGCCCAGAACGGAGCTAAACTGGGCTCTGCTGGGCTCAACTGGGCTCTCCTGGGCTAAACTGGGCTCTCCTGGGCTCAACTGGCAGCTGAGCAGCAGCTGGGAGCAGAGATGCCATCGGTCCTGCTGAGCATCCCTCCTGGTGCCAGACACTCAGACACGCCTGCGCACTCCTCCAGTGCAGCCAGGTCAGGAACTCGGTGGGAGGATGGGAATGGAGCGTTCCTGGATGTGACCCTCCAGGCTCTGTCCCCTCGGGGCTCCTGTGGGTCCCCAGCCGTGTGGGAGTGGGGCCCAGGGCAGCTCCATCTCCCTGTGCAGAGCCAAGGCAGGTTGTGACTCACCCCCCGAGTCAGAGCTGATCATTTCAAGTCCAGATGGTGCTTGAAATGTGAAATAAAGGAAAAAGCCTCACAGAAATCCAGCAGAGAGTGCAGACGAGATGGGAAGAGGCAGGCCTGCAGTGGGAGCTGTGCAGGCTGCTTTGTGTTCATCCCAGGGCACTGGGATGCTCATCTCTGGGCTCTGGGCACATCCCACCCTAGGACAGTCACAGCCCCTGTCCCACTCTGTGACAGCAGCACCTCCAGCTGCCCCTGGCCCCTGTGCAGGGCAGGATCTCCCCAGGACATTCCTGTAGGATCAGTGATTTACACCCAAACTGAGCCAGGCAAGAACTCCAGCTACAACCTCCCCAGTCTGTCCTTCCCATCTCCCAGGCTCCACAATCCAGGGTCATGGAGAGCCCCACTCCTGGGCTGAAGGAGGCTGCAGAACCCCACTGCCTAGGGCTGCAATCCCATTTGGATGGATAAATTCCAGAGCCCTGATAACAGGAGCTGCTATTTATCCTGCAAGGTAAATCCCTTTTCCCTCTCACCCCCACTCGATGTCGGCTCCGCAGACATTTCTATTAAGGCAGGAAAAAAGAAACTGGGAGAGTTTGCACATCTGATGTAAACTGATTTAAACTTGCAGTTTACCCACATTTACATAATGTTTGCTGATTAATAAATTAGACACTTAGGAAATCAGGGGTAGCTCCATGTGAATCATTCTGCTCCATAAACAACAGAGCTGCAGCCGCCGCTTCGCCTGCAGAGCAGCTCATCACCCTCAAGTGCAGCCACAGCCCCGGCCCTGCCGGGCACAAACTGATGGGGAGGTCCCCAAAAGGTCCCTGAAAGGTCCCCAAGATCTGTTCCTCTGCCTCACTGGGGCAGGGGCTGCTCTGCAGAGCACAACCAGTGCCTGGGTCCTGCCCTGGCCAGTTTGGAGCAGCCCCTGTGTGGTGTGAAGCAGCAGCTCGTGATATCCAGGGCTTCCAAAACCCACGGGAAGTGGGATTTTCCTCTGCTGGGCTCTGTGTGGCTGTGGTTGGATGGCAGCCACTTGCCAGGTGGCCACTCTGAGTACACCCACTGCAGACATTCCCTGCTGTGCCATGCAGTGCATCCTCTCCCCACTGCAGACACATCCCAGTGTATCCCAGTGCATCCCAGTGCAACCCAGTGCATCCCAGTGCACCCTAATGTAAACCAGTGCATCCCAGTGCACCCCAGTGCAACTCAGTGCATCCCAGTGGAACCCAGTGCACCCCAGTGCATCCCAGTGCAACCCAGTGCATCTCAGTGCAACCCAGTGCATCCCAGTGCAGCCCAGTGCATTCCAGTGCATCCCAGTGCATCCCAGTGCATCCCAGTGCAACCCAGTGCATCCCAGTGCAACCCAGTGCAACTCAGTGCATCCCAGTGCACCTAATGTAAACCAGTGCATCCCAGTGCAACCCAGTGCAACTCAGTGCATCCCAGCGCAACCCAGTGTATCCCAGACCAACCCAGTGTATCCCAGTGCAACCCAGTGCATCCCAGTGCATCCCAGTGCACCCCAGTGCAGCCCAGTGCATTCCAGTGCATCCCAGTGCATCCCAGTGCAACCTAGTGCATCCCTCCCAGCCAGGCCAGCCCCTCCACACCTGATATCGTCCTCGTTGGCGAAGATGATGACAGCTCGGGCGTGGGAGGTCTCCAGCAGCCGCCGGATGATCTTGTCAAACTCTCCCGGTTTGGGCTCCCTCGGGATCTTCACGGACTGGGCCACGCAGACCCCGCCTGTGGCAGAGAGAGCCTGGCACTGGGACACCCCACGAGTGCCCACTGCCTGGGGATGGCCCCTCTCACAGGGCTCCTCAGCCCAGACCTCCTGGCCACCACCCAGCCCCCTGGGATATGTCCCCCTCCCCTTACCCCTCCTCTCCCAGGTCACTGCCTTCACCCCTCCTCTTCCCCCAGCTCAGCCCTTCTGCACCACATTCCCTCCCACTCTGTATCTCTGCAGCTCCTCTCTGCCTCCCACCCACTCCTCTGGTACCCGTCACCTTCAGCCACCACCACATCACACTCCAAATGTCCCCAGGACAGACACACAGTCCCATCCCGGATTTTCCAGCCAGTTCCAAGCACCAGCCCCTCCCCAGCCTAGGATTTGCAGAGTTCTGCCCACAGAATGGTCAAATCCTGGCAAAGCCATCCCATGGGAAGAGCAGCCAGGCCCTGCAGAGTGGTTTATTCCCATCCCCATCGCACTGGCCAAGTTCCAACCCAGCTTTCCAAGGAGCCATTGCAAAAGCAGGTAATTAAAATTAAAAGAGACAATTGGAAGATCAATTGGAAGATCAGTTGGAAGAGCCCCCACACTTCACTGCTGGGCTCCCAACCTCCAGCTCCAAAATGCCAGAGCCCTCCTGCTCCTGCATTTCTGCAGATGCCAATAAAGAGAGAGATGGGAGAGAAAATTAAACATTGTGGGACCTTCTGGATGTAATTGATGGTCCCAATTTGCATAGTAAATGACACGGCTGATGCCTTCTGCCACTAACAGATCACAGCTTAAGCAAAGGTCAGCATAATTACCACCCAAGGCTGGGAGAGACTCCCAGAGCACGGCCCTGGAGAGGAGTAGGACAGGACAGGGTGGGGACAGGCTCCAGGAGACTTCACTCCCTACCTGGGGCTGCAGAAAAAATGGGAAAAACCCAAGAGCAGGGCGATGTGCTGGGTGCTGAGCAGGCAGGGAGGGATGCAGGGATCAGGCACAGCATCCCCACCCTGTCCTCACTGGCCAGGGCTTTCCAGGGGTGTTTCTGGGGGTTTGTTTTCCTATGGTAAGAAATTGGGCCAATTTGCTGTTTGTTTCCCATATGGGGAGCCAGATGGATGGAGAGGAGGGAGCTGGATAAACAGACAGATCAGCCAGGCGAGGCGGGCAGCAGCCGGCAGCGCCAGCAGGGCAGGAATGTCCCAGCCTGGGGACACTCGCCCTGGTCACCACCGAGCCCCCAGCCAGGCCAGGGTGTCACAGCACACTGCCAGGGGCCACCGTGCAGCTTAATTACAGTTTCCATGGCAATCAATGGAGAAAATCCAACAAAAGCAGCAGTTTGCAAACACTGAGAGCCTTCCAAAAGCCCCGGCAGGGCCAGGCGGGAGCGCGCACACCGAGTGGCAGCTGGGGGCTGGCACGGGCACACACCTGAGTGCCACCAGGCACTGGAGCCAGGGAACAGCTCCCTGCACACGTGGCAGAGGAGATGGGCCCATAAATAACCAAGAAAAGAGGTGAAATCGATGGCAGCTCAGAAACGACCGTGATGTTACTCAGCTGCTTCGTTAAATCAAACTAACGAGGAACGCGGCTCCTCCAGGTGACAGCCTGCAGGGCCAGGGAGCCCCTGGTTCCCACAGCAGATGCTGGCAATGGTTTTATCTTCTTAATTAATGAAAATATAATCGAGTAAGTCCAGGGTGTCAGGGGGGCAGAGGCTGTGTGCTTTGGAGAGCTGTATCTCGAGCCTGCATTATTCACACCCCCAGCACCACAGGCGGACAAGATTTGCCAAGTGATGCTCCCACTGTCTTCGCACAAAAATCCGTTTAGTCAAAACACTCCTCTAAAGCCAGAAATCAAAGTGAGGAGGTGGCAGAGATGGGGAGGAGGCGACCACTCTCTCTGTTGCAGTAGGATGGCACAGAACTGCTCCCTGACTTGGGACAAGGTGTGACTCTGGGAGAAGGCAGCAGGTGAAGCGTGGGAACCCCTCTCCTCCTCCCTCAGCTTGGAAAAGGACCAAAGAGGAACAAGAATATTTGGGATGGGGGGGAACATCCCACAGGCAGCTGCTGGAGGCAGTGTGGGGCCAGGCAGTGGGGGGATGCTCAGAGGAGATCCTGCACGTTTCATCACTGGTGGCACAGGACACAGGGCACCCACGGTAAAAAACAGTCAGGAAAACCCAGCCTGGAAAACCCAGCCTGAGCCCCCTTCCAGCGCCATCCTCAGGCTTGTGGCTGTATCCTCCCATCCCACTGGGGTCTCTCCTCCCCCAGCACTGCCACAGCCCCAGGGACTCTCCCAGTGCCACCAGGGAAGCTCCTGTTGTCAAACACGGGTCAGGGTTTAATCTCCACCATTACGGCTCGGTGGGAGCGCAGCCACTCCAGCTTCCCCTCTTGATTGCTGCTGCTTAATTAGCTCCTGGCTCAGAGGGTTCTGCCAGGGCTCCTGCAGAGCCTGCCAAGCTTGCAGCAAGCAGGGACTGGGGAAGGGGTAAAGAAGACCCCAGCCCAGGACTCATTGTGTCATTTCAAAGCCTCCAGGAAGCAACTGATTACAAGGGATCAGGGACAGAGATCTGTGCGTGGTGAGAGTGAAATGCTGCAGTCAAACCTCCTGCCTCAAGAATTTGGGAGTGGCTTTTTGGGGGCGACCTCCTGGTGCAGCCACCGCGAGTAATGAACCCGGCTGGAACCAGAAAGAGACAGCCAGGGATGTCACATGGGGATGAGCAAACACATCACAAATATACATCAGGCTCTTAACTAAAAATATGGAAAACTTAGTGAAGGATGAAACAACAGAGGGGGTGAAAACAGCAGCAAAATTGATCCAGGTACACAACTCAGGAGTCCTGCGTTGGGCTGGGAATATTCCCCTCTGCACAGACACAAGGTGTGGCACAAGCTCTGTTACACAAACATCCATCCCAGGCCTCATCCCCAAGAGCTTGGAGACAGCAGAGACCTCGATGCAGAGCCAGAGGGTGCTGGGTGGGTCTGTCCAACCACCAAAATGATGCCACAGGTCAGGGGTGTTGGGAAATGCTGGACAGAGGGGCTGGGGGTTGGGACAGCAGGGACACCTTGGTGTGCAGTGGAAATCCAGCTGACAGCCACTGCCAGTGCAGGATGCTCTGGGGGAGTAGGATGGATTTTGGGAGCAGAATGCACTTAAAACACTTAAAAATGGCTGAAGAAAACGCATCCTTTGCAGACTGAACATCTCTGCAATGCTAAAAACCAAACAGCAGCACTCCAGCAAATAAGGATTCTCCAGCCACCAGTGCAGCCACCAGCAACCTCCAGGGGCCAACAGCATCATCGCCAGAGCGACTGCAAATATGGATAAAGATAAAAAGATAAATGAATAAAGATGTAACAGCCACCCAGGTCAGTCTGTCGTGGTAGCCCAGGGCCAGCCCCAGCTGCAAGAATAACCCATCTCCAGGGCCAGTTTCCTCCCTGCATCGCTGTCGGAGGTCGCTTTGTGCCTCAAGCAGAACCGTTTTCCACTGCGCTGAGAAGCTTCAACGTGAGGCTCTGCTAAAAATTGAAACTGAAGGTCAAGTTGATAATGCATCAGAAAGCAAACAGCTTGAGTGCGAGCTGCTAACGACAGCAATGAGCATTATTGCCTGATGGAAATAAAACCCGACTCTGAAGGCTCAGGCTTGGCATGAGAAATGAAGCGGAGCGCTGTGGGGAGGAGAGCGGAGCTGCTCGCCCTGAGCCGGGTGGGTGAGGAGCCCTTGGGGGCTGGGGATGGGACTGAGACTGTTCCTGCCTGTTCCCCCAGCATAAACACCCCCACGGGGGATCTCCAGCCAGCCAGCCCCTGGCACAGGCCAGATCCTCGCTCAGCTCACAGCCCTGCCCGTCCCTCTGACGGGCTGGAGGCGCCTGGAAGCAGCGACAAATCTGCAGGGTCCTTCAGGCTGCTGGAGAAATGCAACTGAGAGCCAGGAATATCCCACAGAGGGCACAGATCCTTCACCCTTTCCCAACAGATCTGTGCTTGTGGCAAGGTGTTTGGTGCCAGCAGAGCCCTTTGCTCAGGGGAAGACAGAGAGGTGAAGTGGGCAGAGCCTGGCTCTTCCTCCAGCCCGGCATTGCCACCACAGGTGGCATAGCTGGGGGGGTTTAAATAAATAAAATAAAGGAAAAAAAATTGAAAAGCATGTTTTTGGTCCAGCCTCACCATTATTGATGACTGTGGCTCTACTTCCATGGGCAAAGCAGTGTGGGTGACACCCCACACTCGCTCCCAAGGGAGATGCTCCAGGGAGCAGCTCAGAGCCCATCCAGAGCCCCACACAGACAATTCCCAAAAATCTCCATCCTGCAGCGTGTCAGGGACACAGCATCACCACTGGCACCACACGGGCTGCCCTCACACTGCAGGCACCGTGGAAATCTGCTTTTTGATAACTAAATTATCACTAATGCACATAATCGCCGGGTTATGTGGATACCCAAATTACAGGAGTGCCGCAGCCCCGGATTAACACGGGGCCGCTTTGGCTCCCTGTGCGCTCCTTCACTCTGCAATTACTCTGTCAGATCGTTAACATCTGGTTAAAGGAGCTCCTGGTAACCACAGGTATCTCCAAAGAAAAGAGCTCAAGCCACAGCAGGACCACCAGGCACAAGCACCACTCCTTACTGGTGCTTAGTGCAGGAGGAGCGTGGGTTTGAATCGTGCCTGTCGTGATCCCGGGGGGATGAACCCATGGATGGGGCAGCAGAGCATCCCCCAGCCCCTCCCCAAACCTGCCAGGCACTGTTACACACACCCAGCACAGCCCCTTTGCAGCGCCATAACCCCCTGCAGAGCATCCCCACGCGCTGCTCCTTGCCAAGCCACAGCCCCGTGAAAAATATTCTGCTTTTCGAGTGAAAATCCTGAAGAGCAGCTCCCAGGCTGGATCCCCAGATGGGTTTCTCTGCATACTAAAAGCACAGCCGGCTCCTGTGCCAGGGCACACGCACGAGAGACGGAATTAAGGCTGCTCCTATTTATAGGGCTTTGATTAGGAGCTCATCACCTCCAAGTTTTTATTCCCTTTATCCATTTATAAGGCCATAACGCAGTTTGACTGGTTCCAGATAGGCTGGTGTCCCACCGACTTTGCCAGAACCTAATGTGCCATTCAGACACACTTAAGCCTGTAATAAGCAGCAGCCTGCGCCCTGCAGGGGTTTAACTGCCTCCAAAAACACCCTTTAGTTCCTGTCCCACCCCGTGCAGGGGGGCTGAGGTGATGCCAGAGCCAGGAGTGACCCCAGTGCTGTGCCAGCCCCTCCGTGGGGTCCTGGAGCAGCTCTGAGTTTGCGGCAGCAGCACCCACAGCAGCGATTCCCAGGGCTCCTCACCCATCCTGGGGTTGATTTTGGGTCCCCACAAGCTCCTGTGCTGCTCCCAAGGCTGCTAATCCCTGCTAAGCATCCCAGAGCTCCCATCAGCAAAACGCTTTCTGCCTCCAGACAAATCCTCCCAAAGAGTTTTGCTGAGCACGGACTTTCCGCCTGTCCAAAGCCCATAGACAAATTAAAGCACCTGCCCTGGGGATAATTCCACTAAAATTGGGTGCAGCCGTGGTAGTGCCAGCTTGATTTTCTATTAAAACCTGGGAGTATTTGAAAAAGTCTTGTCTCCTGGAAGGCGCCCAGTGCCGTGGCTCAGAGAGGGAGGGGTGAGACCAGCTCGGCAGAGCAGGGAATGGGATCTTGAGATGCTTCCCCAAAGCAGCCTGCCCTGCAGAGTGGAGGCAGCCCAGGACTGCTGCTCCCAAGCCTTGCTGGAAAACTTGGATCTTTGTTCTGGCAGCCCCAAAACCCACACTGCACCAGGGCCATCCCCCAAACCACACCATCCATCACCTCATCCTCATCCCAGCTCAGCCCAAGGCATCCAACCAGACACTTCCCTCCATCCCATCCTTTTCTCCTCCTGTCTCAGAGAAATCCACTCACCATCCTCCCTGGACTTCTGGATGAAGGCCTCCACCCCGCTTTCGCCGTAGCTGCCCTCGGAGGCCAAGGTGGAGACGTAATTCCACTTGAGGGCTTTGACAATGTCCACCATGGCCTGGGCCTGGTAGGTGTCCGAGGGGACGACGCGTGAGAAGAAGTCGTAGCGGCTGTTGTCGCTCAGGTCGGGCGCCGTGGAGGCATAGCTGATCTGGGGGATCTGGGATGGAGCAGGGAAAGGCACAGAATCAGGGCAAGGAGGGGATGGTCTCCACCCCACAGCCGTGCTCATGCTCCTAAAGCCCTGCTCTGGGGCACAGGGAGGTGGGAAGTGAGGATGAGCATGGGCTTGGTGGAGCATGTGCCACCATCCAGGGGACATCGGGGTTTGGGAACCACCTGCAGCTCAGGAACACCCAGCAGGATCCCAAAAACGGTTTCTGCAGAGAGAAACTAAAGAAAAAACCATAATTCTGTCCTGGCCAGCACTGCCAGGGTCTCCCCTTGGCTTCCTCCCCAGGAAGGACAGATCTAACCCATCCTGCCCCCCCCTCCCCAGCCCTAAATAAGCCCCTTAAATTAACCAGAGCCCTGCACCTCTCCCAGCACATTGGAATGATTTAGCACCACAGGATCAGGCAATGTTTAACACTTACACAGCACTTTCCATCTCCAAAACGCACCACACATTCTCATTTATCTTAAAGATGGAAAAGGCTTATTAAATTATCAAGCCCAGGTTCTCCCCAGCAGCTGTGGGAATCTGAGTTGGTGTAATAAGCCCCAGCCACCTCGCTGGGAGCCCAGCTGGGAGCTGCATCCCAGGGATGAGATGTGCGCCAGGGCCACCCCACGGACCCTCCTGGGTGTCCCAACCCTCCTGGCCCCACTCCATCCTCCTCCAGTCCTGCAACTCCAGCTCCTCCTTTGTTTCTCTGTGATTTCCCCTCTCCCACTCCTGCCTCTCTCTATTAAATGCGATTCTGGTGTTATAAACCCACGACTGCACCTGAATGCTAAAAGGCCCCTGAAAGGAGCAGCCACCCTTCTACCTGCCTGCGAAACAGGAGATGAAAAAAGGGAGAGATGGAGCAGGAGTGGGAGAGGGAGAGGAAGGAATCTTTATCAAGGCACAAACAGGATTACTCCCCGTGACAATCTGCTTTGTGCTCCGTTCCGAGGGGCTCTGATCTGCTCGTTGGGGATCTCTGGCTGGAGCCTGGTGCACGAGGCTCCATTAAAATTCTGCTCAGCAGGTGAGGCGCTGGCCTGGCAATTGCTCATCCCCAGGGGGAGCAGGGGGGCTGCTCCCAGCACAGTCCCTGCTCTTCCCTGCCAACCCTGCAGGATGGCCACAGCTCAGGATGGGGGCACAGGCAGCAGCAGCAGTGCCCATGTCAAAGGCAATTTGGGAGCAGGGGTGCTCCCAAAATGATCCCAAAATTATTTGCCCCCTGCCAAGAGTTTTGGTTCAACCTCTTCCACAGGGCACTGGCGAGTTCTCAGCTATTCCCCATGTCACCACCATCCCATCCAAGCCCCAGCATCTTGGGATTAAACCCTGGCCTGCCCATCCTGCTCCAGCCTCAGCTGGAAAACAAAGCCCAGGAAATACCTGTTGATCCTCAGGCTATGGGCTGGAAGCTGTATTTAATAAACAAAAGGAAAGGGGCTTTTTGTCTCGCTCCTCTGCCTTGGATGAAAGTGAAAATAAAATACCAGTTCCCAAATGACCATTTCAGAGATTTCTTCTGCCTTTTCCCCCCTCTGCCTTTTTGATAGCCCAACTCCTGGCACCAGCTATTTTCTCAGATAAAAGACAAAAGTCCTTTTAGGTACATAAAAGCAAAATGCAGGCAGGGAATTCAAGGTTCTTAGAAAGAAAGATGCAGTGGGAAGAGGGAGCTGGAAACATCTCTCAGTTGCAAAGTTGGGCACTGGTGGTCTCTTTTCTGGCTCATCTCCAGCCTGGGACAAACACTGTGTTGAGAAAATAAGCAGCTCTCCTGAACCTCAAGAGTGCCTTGTCCCACCAAAAGTAGAGAGTGATCCCAGGGCAGGGGGTAAAACCTTGTCTTATTTTGAATCAAAACCCATCACCCAGAAGCACTCCAAGCCTGGAGAAACATCCCTTGGGGTAAGAGATGTGGGAGGTGGGGTTGGAGGTGTCATCCTGCTCCCCCTGGGTCAATGGACTGGTGTGGCTGACTTCAGATGCTCTGGGAAAGCTGCATTTGGTACCTGCCATCATCACCCACCATTAACGTGCCTCAGGAGCTGCTGTGGTGGTTTCTCCACCAGCAGGAGACAGAATCCCCACCAGACAGGGAAGAATTAGGCAAAGGTGGAGATTTCAGCACATCCCAGCACAGGCTTAAACCACTGATGTCAACATCAGGCTGAGCAGGCAGGAAAGAAGAACCAAAAATCAACTAAAAACCAACCAAAAACCAGCCAAAAACCCCAAAACCACTGCAGAGCCAGAGCTGGGCACACTGCTCAGGAGCACCCCACGAGCAGGGGCTCCTGCACCAACCCCCCCCAGTGCCAGAAACAGGGTCGGGAGCAGCTAATTCCCTCCCCATAATTATTAATTTCACACATATCTTATGCAAACCCCTGGTTCACCGACAAGATGGAATTGATTTAATTAGAATTTCCATCATCGAGCCATTTGGATGGCAGCTTTTAATTAGGGAGAGCGTTAAGCACCGCAGGGGCTGGAGCAGCAAGCAGGGCTGCTCAGAACTCAGCGTTGGGATGGAAGGAGCTGCAGCCCCATCCTTGGGCACGGGGTCAGGCCCAGGATCCTGCCCTCAGCATCTCCCTGGAGAGGGAAAAAGCAGAGATAAAACTCCAGGAAGCACAGCAGATGCACAGAATGCTGTCCCTGATCCCTGCCATCACCTGTCCCATCCCACTGCTCAACAAGCTGTGCCCAGGGACCCCTCAAGGCTCAGGGCAGCCCAGGGGAGCCAGGCAGCCTCGATTTGTTTCAGTAAGTGAAGAGCAAAGAACTGAAGTGGCAGCAGAGGGTGATTAATCAGAGTATCCCCCGCCGGCCGCCACCTTCGGGCTCAGTGAAGGTGATTTACCTGCTGAGTGGGGAAGCGTGTCCTGAATCACTCCACCCACTGCCCCCACAGCCTGGGGGTACCTCAATGTGAGCCGGGGCGGCTCAGCACTGCCTGGGGGGGACCAGCACTGCAATGGGGGGCTCAGCACTGCCAGGGGGGCTCAGCACTCACAGGGGGGATCAGCA